>QRDG01001271.1:527779-682265 GCA_012064385.1 Puccinellia tenuiflora
AGGACTAGGGATGTCCTCATCATTGACTACTTCAACCGGAACGACTACTTCGACTACTACCTCTCCGATCCGAAGACGGTGGCTTCCAAATCCGAAGTTTCCCCGAATCCGATGTGTGACCCCAACCCTAACCCTATACCATATATGCGTATCTTATAAAATCATTCATCATTAATTAACATTGCACCTTTATCCATTTAGTCGAACTAAATCCACCTAATTAAATTATGGGGTTTGTCCGGTGCATCTATATTATGCACCGATCCCATTTAAAATGCTTTTTCATGTGTTAGGAAATAAAATTGGATCACATTTAATTTGTCATGCATTCATGTCATGAACATGCTGCTTCTTTTGCCGTAGAGTAAAATGCATCTTTTGTGCCTTCCAGTGTTTGTTGCTTCTTCGGGAATAGGACGTTGAGTTGATGTGAGCAACGATAGGTTCTGCTACCTCTACCGGATTGCAGGCAAGTGATACTCCCTTGCTATCTTTGCTTGTTTTTTTGTCTCATACTCGTCCTATCTTTTGTTCCTTGCTAGCATTATGTCACGATGCTTGTGTCTCGATCCTATATGCATGTTTACATTACAGCCATGAAATGCCACCACCTCCACATCCTATTACCTGTTGCTTGTTTACCTTGTTAGCCATGCGAGTCGTAGTGCATGCTTAGGTGCTTTGCTTGAGTCCTGTTACCTCTTTAACTAGTCTTGTTCTAATATGATAGTTAGGCTCAACTAAAATGGTAATATTTAATTTCTGTTGCGATGAGAATAATTTAATCAAGATAAGGCACCGGCGGAAGGCCAATCGTGGCGTTTTGTTCTGCTAGTGTCGCCTAGGACCCGAGTTCTTTTCCGTTGATCCAAGACTGAGCACACTAACCACATGTGGGAGTTCTATGGGCCTCCCCGCAATCTATTACCGGATCCTCAAACTTGTCCAGGAGCCACAACTTAGTTCGGGTGTTTCCATTTGCGCGCGTACAACGATGATGATGATGAGCAGGTAAGATGATGATGGTTACGTGGTTACTTATGGTAGGGCTTGCGGTACGTTCGTTTATCGAGTGTGGAAGGAGGGCAATCGTATGAGTGCTCCTCCTGACACCGTCCACGCAACGGTTAGGCCCACCTCGAAGCTTCGGCCGGACTCTCAAGGTGGATCAGACCTAGCTAGGTGGCTCCCTGGACTTGTTTGTAGAGAAGGGAAGTATTGCGTCGAACGCTCCACCGGTACACCTGTAAGCGAGTGTTTCGATGCGTGTGGGTTCATTGGTGCATCCCTGCAGGGTTAAATCTTTTCGAAAAGCCGTGTCCGCGGTTATGGACGACTTGGTGAAATGCGCTGGCTAAAAAGATCATAGACAACTTACACCTATTAATTATAATTTGATTAGTAAGATAGATTACTTGAATAATAACTCATAAAACTTGTCCACCGTGTGAGTTGCCCTGATTGCTTCCTCGCGGGTGGTTGATCGAGGGAGTAATACGTGGGCGGGTTTTTTATGTGGTGAGTAGTATAGTTGGTTTCTTATGCGTTCTCTTACCTTCTCTTACCTTGTCTCTATAAGTTGATAGTGCTGCTTGCCGCCGCCTCAATCGCTAACCCTCTTTCCCCGGAATTCCAGCTTTGATATCTTGTGAGTATTACTTGCCAGTACTGTTTATAGTACTGACCCCTTCGGGGCTGCTATTCCAATGCAGCCGACAGGTTTGAAGTCTGACGACGTTAGCTTGGGAATCCCTCCGGCTTGGCCTGGGCAGGGATATGGTGCCTTCGTTTATCTTCAGGACTCTTAGTCCACATTTGTTTCTTGTCCGTAGCCGGACGCTACCCGCTTCCGTTGTTATTTGGATCTTTGTATTGTATCTTTTGCTCTTGACTCGGTGAGTCGTTGTTGTATATATGTTGTTTTGTGGGTTCCATCGAGAACTGTTGTAATGTTATCACAATTCCACCCGCATAACGTGTGTGTTGCGACGTGCACGTTATGCCTGGTGGGCGTCCTTTAGGATCGTTATTATGCGGATTTGGCTGGAAATAGCTAAGTCTACATAGTACCGATCCTGGGGCGTTACACGAGTTGGGTAGGCATGCAGATTATTCAGACTTGACATGTCCGAGGAAGGAGTTTGCTAAGGTTAACCGATAGATAGGGTAACTAGATTCTCAAGATATGGCTGCACTGCCAAGCGCCAAAGCACGAGGTAGATTGGGAGTTCCAGGCGGTCACGACTACACAGAGGAATTTGGACCAGCACGAACTCCAAACAAGGAGGCACAACTGATTCATGATTGGGAAACACTGGTAAGATGCTGAGACTTGACAACTTCTTCTTATTTAAGAACAACTCCAAACAAGGAGGCATACATGACGTATTTAGAGAACTGGAGGTAGCAACCTACCATCTCAACAACAATACGCACATGCATCACCAACTTGGGATTAACCCGAGGAGACAAGTGAACTTCACTCGGATCCACAGCGACAGAAGTCACTGGTAGCGAGAGGAAATCTTGCTTTCCAAGGCAAAACGATGTGGTCTTGAGAGTTTCGACAAGAATCTAACTCGTTGACCGAAGGTGTGCACCTGAACGAATGGACTGGGCAACACAGACAACTCAGCTCGATGATATGATTACCAATCATGCTAAGAGTGCCACCAAAGTCTTTGGATTTCAAAACAATATCAATTGCTAAGAATATCCGATTACCACAACGATATGCATCCTCGACATTCTCGAGCCCGGGTAGCTCGGAGGTAGATGGATAAGGAAGGGTAAGAGCATCACTTCATCAAGTACGTCATGAGACTAAGCACAACCTCTCGATATAAAAGAGTGTGACACTCCAAGGTGGAACGGAACAAAAGCTAGACAGACCTTTACTCCGCGAATCACAATCCTTTGACCTGGTCCGAGAAATGGACAAGGTACCGGAGGTTGTTTCTCCTGACATCCCGAAATGGGAGGGCTTGTCGAACCACAAGCATAACATGCATCAGAATACACCAATGCACGTTAAAACGTGACTGTCACTGACAGTTAGAGGACGGATGACAGATCTAGAGCAAGAGACGGGCTAACAACAATTCCAAGATATTGCAGAAGCCCTTGTTAGCACTCTTCCGACAACTAGTGCCGAAAGGGTTTCAGGAGACGGGGTTACGGGAGGAATCACAATTATTGATGGAAAAACTCGCTGAGAGCAATCCCGTCGTGATTCAGATGGTTCCATAACAGAGAGTTTAGCTAAATCTAGTGACAGAGAAGAGTGCTGCTGAGCAAATCAATTACGGCTGCAACCTCGAGTTTGGAAGACTAACTTCAAAATCTTGCCAACCTGATATAGGGTTTGAAGAGTAACATCAGGGTTCAACAGAAAAGATCTTGGGTTAAAGATCAGCTTCATGTACTAGGACTCACATAGCCTAATGCTCACAAGGGTGACAACCCTCATGAATCATTACACCAGAGCCCTAGCACAATACGGGACCTTCGGTTCAAGAATCTTGGGCTTAAGCAAAGGAATGTCTTGACGATCCGCAATACTTCTTCTCTTCGGGCTTTAGAAATTGGCAGACGAGAAGAGCTAACCAGTAAACTAAAGGTAGAAGCCAACCCCGTGATCCTAAAAATTAGAATTTTGCAGACGATCAGAAGCACCGATAAATCAAATAGAGGTAAGATACTCAGAGTTAGAGCGAGTTGGGTAAGGAGTAAAAAGAATCCTAAGAAGGTTTTCACAAATCATTTTTAGGTTATATATAATTTTCAAACTAGACTCGACATCGACCAATAGAAAGGGTTTCCTACAGGCAGTCCGGCTCTGATACCAACTTGTAGCGCCCCGACCCCGGAATTATACAGAGAGGCTATGTAACCCACAGGCTATGCTACACAATCGAAGGGCATGGAACTACCGCTCCCACGCAACACATCGATCATGCCATAAACACTGGCATAGCTATCAATGTATAAAACAGAGATCAAGACTTGTGGAACAACTGGCACATCACAGACTCTACGACACAAGATCATATAGCAACTCATATATGAGGAAGATACAAATTACACACAAAAGGGTCACAGACCCATCAGTACATCATGCGGAAGCGAAGCGGTTGTCTAGTACAACAAGATCCAAATATATGGCCTAAGAGGCCTACAGATAAACAATCCCAGCCAGCTTGTTCCACGGTCCCAAGCTGCCACCTGGGAACCCCGAACTACTCGTCGATGTCCAGGAAGAAACCACCTGTGTGCTCGGTGTCGTCCTCCTCTGAAACAAATTATAAAAGCAGCAAAGAGAGACTGAGTACGACGTACTCGCAAGTTTAGTAGGGCGATATAGGCCCAATGCTGACGGAGGCTCTACAGCTGTATGTAGCTATTTTGCATAAAGCTAGATTTTCTTTTTAAAAGATTTAAAAGACCCATGGCATCGACTACTCAGAATATTTTCTGAAAAAGGGATAAGAGAGTAACTTTTTCCTTCGGTTCTCATCGAACCCATAGCACCAAGAATCCACCTCTCATTTCCACCAAGGCACTCCCTCGAATCACCCTCGAGGAAATGAACCTTTTAAGCACACGTTGAGTTGCAACCTTTAGCTGCCAAATTTTAATTAATTAGGTTATACTTTTCTATGAGCTAATCCGCCTTTCCCAAGATTTGTCCATAACCGCGGACACGGCTTTTCGAAAAGATTTAACCCTGTAGGGGTGTACTAATTTACCCATTGGTACCGTCCGGCTCACCTGATTGGCCCTCTTTCGGGGAAGGCCGGCGAGCGGGTGCGGTTAGACCTTTACCTTGCATGAGGCTTACTCAAGGACCATCAGTGTGCGGAAGGACAGGTTCAGCACCTCCAACGCCCTGCCCCGCGGCCACATCCTAAACACCACCGTTCTTTTCCACCCACACAACTCACGTGCAAATGGAAATAGCAAACTAGAGGACCCTTGACAAGCCCCTCACAAATTATTCGGTCAGTAAGGAGCCCATACTCCCACCAATGGCAGCACGCTCGGTTCTTGGTTCTAGCTAAAAGCACTCTCAGCCTAGGCGGCAAGAATGAGGCAAAACACCATCCCCGATGGCAACTCATCCAAGCCTTTTAGCAATTTAATTAAGTAACCACAAGTAACCACCATGTCCGAATCATTCCATCAACATCATAAATATGGAATTTAATCAACGGACAACAAAGTATTCAACTAAGCATGGCTAAGCATAGCTAAGCATATATATACCACAATTATATATTCGTCTCCGGCCAACACATCAAACCTATGGTTCATAGGTGGGGATACCTGTATTGGTTCGGGGAAAAACATGCATTCATAGGATACTCTACATCTTGATCAAAAGCGGCATTGGAATCGCATGCAATATTATGGTGGATAAAATAAGTTCATAAAACAGTAGGATGCTAGATGCCAAGAAGGTTAGGTTATCTCTTGCCTTGCTGCCGGGGCGTGTAGTACGGCTCGTCGGGGTAGGTAGAGGAACCCTCGACTCCGGAATCTATCGATACCCAAAATAATAACAAGGAACAAATAAATAACACGAAGACAAGGTGCAATGCACAATCACATGATGACATGACAAGTTTATGCAAAGATATCATCATTTAATTTATCTAACAAATTAAATGGAGTTCCAAATAATTAGTGCAATTATTTGGAAACTACCCCATATTTATCTTAGTGACCACACGATTTATAATTTATTACATTACAAAAGATGTGGCTTAATATGCATGAACATGAAATGATTAAGTAGGTTTTGTTCTTCCGATCATTTTGGTACCTTATTTGTAATTTTCCGAGTTTTGATGAATAAATAGTAAATTAAATGATTATTTGAATTTAATTCTTTTAATCAATTAAAGAAAACATCAAAGTAAAATTTGTGACCATGATGTCATAATTGCATGGTTTGATAGTAATTGAAGTGTTGATCACTTTGATATTTTATTCACAATTTTTGGTTAAATATTTGTCGAATTATGATTTTTCCCGAATTAGATATTATTTATGCCAATTTAATAATTCTTAATAAACAGAAAAATAGTGATTCAAAAGGTCATTACAATGATACCAACAGGTAGGGTTTGTTTTTCTGAACAATTTGGTATATCATTTGCTAAATTTGGACCAATATTCAAATAGTTATGAATTATTTTATTTTAAACGAAAACTGTTTTTACTGTTTGGGCCGGCCTCCACGTCGGCCCAGGCCGGTTTCCAGGCCGGGCCTGTGGCTGAGGCGGCCGGCCTCCTGGCCGGCCCAGACCGGGCACCAGGCCGGTCACGGACCAGAGGGTGCCGGCCTCCTGGCCGGCCCAGACCGGAGCCCAGGCCGGGGGCCTGTCGGAGACAGGCCGGTCCCCAGGCCGGAGCGGCGAGCACGGTGACCGCTGCGACGGCGAGCACGCGCACGGCGACCACGCGAGGGAGCGAGCGGAAGGAGAGGAAGGAGAGGCACAGGGGCGAGCAGCTCACCCTCGAGCCGTTACTGCTCGTGGCGGGGGCGGGGATAGCCGGATGGCGACGCGAGGGAGCTCGGACGGCGGCGGGCGGCGTTCGGGGTGGCGGCGTTCTTCACGTCTTCGAGCCATCCCAGCAAGCTCTGCTTGCACCGTGAGAAAGAGGTGGTCGAGGCGGTGCTGACGGGCTACTCCGGCGCGCTCGGGGAAGCCTAGTTCACCGGCGATTCGTCGGCGTTGGCGGCGAACAGCGAGCGACGGGCAGGGCTGCTGGGTCAGGCGGGGAAAGACGAGAGAGAGAGGAGAGCAGGGGGCAGGTGAGCGTGGGGGGGCAGGTGGCGTCCGCGAGCGGCTTTGACCACCAGGGCAGCGTGCGGGTGAGGCGTCGGTCGGCAGGGCGGCATGGCGGCAGGGTGCCGGCCACTGTCGCCACAGTGGAGGACGAAAGGGAGAGAGGGGATGATAGGTAGGTCCCACCCGTCAGGGTTCTATTCTTTTCCCTTTTTATTTAATTCCAGTAGGGTTTAGGCAATTTATTAAGGCCCTTAAACATTTTTAAAAAAATCTACAAAAATTTATAAAGCCTTCCCTTGACAGGTAGAAGCTTCACAAAAATTTTGGCTTCAAAATAAAATGTTTAAATTCATATTTATTCGTATTGTTGCAATATGGTCATTTTTGATAATTTCCAAATTGTATTTATTTGGAGCACTTAAACATTTCCAAAACTAATGAAATTATTCATGGAGGCTCATAATATATTAATGAAGCTCCCCATAATTTTATTTTGAATTTTTGGAAAGTTTATTTTGGTTTCCAAAAATAGAATTTGAATTGATCCAATTTGAATTCTCAATTTTATTTCCTTGCTTGTTAATAATTTGCCTTTTCCAAATAATTATAATTGGATGATTGAAACTTCCTGAACAATTTGGAAGTTCAAAAATTAATTTGGTTTCACCAAGTTAAGCAATTGCATTGAGGTTGAAGATTTTGGGGATTTGTATTTGTTTCCTTTTAATTTCTTTCCAAACTTGCTTTATTTTAAATTAGCAATTTAAATGGATGCCATGATGCAATGTTTGCAAAGCAGAAAGTGAAAATTTGGCCCATATTTTAGGGTACCAAACTAGGGCTGTTACATTTACGCAGGTTCAGGTCGCCCGGAGGTTAAAAGCCCTACTCCCTCATGTCTGGATTGAGTGGTTCATCGTGGTGTGGCTTACAGAGGTGGTTGCGGGTGAGAACCCGGGAGGTGTTGGCTAGAGGTTGAAGACGAGCAGATCCTGTCCCGGAGGAGATCACCTCTCGCCTATGCTATTCTTGTCTGGTGCGCTACCTAGCCTAGCCTCCGACTCACTCTGGAATTCCGCCCTCCCCCTCCGGTGCCTTAGTCCTCCTTTTATAGGCTAAGGGAATCCCACAAGGGAACCTTTGGGGGCGGAGGGGTTTTTGGCGGGAAAACCCCTCCGGGTTCTTCTTATGGGGCGATGTGGCCTCTTCTCGTCCAAGTATTCTTCTGAGGGGGGTTAGGTGCGGTCGCCCACCTTTTGCAGGGCGGGCGGACAAAGGCTGACACCTTTACCGATCGTGTCCCCGTGCGGCGCCTCCATCTTCTTGGCGCCCAAGTCTTTTAGGAGCTTCCAGCAGGAGCTGGCAAGCTTATCCTCTTCGCCCGTGCGGAGGTTGGAGCCCGGGGGTGAGCCTGGCCTCCTGCCGGGCGTCCGGGTCCCCGGGACCTCCGTGTCGTCTGCCGGGTTGATGGTGACCCCGGAAGGCCACCCGGTCCTTAGTCGTGATTGTCGATGCCGTCCTTGCCTGGTTGCCGTGGGGCAGATGGGGGGGCATCTACCGGTGTTGAACCCTTGCCTTGTTCGACTCCTTGGTGGGCCCATTGGTGGTGGACCCACTTTGACCGCATCAGGGGAACCTCGTGTTCCACTGTTGTGACATATGGCACTTAGAACCTTTGGCAATAGTGAATTTCGGAATTAAACACATGCTGGATAGCCGAGACATTAAACCAAAATTAACGTGACATAAACGAGAGTGCCAAACACTAGCATCTGAATCAACATTACCACAAATATGTTTCACTGACTTATTACTGAAATCTGAAAGGGAAAAACGGAATAAGCCTCCGCACTCATAGCCTTTACCAATAAGTTGTCCAAACTTTGACAACCACTTTATTGGACTCTAAAAACTACTTTAAACCCATCTCTGCATAGAAGGGAGCCGCTAACAAGATTCTTGTTCATAGTAGGGACATGTTGCACGCTCCTCAGCTGCACGATTTTCCCCGAAGTAAACTTCAGATCTACCGTGCCAACACCACAAACAGAAGCATGTGATTCATTCCCCATTAGGACGGAGGAATCCCGTGCGACCTGGTAAGAAGTGAACATAGAGATGTCAGAACACACATGAACATTAGCACCCGTATCAATCCACCAACATGGAGATTGAAATACTGAAAGCACAATAGGTAAATTACCATACCCATCAGTACTGCTAGCGGTCACGACATTAACAGTCTTGGAGCCATCTTTTCCTTTACGATCTGCATGTTCTGGGTAGTTCTTGGAATAGTGGCCAAGCTCTCCGCAGGTATAACATCCTCCCTGCCCAGCTTTGTTCACCTTCTTCTTCTTCTTCTTGGAGTCAGTAGTCTTTGCAGGCTTATTGAACGAGGGCTTGAAGTTCCCTTTATTCTTGACATGTGAGTTCTTCTGCACCATCTTGGCGCTAGACTGGCCCTCACCGCCTCTCTCAGTAGTGTCCTTAGCCCGAGATTTCTCCTCAACATCAAGAGACGCAATCAGATTTTCAACTGATATCTCCTGTCTCTTATGTTTGAGAGTTGTGGCGAAGTTCCTCCATGACGGAGGCAACTTTGCAATAATGCAACCAGCCACAAACTTGTCGGGTATGACACACTTGAGAAGTTCGAGCTCCTTTGCAATGCACTCTATTTCATGAGCCTGTTCCACAACAGAACGGTTATTCACCATCCTGTAATCATGGAAACTCTCCATGACATAGAGCTCACCGTCAGCATCGGATGCACCGAATTTCGCATTCAGTACTTCCCAGAGCTCCTTGTCGTCCTCTATGTGCATGTACACATCACACAGAGCGCCATCAAGAACGCTAAGAATACATCCCCTGAAGGCAGTATTGTCATACCGTAACTTTTCCTGATCTTGCTCAGAAATAGTTCCCTCAGGCATGCCTTTGCTGACATGGAATATTTTCAAAGCCATAAGCCAGAGCTGGCACTTCACTTACCACCTCTTAAAGCTCACACCGGTAAACTTATCCGGCCTCATAGAATTAGCAAAACCAGCCATTGATAACTCAGGAAATTGCCTATAATTAGGTTTTGATTGTTGAGTAATTAGGCTTTAATTCCATGATTAATTCCAGAATATTAAACATGACGACAATCGCTACTAACATGTTAATCTCAAACATACTAGAAGTATTAACTAACATGAACAACAGCATACTAGCAGAAAACATGTAAGCAGTAAACATGTTAAGCCAACTGATCGGATCACGCAACACGTGCCGATCCGTGGTGGAGGAAGTAGTCGTAGCCGATGCTGTATCGCTGTCGTTGACGACAACGTTGGCGATGACCGGTCGAAGAAGACGGCGTTGAAGACGACGAGCTTTAGGTCCCGCCGAGCGACCGGGAAGACGAGCCGTGATGACGAACTTGAGCAGTCGCGCGGAGCGCTTCCCAAAAACCTAATTAGCCCTCTCCCGTACAGGATCGCAAGAGCTAACGGTTCCGGAGACCTGCTCTCCCGCTCGCCGGTGCACGCCGACGATCGGGATGGAGTAGACTACGGTGGCGGCGCAAGGAACGAGAAGTGGCAAAACCTAGATCGGTTCGATGTGTGTTTAGCGTATACCGCGTATGCCCTTATATAGTGCGGCACAGGAAAAACCCTAACGAATACGAAGTGGTACCGAGCCCACGTCGCACGTTCGAGTCGGCCCTTATTCCCTTATATAGTGGGTCATAGGAAAAACCCTAACAAATACGAAGTGGTACCGAGCCCACGTCGCACGTTTGAGTCGGTTACAGTAGCCCACGAAACACGAACACGACCGCGTCGCGACGCGATGCGATGCGCCGCGACGTGTCGAGTCGAGTCGAGACGAGCAAGCGGCGGAGGAGGAGGAGTGTGCGTAGGCTCCTCCTATTCTCACTCACTTACCAAGTGGTAGAACACTCCACTATATAAGTTGGTGCAACTCCTCTCAAACTAGCGAGGTGGGACTAAACTTTAGCTCCCACTCCCCTTGGCACTCACATGTGAGCTGCCACCAAAATGGGCTGCATCACATATGGGCTTCATACACACATGGGCTTTGAGATTTAGGGAAAAACATAAATCTCACATGGGCCAATGAATTAGCCCATTATTTCTAACACGTACATGAGTATGCATAGAACATTCGCTTGAGGTAGCAAGCCATTCATTGTAAAATTAAAATCACAAGAGGATAAGGGAGAATCACCTTGTCTTGCATGACTTTGAGTCGGGCTCTTGTCATTGGACCAATGGGCACCTCTTGAGCGGTGTTGTTCGTGTCGGCCTACATCATGAGGATAATGGAGAATGCCCCATTGATACATGGGAGGATATGAAAAATGAGATGCGAGCAAGATTTGTACCTCCTCATTACGCTCGAGACCTCTTCACAAAATTACATGAGCTCAGGAACTAGCACGGGTGATGAGTACTAAAGGGATGGAAACCGCCATGATGAGATCCAATCTTGAGGAATCCGAAGAGCAATCCATGGCACGCTTCATGAATGGCCTAAATGACCCAATCAAGAGGATAGTGGGAATTCCAACCGTACCCGGGTTGAGACTGTTGCATTGGCAATGTGGGAACATGTAGAGATTTGTAAGTGTCTCACAAATTAATATCCATCTACAACGAGCTTAACAAGAAGATCGGGTCTTATCATCTTAGTATGAGAGCCAGGTTTATTCGGTGAGTAATCTATCAAATAGTTGCATGTGCTCATGTGTCCTAGTTGTTGATTGGTTCCTTCCTTTGAACCGTATTTTCATTCTGCAGATTGTTAATTTCTATCATGTAGAGTCTTCCTTCTATGGAATTGTGAGTCCAGTTTCTGATTCTTTCATGAGCGACTTCATCCATGGTGCGTGAGTATTCAGTTGTGAGAAAATCTAAGCAGAAGCGTTCGCATGGGGTGTTATTTCAGTTATTTATTTCTTCTTTCTGAGTAGCGCATCCAGCGTAATATATGTTAGCCCTGCTAACATGTTATGGACCTACTTCACTGATCACTCCAGAGTACCAGATTACATGGGTTTGAGTAGCTAAATTGGGATACAAGTAGCAGCAGGAGTGATGTAGCCCCACATGTGGACAACACCATGGACACCACGCCAAATGGCCCAATGACAAGATCAAGAGTCAAGGCTCTTCATGAAAAGGTGACCTCGCTCCTCTCGATGTGTGATCTCGACCTCCCTTTGAATGGTTTGCTACTTAATGCCGGTACCTTGTGCATACTCAGTATCCACCCGGATGATGACCCGTAATGGAGTCAAGAAGAGGACCAAGAGGAGATCCAAGAAGATGGGCAAGAGGAGGAGGAAGGAGGCGAAGACTGGGTGGCCGGCCTCCCAGCCGGCCTAGGCCGGCCCCAAGGCCGGGCTCCAACCCGAGGCAGCCGGCCGGCCCCCAGGCCGGTTCCCCGCCAGAGCCAGCCGGCCTCCCGGCCGGCCTGGGCCGGCCCCCAGGCCGGATCCCCACCTTCCTGCCCCGTTTTGTAATAGACTATAAATAGCTTTCCACTTTCCCCATTCGAGGGTTAGACTGGATTTGAGACTTGTGTGAGCTATGCTCCTCCTCCCTCGTAGCTAGGGTGCCTCGTTGAGGTAGATCTTGTTGTTTCTACTCTTTCACTACGGTGTCTCTAGTAGTGCAAACCAATCTCTCACTGCGGTGATTCTATTGGATCGGTGGACCGGCCGGTAAGAGCAATCGGTTTTAACAAGAGTAAGTTTGGCTTTGATTCTTCGATCCAAAGGCTACCTTTTTGAGGGTTTGTTGTTGGGTGGAGTTCTTAGCAGGATTTGCTAGTTATCCTTGTGCTCCTAGCCATCCCCAAGCTCCAATACCCAATAGAGAAACAGGTCCACTTGTGCAAATTGGGTGCTCCTTCCCATACACTTGAGCTAGTTGTCCTTCGAGAGGTGGTGCGGCACGAGCATAGTCTTCGTTAGGTCCAAGTTGCTCCTTCCCATAGTCGCACCACCCACGTTTGTCTCCACGTGTGAGTCTCCTTTGTTTCTCGGATTGTGTGGTTAGTCTCTTTTGTTTCTTGATCTTTGTGGTTATCCTCCACTTGTTGCAATAGCCTTTTCGTTGGTTTCGTTTCGATTTCTTGCCACTTTACCATACCTAAGCTCCTCATAAGTGTGTGTGTGGGTCGCTTTTGGATTGCTAATCAAACACTCTTACTCTTGTGACACCTTTGTCTCGGACGGCAAGCCCACTTGTCCAATACTATCAACCAAAGGTAAGAGCGGTTTTTAGCCACCACATATTCCACATATCACTTGTGTTTTCTTATCATGGCTAGGGACGAACAAGACGCCGGAATGAGCAAGCAAGAGGAGGCTCTCAAGAGGTATATCGACGATAACTTACGCCGCTATGAGGAGCGCCATCATGCCGCGCAACGTGAAAACGCGTTGGGCCGCTCAACTACAAGACGCCCAACGCGAGAGCAATGAGCGTTCCATTCGTCTTGAGGAGCTGCTTCTCGAAAGACAACACCGGCACTCCTCAAGATCAAGCTCAAGATCCTCACACCATTCCGACGCAAGAAGCAAAGTTCCAAGCGATGTTGGTCAAGGTCCACACAACGGCCGCCATCGCCTCGAGATGCCTCATCAACAAGCGAACATGGATCCTCAACAACACCAAGACCAACATCGCCAGGAAGCACCTCACCCTCAAGCGAACTTGGACCCCCAACACCATCAAGATCGCCATCGTCAAGTCATCCCAATCCCAAATGCTAACTTGGATCCTCCACACCGACACGAGGATAATCGACATCATCGTCATGACCTACCTCCACATCGCGCCCAACGAGTGCCATTGGCCGACAATCATGTTGATCTTGAAGATGACGAGGATTATGTTCCACGCCACCACCCAAGGTATCATCACCGAGAACGCCATCGCCACCATGATGATGATGATGATGAGGATGCTCACAAAAAAAGTTTCAATCCCCCAAAGCTCGTCATTCCTAAGTTCCATGGCACCAACGACCCGGAAGACTACATTGCATGGGAATCCAAGGTCTCCAAACTATTTCGAGTCTACAAGGTGCTGCAAGACAAACGAGTTGACCTCGCATCCCTCGAGTTCGAAGGCTATGCGCAACTATGGTGGGAACAACTCCAAGCCTCATTTGAAGACCCAATCGACACATGGAATGACATGAAAAAGGAAATGCACAAGCGCTTTGTGCCACATCATTATGCACGAGATTTATACAAGAAGCTATAAGAACTTAAGCAAGGTCTCAAGACGGTCGACGAGTACTACAAGGAGATGGAGTCAACTCTCTCCCGCGCACACATTGTAGAGTCTGAGGAACAATCAATGGCACGCTTCTTGAACGGCCTCACGTACCCAATAAAGAAGATAGTGGAATTCCAACCTTATGAGAACCTTGTTGAGCTAGTTCATGAAGCCATGAAGGCCGAGCGCCAAGTCGCCGAAGAACTCAAGTATGTCAAGGCCAAGTCCTTCTTCGCCACTAGAGCTTCATCATCAACACAACCCATCACTCAAGTCCAAGCTCAAGGCAATACCAAAAGTCCTACACCGCAACCCACTACAACCTCCAAGAAGACGACGCCCTCACCCCAAGCCGCCAAGTCATATATCACTTGCTACAAGTGTGGAGGTCAAGGGCACAAGTCATTTGAGTGCACCAACAAGAAGGTGATGATCGTCAATGACAATGGAGACTATGAGTCTATGAGTGAAGATGAGTACCACGCATTGAACAAGGTGGCCACGATGCAAAGCTTGGATGACGCCGATGACTACATCTATTGTGATGGTGACCCCAACCCCACTCTAGTCGTCACTCGAGTCTTGACTACAATCAACCAAGGTGATGACGCTCAAAGATGCAACTTGTTCCAAACCAAGGCCGGCATCAACGGCAAATCAATCAAGGTAATCATTGATGGTGGGAGTTGTCACAACTTGGCAAGCAAGGAGCTATGTGAGAAACTCAACTTGACGTACAAGAAGCACCCCAATCCTTACCATGTGCAATGGCTTAGTGACTCCGGCACCGTGAAGATCCAACACACGGTTCAAGTATCCTTCAAGATTGGCTCTTACGAGGACACGGTGGATTGTGATGTGGTACCAATGTCGGTTTGCCACTTACTTCTTGGCCACCCTTGGCAATTTGACAAGGCCGCTACTCATGATGGGCGCACCAACTACTATAGCTTCAAATGGAATAATAAGATCCTAGTGCTCCGCCCAATGACTCCAGGCCAAATCATCGCGGACAATGCTAAGACAATTGTAAGAGCGCAAGAAAAACAATCCCCTACTGAGTTGAGTGGTGAGAGAGCGAACCACATTCACGTGAGTGAGAGCCACAAGCCAAATATGAGTGAGAAAGGGAAAAGAGTGAGTCCCGGTGTAGTCTTGTTAGCCACCAAAAGTGAGATGAGAGAAGTGAGAGCAAACCCATCCACTTTCCACTTCGTGCTCTTATGCAAAGGAGATGGCAAAGACACTAACGACTTAACCCAAGTTCCTCCGTCTATGTTGTCTATTTTGCAGGAATTCAAAGATGTCTTTTCGGATGAGCTACCTTAAGGACTTCCTCCCCTCCGTGGAATCGAGCATCGCATCGACCTCATTCCCGGTGCCCCTCTACCCAATAGAGCGCCATACCGCACCAACCCCGAGGAGACAAAGGAGATCGAGCGCCAAATTCAAGAACTCCTCGCCAAGGGACATGTTCGTGAAAGCTTGAGTCCGTGCGCCGTTCCGGTCATCCTCGTCCCCAAGCAAGACGACACACTCCGAATGTGCATGGATTGCCGTCCCATCAACAATATCACGGTGAGGTATCGACACCCTATCCCACGACTTGATGACATGCTAGATGAGCTTAGTGGTGCCACTATCTTCTCCAAAATTGATTTGAAAAGTGGCTATCACCAAATCCGTATGCATGAAGGAGATGAATGGAAAATCGCATTTAAAACAAAAGTTGGTCTTTATGAGTGGCTTGTCATGCCCTTTGGTCTTTCAAATGCTCCTTCAACATTTATGCGTCTTATGAATCACGTCTTGCGCACTTTCATTGGCAAGTTTGTGGTTGTCTACTTTGATGACATCCATGTTTATAGCAAATCCTTGCATGAACATGTCGACCATGTGAAGCACGTTTTGTTGGCCCTTCGTAATGCTTCGCTTTTTGCCAACCTCAAGAAATGCACCTTTTGCACCGACAAGGTTGTGTTCTTGGGTTATGTGGTTTCTTCAAAAGGGATTGAAGTTGACACCTCTAAGGTTGAGGCAATCACAAATTGGCCACCGCCAACTAATCTTGCTCAACTTCGTAGCGCTCTTGGTTTGTTTGGGTTTTACCGTCGCTTTGTGAAAGATTTTAGCACAATTGCTTGCCCCTTGAATGAGCTTACCAAAAAGAATGTACCCTTCATTTGGGGCAATGCTCAAGAATCGGCTTTCAATGAACTCAAGAAGAGATTGACCGAAGCTCCTTTACTTGCTTTGCCGGATTTCTCCAAAACTTTCGAACTTGAGTGTGACGCTAGTGGCCTTGGCATCGGTGGCGTCCTCATGCAATGTGGCCGTCCCGTTGCCTATTATAGCGAAAAACTTGATGGTGCTCGCCTAAACTACCCAATCTACGACAAGGAACTCTATGCCTTAGTCCGTGTTTTGGAAGTATGGCAACACTACCTTTGGCCAAAAGAGTTTGTTATCCATTCTGATCATGAATCATTAAAATATTTGAAAACCCAAGCCAATTTGAACAAAAGGCATGCCAAATGGGTTGAATTCATCGAGTCTTTTCCCTATGTGGTGAAGTACAAGAAAGGCAAGGACAATATAGTCGCGGATGCTCTTTCCCGCAAGATGATTTTACTCACCCAACTTGAAATCAACATTTTGGGCCTTGATGACCTTAAAGAACTCTATGCTTCCGATCCTTTCTTTGGTCCTATCTTTACAAAGTGCACAATTGACAAAGGATGCGATGATTTCTACTTGCACAAGGGTTTCTTGTTTAAGGCTAACAAACTATGCATTCCCGAGTCCTCGCTCCGTTTGTTGCTTTTACAGGAATCACATAGTGGGGGCCTCATGGGACACTTTGGACGTGACAAGACACTCGCCATGCTATCTACACACTACTTTTGGCCAAGGATGACGCGTGATGTGGAGCGCTTGGTGCGCCGTTGCCCAACTTGCCTCAAAGCTAAGTCCACATTGAACTCTCATGGTCTTTATATGCCTTTACCAATCCCACACACACCTTGGTCCGACATTAGCATGGATTTCGTTTTAGGATTACCTCGAACAAAAAATGGCAAAGATTCAATATTTGTTGTTGTCGATCGCTTCTCTAAAATGGCACACTTTATTCCTTGCAATAAGACCAACGATGCTTCACACATTGCAACTTTGTTCTTTAGGGAAATTGTTCGTCTACATGGAGTGCCGAAGACCATTGTTTCGGACCGAGATGTCAAGTTCACAAGCTACTTTTGGAAGGCATTGATGGCAAATCTAGGAGTCAAGCTCCTCTTCTCCATCGCTTACCACCCACAAACCGATGGCCAAACCGAGGTGGTGAATCGAAGCTTATCAACTCTCCTTCGCGCATTAATCAAGCCAAACCTCAAAGGTTGGGAGGAATGCATACCGCACGCCGAGTTCGCCTACAACCGTGCATCCCACCGGGCGACCAAGCGAAGCCCGTTCGAGGTTGTCTATGGGTTCAACCCCAACACCGCCCTAGACATCCTACCACTTCCTCTACACGAGCGCACCGACATGGACGTCGACAAAAGAGCCGACTACATGAAGACATTACATGAGTCAACTCGAGCAACTCTAGAGGAGTACACCAAGCGCCAAGCTACCAAGATCAACAAGTTGAAGAAGCCCATGATATTCGAAGAAGGAGATCTTGTGTGGCTACACCTCCGCAAGGACCGTTTCTCGGATGAAAGAAAATCCAAGCTTGCTCCTCGCGGTGACGGGCCTTTCAAAGTGCTCAAGCGCATCAACGACAACGCCTACAAGATCGACATCCAAACCTCCAAGTACTTGGTGCACGACACGTTCAACGTCGCCGACCTATCACCTTTCCACGGAGATGCAAGCGTTCAAGAGGATGACGAGTCGAAGACGACTCTTTCCGAAGGGGGGGGGGGGAGATGATGTAGCCCCACATGTGGACAACACCATGGACACCACGCCAAATGGCCCAATGACAAGATCAAGAGTCAAGGCTCTTCATGAAAAGGTGACCTCGCTCCTCTCGATGTGTGATCTCGACCTCCCTTTGAATGGTTTGCTACTTAATGCCGGTACCTTGTGCATACTCAGTATCCACTCGGATGATGACCCGCAATGGAGTCAAGAAGAGGACCAAGAGGAGATCCAAGAAGATGGGCAAGAGGAGGAGGAAGGAGCCGAAGACTGGGTGGCCGGCCTCCCAGCCGGCCTAGGCCGGCCCCAAGGCCGGGCTCCAACCCGAGGCAGCCGGCCCCCAGGCCGGGCTCCTACCCGAGGCCGCCGGCCTCCCAGCCGGCCCAGGCCGGGCCACACCCCGACGCTGCCGGCCTCCCAGCCGGCCTCCCGGCCGGCCTAGGCCGGCCCCAAGGCCGGATCCCCACCTTCCTGCCCCGTTTTGTAATAGACTATAAATAGCTTTCCACTTTCCCCATTCGAGGGTTAGACTGAATTTGAGACTTGTGTGAGCTATGCTCCTCCTCCCTCGTAGCTAGGGTGCCTCGTTGAGGTAGATCTTGTTGTTGCTACTCTTTCACTACGGTGTCTCTAGTAGTGCAAACCAATCTCTCACTGCGGTGATTCTATTGGATCGGTGGACCGGCCGGTAAGAGCAATCGGTTTCAACAAGAGTAAGTTTGGCTTTGATTCTTCGATCCAAAGGCTACCTTTTTGAGGGTTTGTTGTTGGGTGGAGTTCTTAGCAGGATTTGCTAGTTATCCTTGTGTTTTGCCCACGAATCTCCCTCGTTCTCCGTGTTCTTCGTGTTCATCCCCTTTTCCCCTCAAATCCGTGAAGATCGGGCCTAGCCCTACATCAAGGAGGTGGGAATCAGAGAGAAAGAGACGGAGGTAGGAGAAGAGATGAACACAAGGGAGAGAGGAGAGGAGTTTCAGGGGAGGAAGAAGCCGTCGTTCTGTTCGTGATCCAACTGGATGGATTGCTCGTTGCCTCCTGTTGCGTATATGTAGAAGCGCTGGCTCTGTCTGGGCCGAGCCCATCATCGCTAGCCCGTGGCACCAGCCCAACAAGAGATATACAGGCAAGGGTCATGACATTCTTCCCTTCTTGAAAATCGGCTTGTCCCCAAGCCGAGGTCTTCGAAGGATTTTGAAGGGCTGACTTGCCGGGATCCCATGGAGCGTGAACTTCCACGATCTTGTTGAGGTCGTTGTGGTAATCCTCGCGGAAGTAGATGACATCGCTGCAGAATGCGTCGAAGTAGTAGCCGACAAAAATCTTGTTCACGAAGGCGGTGTAGTAGTCGTGGACCATGTTACCAGAATTCCAAGAATTCCAAGACCCAGGCTATTGTGGTGGTCTATAAGAATGCCACCAGTATCATCCTGTAGTTTGGCTTCAGACAAGAGCATAATAGAACTAGAGTACCACTCCTTTTGATACCAAGTTCTTAATAAACAGTCACCAAACAGTTGGCGCATGTACGATTCTGGAGCAGCAAAGATGATTTCTGAATTTAGTGGCATCACTTGTCCTTGTGAATTAACTCCTTTCCCCTCAACATGTGTGTAAGGTTGGGTTAAAATAAACTGCCATGGAGGCTTTGGCTGTAGGGACAAGGAAAAATATTTCCCAGCCTGTGTAATGAGCCGATGCATCTCATCTCCTTTCAAACTCAGCCTCATATGAGGTACTTGTCCATCATGTACTTGTTGCCAGGAGCATGTGCATATGATTTGAGTCTTGCAGATGTACCAAGCCAAGACTGAGCCATGTGTGACACAGAAAATACTCCTTCCATAATGCACTTGATCAACAGTAATGACCTTGGTCTGAACATATCCCCTTTGATCCTGACCCACACACACAAATGGAGGAGGCCACGGTTGCCACCAGACCTTGGAATGCTGCAGCAACTTGTCGGACAGTATGTACACGAGGTCCTCCTTGGCGTCATTGCACAATAGAAGTGTCTCCAATTGCACAGCTAAATTACGACTCACCTTGGACTCTTCTTTCTTTAAAAATTGCCAAATCATTGAGCTCCTCATAGGTTGCCTTGTTTCTGGTTCTCCCTCGGCATTAAGTAACCCAGAAATGTAAGTGTGTTGAGCATATTTAGACATAGCATCGTCAGTATTGTGGCTTGAGATGTTCTCTGTCCAACCATGCACATGAAAGAAGTGCAGACAGCATCCAAGTTCAGATAGGTTTTTGGCTCGTGAAGCTCACAACTCAAATAAGCACATACCGATGCATGTCCAGGTAGCAGCCATGGCGGCTTCGGAATAGGGGCAGGTAGTTGCAGTGGAGAAGACGCGACTCCCATGCAGTTCGGTGCATCCGGAGGATGAGGTGGCGCATGCATCAACAACATCAACTCTGGTATCATATTGAAGCCTGTTGATAGCGTTCCTGCTAGCGTTGGTGGTGGTGATTCGACAAACAGGCTGATGCTGTCACTCGTGTTGATGCCATAGTCGGACACAGCAGTGGTCAGAGGAGTAGCACCCAGTCCAAGTGCTGCCAACTCCAGGTTGGCCTTCTCATCGGCGCATTTGGTCGAACACCTTGCTGCTGTCGGTGGTTCGAACATGGGGACAAGAGACGACAACATCACATGGGTTGTCGGAGCCTCTACCTGTTCTGGAACATGCAACGATGCATCACTTGCGAGCAGGGGCATCTCCGCGGCATAAACGGCATCAGTGTCAATGTCATTGTCCCTGCTAGGAGAAGTTGCTGGTGCAGGGTCATCTAGTAGCGTGATACTCTGCTCCATCGACTTGAGTATCGCCAACATTTTCTCCAGTGTGTCTCCTATAGTCGTCTTAGAGGCCGACTCCTCGACAACAACCTCAGGCATGCTGTCCGAGTCGAACGCCACAGGTTCGACGTCATGGATCTCGGTCTGAGTGGGTTCAGTCTCCTCAGCGTTCTGGTGGTGGTCGTCCAAGGCGGACACCTCGTCGGAGCGCTCGGCTGAGGCGGAAGCCACAGCCCACTCAGCATACGGTGTGTCATCATAGAAGTAATCTGGACTCATCTCTTCATCGTCCCGTGTGATGATCTCGGTGTAGATTGGAGGAACGTGTTCCAGCTTGAGGAAGCAGCAACCATCGTAGAGAGCCCGGCCATCCAGGGTCTCACGCGCTCGCGCTGCATCCCACTGGCAATGGAATTGCACATAGACCTCAATGCAGTACCTCCCATCGAACACCATCTCATAAGCACACAGCACGTACCAAGCACCATAACGATGGAACACCTGGTGAAGCGTCTCCCTAGTAACTTGCTGGTGTACACTGGTCACCCTGACATGAAGCACGGCATCAGGACGCAGGAGCTTGTGGGTTGGCATTTTGTCGAACAGGTGGGGGGCGAGATTCTGATCTTGCGATCCTACCTAGCTGAGGTGTTCCGAAGAAACTTTGCGCTAATTCACTAAGTGAATTCGCACCCTTCGCCAAGGTTTCACAGATCAAGCAAGCAGACTAGAATTGGGTGGCGGAATTTGCGGATCGGTGGCTCTGATACCAAATGTTATGGACCTACTTCACTGATCACTCCAGAGTACCAGATTACATGGGTTTGAGTAGCTAAATTGGGATACAAGTAGCAGCAGGAGGTGGGAATCAGAGAGAAAGAGCCGGAGGTAGGAGAAGAGATGAACACAAGGGAGAGAGGAGAGGAGTTTCAGGGGAGGAAGAAGCCGTCGTTCTGTTCGTGATCCAACTGGATGGATTGCTCGTTGCCTCCTGTTGCGCATATGTAGAAGCGCTGGCTCTGTCTGGGCCGAGCCCATCATCGCTAGCCCGTGGCACCAGCCCAACAAGAGATATACAGGCAAGGGTCATGACATAACATCATGTTTCTTCTGTAAAGAAGGGATTGAGGATACCAAGACAAGCTGAAACTGACATCTCAAAAACTGGGTACGCACAAAGCTAACGTTGTCAGCGAAAACCATCAGCATACAATGCAAGCAATCTCAGAAATCATAATATGCTGACGTACAGTCAGATGCTTAGTTGGGCCACAAGTATCAAGGCGTCATCTTACATGAGAGATCACCGATCCCTACCAGTGGGTAGAATGTGTTCTTCAGTTCAGCACATAGATAAAAACTCAAGATACAATCGACTAGGGATTATTGAGTAGGAAGCCTTCAGTTGCCCTCCACCTCCTTGGGCTTCTCGGCTGCATCTGCCTTCCCTGAGTCTTGAGGTTTTGACACTTCTCCTGATAAAATGGCAATAGAAGAAAAAGAGCAATATCAGGACACGTTTCAAATACCAGCTAAAGAACTCATATGAATTTTATAGCCATCAACTTTCATCAACTTGTATGGATCAATATGTTTTATGAGAATACACATACATCCATTGATTTAGACATCACCTAAATGATATGTTCTCTATATAAACAAAAAGGGCTTTCTAACAGTTGTTGAATTATTAACACATACATCAGTTGATTTAGACCTCACCCTCAAACAAACAAAAATATTCTATGCATCAAAAGTACTTATGTGCTTCTTATTCTACACATCTGCACGAGTTGCACAAGCAATGGGTACCTAAGACCCAACCATTGGTTTATGTACGTAATTAAGTAGTACAGGTTTGGTGAAATGGATTTCATTTATAAATCCAGTCACAATTTCTGTAGAGCAAACAAGTACTCAATGAAATTAATATACTTCAGGATGAATCCAATGGTTGGTATTCTAGATGTTGATATTCTTATATATAAATTTAGTCAAAATTTACAATGTTTGACTTTTAACAAATCTCATATGCATTACATTTTGGCGAGGGAGTAGAACATATCTCAGCTATCTTGGAGCTAACAAACATATCAAGCATAAATTGAAACTGAGAACAGGTACATAAATACCAACCTTCATTATCACTCTCATCGTCCAACTCATCCATCCCCATACCATCCAAACCTTCCATGCCAGCTGGCATCCCCATTCCTCCCATACCACCCATGCCGCCCATCATACTGGCCAAATCCATGCCTCCCATACCGCCCATGCCACCCATGCCGGGCATACCTCCCATGCCACCCATGCCTTCCATGCCAGGCATACCTCCCATGCCACCCATATTCTACAAAAAGGAGATGAAGAACATCATACCAAAAGCATATCACTGAATAAAACAACAACAACAACAACAAAGCCTTTTTGGCCAAAGCAAGTTGGGGTAAGCTAGAGATGAAACCCAACAAAAGGCTGCGGCAACCAAAGAGTCAGGAGAGGGGAAAGACCCACAAAAAGAAAGTACTTACCGAAAAATCCATCCCGTCAACATTTACATCAGCGCCTAAGAAAACAAAAGATGAATGTCAAAATCTTTAGAAGGCCAAGTTATAATCTGTAGCTAATTCAGCAGTACATGGACATAGAAGTATATTCTCTATCTTAAACAGAGAAAACGGAAGTGGCAAAAATCAGCTGCCATTAACAAGGCCTTCCGGTCTTCTCACCTCAGACAATTATCAGTCCTCCTTCATAGAAATATTTAGGTGAAACAGTAAGATGGAGAAGAAGCACAAAAGAAGTTTTATTCTACCCAGTGAATCTGGATATGAAACTTTTAGTGACATAGTGTGCTAAATACAAGATCATCCAATTTTACTGACCACACATACACAGTTCAAAAAGGATAAGTTACTACTTCCTAGTGTACCAGGTTTTTTGGACATTCCTTCAATACATGCCTAATTTATCACCTGTTCCTAGAAGTTTCAAACTGAACTCTTAGAACTAACGACTTTTTGCTTCTGTAAGTTAACCAGTTTTCGTAGATAGCATACCATCATCATCTTCATCAACCCATTTGTCCCAATCAACTTTCACAAAGTGTGGTGCCTTTTGATCATCTCGAACAAGCTTATTCCACCATTTGGCCTCAGCTTTTTCTACAATACAGAATATGGACCTGACACCAACACTTATTTTGCTCTCCTGTAAAATTAAAGACCAACAGAATACTGGATAAGAAAAAAAGATAGCTTGTTCGACAACTGGGGAATCAACATACATTGGCAGTAGCTACTAATGTTGTAGTATAGTATAGAACTAAGGCATTTATTACCTCGACATTCACTTTGTCATTCAAATCTAGTATTGATTCATAGGAGTTCCCATCAGTTCCAGCAGTGGCAGAGAAAGAGAATACACCATCAGGTTCCAAATTGACCTTAGCATCCTTTGCATCAGGCAATTGTACAGTGATGTACACCTTGTCAATCCTCTGGGCCCACCTGACTTCGGGGTGCCGACTACAGAAGATATTGCTAATATCAATAAAAACACATCGGAAATGAAACATATATCTCCCAAACATTACTTGATGACAAAGCATAACATTATACTGTTTAAAAGCAACTTGAGCAACTTGGCCTTTCAAGCTTATTAACCCATTGTTACCTTGATGAACACGCTAGTGACAAGCATTTCATATATTTAAGCTTTTGTTAGATAACCAATTAAACCTGGACTTGACAGTTTACAAATATCAGCTCATATAAAAAAACATAATGGCACATGTGTGCATAATACAATCTTCGATCATGAGCTTTCTAACATATACACGCAATAACTGCAACTATAAGAACAAATTTGGAATAATCACTAGCAAACAACAGTAATACGACAAACAATCGAGCAAGACAACAATGAGATTCTGATAGATGGTAAACAATTGGTCACAAAATGCATAACGTCTCAGGGTTAGACAAATCTACTAGTGAGAGACATTTCCATAGATTAGACACACCACCATTATGCTCCAACAATGAATTACAGAGATTCTCCTCAATTAATTATGTTTAGCCACGCTCAGTGCTATCTTTAAAGTAATCCTTGCAGATTACAATGTAACAAGCTCCAATTCACTCGCAAACTGCACACAGAAACCCTGAGTAACANAACTCCTCAACCCAAGACCCGGCGGCTCTTAGCAAAGGGACTCGGAGCCGAGGCTTAATTCCCTTCAGCAACTCCTGATTTGCCCTCTCTGCTTGTCCATTGGACTGTGGATGTGCCACTGAGGCTAGGTCGAGTCTGATGTTGTTCTCACCGCAAAACTTGGCCATCTCCCCACTGATAGTTGGGTACCATTGTCTGTAATGATGCTATGAGGATACCCAAAACGTGTGGCTATCTTCTTGAAGAATCTTCCACAGCTGATGCACCGTCGACTCTGCTGACGGGTTCCACTTCCACCCACTTGGTGAACTTGTCAACTGCTACTAGCAGATGGGTCTTCTGACAAGGCGACTTTGAGAAAGGGCCCACCATGTCGAGTCCCCTAAACTGCAAATGGCCAAGTGATAGGGATTGTTCTGAGCTCTTGAGCTGGCACGTGGTCTTGCCTTGCGTACCTTTGACATCCATCACAGACTCGAACTATCCTCTCTTCTGCGTCTAAATGTGCTGTCAACCAAAAGAACCCGTGTCTGAAAGCTTTTGACACCAAGGATCTAGTTGATGCATGATGACCACAATCTCCTGCATGAATCTCTTGCAATATTTGCTTGCCCTCTTCTGGAGACACGCATCGCTGGTAGACTCCAGTAACACTCTTCTATACAACTCGCCGTCAATAACTGTGTAGGACTTGCATCGTCTGATGAGTTGCTTTCGCTTGACTTCATCCTTTGGGAGTTCACACCCCGCAGGAGATATGCTAGGTAGGGCTCTGTCCATGTCGGGATTGCTCGTACTGCTGCAACAAGTGCCGACTCTGGGTCTGGAAAGGCTAACTCCTCCTCTGTGGGTAACTTGACTGAAGGATGATGAAGCTCGTCCAAAAACACATTTGGTGGTACTTTCTCTCGACGAGAGCCGAGTCGTGATAACGCATCGGCGGCTTCGTTCTTGCGTCTGTCAATATGCTCTACTTGATAACCAGAGAAGAACCCGGCTATCTGTTCGACTGCTCTTCTATAAGCTGCCATGTTAGCATCCTTCGAGTCCCAAGTTCCAGATACTTGCTGAGCTACGAGATCCGAGTCTCCAAAGCACCTGATACGCTTGATGTTCATCTCCTTGGCCAAACGCAGGCCATGTAGCAAAGCCTCATACTCTGCCATGTTGTTGGTGCAATCAAAGTGTAACTGAAGGACGTATGCTAACTTATCTCCCTTAGGCGATGTTAACACCACGCCGGCTCCTGAGCTTCCAACTGTCTGGACCCATCAAAGTGCATTGTCCAATACTTGGTGCAAGGGGCGCTTGGTGAAGATGTAAAATCTGTCCAATCATTGACAAAATCACCAAAGCTTGAGATTTGATCGCTGTCCTTGGCTCATATGTGATATGATAAGGACCCAACTCAATTGCCCACTTGGCAACTCGCCCTGTTGCCTCTCTGTTGCGTATAATATCTGCCAGCGGTGCTGAACTCACCACCTTAATTGGATGCTCTTGGAAATAATGCTTGAGCTTTCTACTTGCAAGAAAAACTCCATAAACTAATTTCTGCCACTGAGGGTACCTTTGCTTTGACTCTGTGAGGACTTCACTGATGTAGTAGACAGGTCTCTGCACTGGGTACTCCTTTCCTTCCTCTGCACGTTCCACAACTACTACTGCGCTGACAACTCTCTCGGTGGCAGCTACATATAATAGCATGGGCTCCTTATCTGTAGGAGCTGCAAGCACTGGTGCTGTTGATAAAGTTTTCTTCAACTCCTCAAAAGCACGGTCAGCCTCTTCATCCCATAGGAATTTGTCTGACTTCTTCAGGAGTCGGTAGAGAGGACCCGCCTTCTCCCCGAGTCTGGAAATAAACCTGCTCAAAGCTGCCACACATCCAGTAAGCTTTGGACGTCCTTCAGACAAGTCGGCTTCTGCAAGTTATGGATAGCCTTGATTTTCTCTGGATTTGCCTCAATGCCTCTCTCTGAAACGATGAAGCCTAGGAGTTTGCCAGCAGGGACTCCAAAGACACACTTGGTCGGGTTGAGCTTCATCTTATACTTGCGCAGGTTCTCAAATGTTTCTGTCAAGTCTGCTATCAAAGAGTCGGCCTTCTGAGATTTGACAACTACATCATCCACATAAGCATGAATATTCCTTCCAATCTGTTTTTTGAAACAGTTCTGGATACACCTCTGATATGTAGCTCCCGCATTCTTAAGTCCAAAGGGCATTGTTGTGTAACAAAATGCTCCAAAGGGCGTGATGAAGGACGTTTTCAGCTCATCCTCTATCTTGAGTCTGATCTGATGGTACCCTGAATATGCATCCAAGAAACAAAGCAACTCTGACCCCGCTGTGGAGTCGATGATCTGGTCTATGCGAGGTAGTGCAAACGGGTCCTTAGGGCAATGCTTGTTCAGGCCCGTGAAGTCGATGCACATCCTCAACTCTCCTGTCTTCTTTGGTACTAACACTGGATTAGCCACCCACTCTGGGTGAAAGACCTCCTTGATGAACTCGGCTGCGAGGAGCCGAGCCACCTCTTCTCCTATGGCTTTCCTCCTGTCATCATGAAACTTGCGCAGACCCTGCTTGACTGGTCTTGCGTTAGGATTAACATGTAAGCTGTGCTCGGCGAGTTCTCTCGGGACTCCTGGCATGTCAGATGGCTTCCATGCAAAGACGTCCCGGTTCTCACGGATGAACTCGACGAGCGCGCTTTCCTATTTATCAGAGAGGTGTGCCCCGATGGTGAACTGCTTGGAAGAGTCACCAGGGGTAAAGTCGACTTGCTTTGTATCCTGAGCTGACTTGAATTTCATCTTCTCCTCTGTGGCCGGCTTCTTAAGGACCGAGTTGTCCTCCGGATCCACGTTTGCCTTGTAAAACTTCAGCTCCTCTTGAGCACAAGCTGTCTCAGCCATGGCTGCATCACCAATCTCGCACTCCAATGCCATCTGTCTGCTGCCATTAACTGTGATGATTCCTGCTGGACCTGGCATCTTGAGCTTCAAGTACACATAACATGGCCTGGCCATAAACTTAAATATGCAGGTCGACCAAAAAGAGCATGATATGGGCTCTTAAGGTCCACTACCTCAAAGGGCATAATTTCTGAACGAAAATTCTCCACTGTGCCAAAAGCAACCTCAAGGTAAATCTTACCGATAGGTTTAGCCGACTTCCCTGGTACTATCCCATGGAATACTGTCTCTGTTGGAATTAGCTGCCTATCTTGCAGCTGCATCCTCTTGAATGTGTCGTAATATAATATGTTGATACTGCTTCCACCATCCATAAGCACTTTGTTCAATGTATAGCCCCCAACTTGAGGTGCCACTACCAAGGCTAGCTGCCCTGGCTCGTCGACTCTTGGAGGATGATCTGCCCGACTCCATGTGATGGTTTGCTCTGACCACCTGAGCCACTGTGGAAGGGCCGGCTCTACTGCATTAACTGCTCTGACTTTCAACTTCTTGGAACGCTTGGACGTGCTAGTTGTGAATACATGGTAGCTGCCACGACTCGGGTTATGCTGCCGAGTTGTGACGTAATACTGCCCATTGCCCTCGTGAAGCTGCTTCGGGTTCTGCTGGAACCCGCCCTGCTGGTGACCTCCTCCTTGAGGTTGGTTTGGGTTATTGCCGGCTCCTCCACCGTTATTGCCGGGTCCTCCGGCTCCGTTGTTCCCTCTATATCCACCATTGTTGTTACCTCCTCCTGGCCCTTGGAACCTGGCACGCTGCAAATCTACGCACTGTCCCAGGGTATGACCGCATCTACCGTTCTTGGCATGTTTAGGGCAGGGAATCCTCAAGACCTCCTCCGTGCTTGGAGTGCGGCCTTGGTATCCACCAGAATTGTTGTCCTTGCGTCTGACTCCAGTGTTTGTGTTGGCCACTAGGTCAGAGTTGTCTCCATATGGCCTCTTGCTACCACCTTGATTCTGATTCTGATTCTGGTTCTGATTCTGACCATTGCCACCCTGTCCTTTAGTTCCTTCCTCCTGATCCTTTGTTTTGTCTGTGGCAGCGTGCTTATTAGCACCTGCCATGATCTCACCAATCGTAAGGGGAACACCTTGATTCAGGCTCTCCTTCATACGACCTAGCTTCCAACTCAAGGGATTGTAACTGCAATTTCTCTCCATCGCCATTAACACTGAAACTGGTGGGAGTCCTTGTGAGGAATTAATGATCTCTGAGACTCGCTTCATCCAGTGCCTTGCTGACTCGCCCTTCCTCTGGACACATCGCTCCAGGTCCTCAATGGTGCTGAGTTTCTTGCAAGTGCCTTGGAAATTCTGAATAAAAGCCGCCTTCAATTGCTCCCAAGAGTTGATTGACCTAGGAGGCAAGTTGCGCATCCACACCTTGGCTGCTCCCTCCATCATAAGATACATGAACTTGGCGCACAGATTACCTGTGGCATTGCGAATACTCATTGCCATCTCGTATGTACCCAACCAAGAGGTCGGGTCCATGTTTGGTTCATAGTTTGGAACCTTGCGCGGCTCCTTGAAACTGCTAGGGAAGGACTCGGATCTGATGGCATCTGACAAACACTCTGGTCCTGTTAATGCTGGGGAAGCACCAGGAGAAGTCACCTCCTCGTGGACCCGGCTCGGCTGAGGCGGGTTGGCTGCAAGCACTAACGCTCTGTCCCTCTCTGCCTCCCGAGCTCTTGCTGCTTCTCTCTCTCGTCGTTGCCTTGCCTCATCAACCACTAACTGAGCTTGTGAAGCAGTTGGTATGTTTGCACGATTCCTCGCTAGTTCACGACGCCTTGCACTCGTAGAGTTTGCCGGGTTGGACTCGCCGTGCCGACTCCTCGTACCTGAGTTAAAGGGCGTTGAGTGTAGCCTACTTGCATCTGGAAAAGTTGGATACAAAGCCTGCTGAGTCAAGGCTGTTTTCAGTAACTCAATAGCCTCGCGTGTCTCCTGTCCTGCTGGTCCCTCTGGTACCACAATATTCTCCAATCTCAGAGTCGCCGCATGCACGTTGTCCATGGGATTAGAGTAATGTCCTTCTGGAGTATGAAATCTGTTAGGCTGTGCCCCTAAGCCACCAGATGCTCCTCCTCCGACTCCTCCTTCAGGCGGTGGTCCGTTGATACGGCTGCCTCCCGATCCTTCTGGGGGTGGTGGTGGTGGTGGTGGTGGTGGTGGTCCTCCGGCTCCTCCTGCGGCGCCTCCTGCTGCCGCTGAGCCTCCTAGTCCGGCTCCTCTGCCTGGACCATTGGGTGTGGTGAATAGATTGGTTGGGCTGATGTGGACTCCATCATGCAAGCGACTCCTGGCTCGGCGATGCTGAATTGAAGTGAGCTCCTCGCGGCGCCTCCGCACGACCTGAGCTTCATCTTGGACTCGGGCCTGCTCTGCAGCTAGCCTCCGGTTTGCTTCTGTGATATCAGCTAATTGCTTCTCCAACGCAGCACGAGCGTTGGTTAACTCGGCCGCCCTCTCTGCGGCATTACTTGCATTAATCTCCTTTGTCAACAGAGTCGTATCAAACTGATTCCCAGTGTTCCCAGACATGTAGACTCCCACAACACGAGCGCGTACTGGCGACTCCTCGTAATCCTCTTCCTCTATCCCATACCCAAGCCGATCTTCAAACAAGGGTAGGATGGACTCTGAATCTGCATCATAATCTGAATCTGACTCTTGCATCACATCTGGTTCCTCAGCTAGGGGTCCCTCAGACTCGGCGATGATGCCGACCTCTGAAGTTCCGACCGACTCCTCGCCGTCGGACTCGACGATGACAGTTAGCTCTGGCACCGACTCCGCCGAGTTCTCGCGAAGACCCGACGCGCACACCATCCCGACGAACACGTTGATTCCTCCAAAGACAAGCTGATAGCCCTCGTCGACTTCATTCATCTCCGAGGTCCAGCCTGAGTCATCGATCTCTGTCTCTCCATGCTCATCAGTGTAGACCCGCCCGATGGCGAGTTTCTCCATAGCTCGACGAGCAGCTCCAACGATCTCGACTCCTTTTGTCACCGTAGGCCCCACGGTGGGCGCCAACTGTCGTGGGGTTGTCACGGCAAGTTCTTCCCCAGGGAAGATGAGTTCTGGGGCCATCGATGACTGAAGTACGCTGGAACGGTTAATCTCGCCAAGGAACAAGGATTTACCCAGGTTCGGCCCCTCTGATTCGAGGTAAAGACCTACTTCCTGCTTCTATGTTATTGCTCTTGATATGTCTCGATTACAAGGACCTGGCTCCCACAACTTAGGAGCCGGCGACTTCTCTCTGGTGGCTAGGGTTTCTCTACTGGTTGAAGCTTAGCGATCTAAGGTCCAGGACCCCGCTTATAAAGGCTGCCGGGTCTCTGGACTTACACTTTACACCGAGTCACACTAGAACACGGAGTCCTACTCTACGTCTTGGTCTTCCAAGTTTAGACTCCGGGTTGTACTTGGACTCCTTCCGGACGGGTCCTTTCTTCATCATGGGCCTTGGCCGGCTTGTCTCCAGCCCAGCCCATGCGACTTGATACGTGACTCGGCTTTGGCCTTCTTGGTCTTGGCGGGTCTACTTTCCGGGTCCATGGGCCTACCTATAAAGTATCCCCCCATCAGCCCCCGTCTTCCGCGCCCACTTGGTAGTTGACGTTGGCTTCAAACCTGAGAATACACAGCACATTTGCTTGAGGTAGCAAGTCATTAATGAGAGGGTCGAATTGATTATGAGATAGGAGCGAGTTCAGCTTGTCTTGTATAGCCTTGGCTCTTGATCTTGTCATTGGGCCCGTGGGTGTGTCGGTCATGATGTTGTCCATATGTGGGGCTGCATCATCTCCCCCCCTTTGGGAAAGAGTCGTCCTCGACTTGCGATCTTCCTCATCACTTGGCTCTCCATGGTAGGGTGATAGGTCGGAGATGTTCAAGGTATCATCCACCACGTACTTGGATTGGGGCATGTCTATCTTGTACGCGTTGTCGTTGATGCGCTTGAGGACCTTGAAGGGTCCATCTCCCCTTGGTGATAACTTAGACTTGCGCTCATGTGTGAACCGGTCCTTGCGTAGGTGTAGCCACACGAGGTCCCCATAGGCTATGCTACACAATCGAAGGGCATGGGGTTACCGCTCCCACGCAAACACCTCGATCATGCCATAAACACTAGCATAGCTATCAATATATAATAGAGAGATCAAGACTTGTGGAACAACTGGCACATCACAGACTCTACGACACAAAGATCATATAGCAACTCATATAGCGAGAAAGATACAATTTACACACAAAGGTCACAGACCCATCAGTACAACAAGTGCAAGCCAAATATGTTGTCTACACAACAAGATCCAAAATATGGCCTAAGAGGCCTACAGATAAACATCCCAGCCAGCTTGTTTTACGACGTCCCAAGCTGCCACCTGGGAACCCCAGACTACTCGTCGATGTCAACGAAGAACCCACCTGCCTGCTCGGTGACGTCCTCCTCTGAAACAATTAATAATCAACAAAGAGAGACTGAGTACGACGTACTTGAAAGTTTAGTAGGGCGATATAGGCCCAATGATGACAAGGCTCTAAAGCTGTATAGTAGTTAATTTGCATAAAGCTAATTTTCCTTTTCAAAACATGACTCATGGCATCGACTACTCAGAAGGTTTTTCGAAAGGGGATAAGATAGTAAACCTTTATCTTTGGTTCTCATTGAACCAATAGTAACCAGAAACCACCACTCATCTCCACCAAGGCACTCCCCCGAATCACGCTCGAGGAAATGAACCTTTTAACTCAGGCCGGGCATATTTCCCGATTCCCGAACCCGATACCCGAATAACCCGATCCCGAACCCGAATTTCCCGAACCCGAATTTCCCGATTGCATTCTCGGGAATGTGTTCTGAATTCCCGAAATTACTTTGGGAAATTCGGGAATAGAGTGCCAGATCCCGAATATCCCGATCATCCCGAAAAAACAGAAGGCCCAGAGGCCCAGGAGCGAAGCGCTAGTAGTTTTCAGCCCAACAACCAGCACTCCAGCCTCTACTATGCGAACCCTAGCTACCCCGAGTCCTTTCCTTGCCCTAGCCGACCCCGTGTTCCCTTTCTCCTCCTCCCCGACCCCGAGTCCCAAGCCGCCACCGCCGCCGTCACTACTCGCTAGCCTGCGCCGCCATCGCTAGCCTCGGTATCCCGCACTGCCGCCGCGTCGTGGACGCCTGGAGCCTGTAGGGGACAAGCTGCACGGCCGACTCCATCTTCCCCGACAAGATCACGAGACGGTGGAGGCCTGGAGCGTGGAGCCTGGAGGCCGCAGGGGACAAGCTGCACGCCGGCTCGACGATTGAAGGACGTCACCGACAACTGAAGAATCTACAACGACTGTAAGTGTGCATTTCTCTTATTTCCCCTCTGTCTTAATTTCTGTTTTCAGTTACAGATTGAATCAGATTTGCTGTCGGAATCTAGGTGTTTTTAGCTGTATATTTTCTGTATAAATTGACAAGTTTTAGGTGTATTTAGCCATTTAGGTGTATATTTCTCCTCTGTCTTAATTCGAGCAGGAATGTATTTAGGTGTATATTTTCTCCTCTGTATTTACGTGTATATTTTCTGTGTAAATTGACAAGTTTTAGGTGTATTTAGTTTTATTGTATGCTCGTATATTTGCTGTGTAAATTAACAATTTTTATTGTCTGCTTGTCTTGTAGATGAGTGAACCTGAGAATCAAATGGAAATAGAGGAAGAGATCAATGATAATGCAATGGATGCATCACAGGAGTGTTGCTCTGGTTCACAGCCATCACAAGCTTCGCAGGCTGGATCAATACCATCACAGTCTGAACATGATATTATTGATGTGGACAAGGAACCTGAGAAAGAGCAGGGAAGGAAGGAGATGGCAACAAGGTCAGAGTGGTGGCAGCACTATATCAAGATCATGGATGACAAGAAAGTGGTGTATGCTGCTAGATGCAAATATTGCACGCGTCAAGTGCAGGCTGGATCAAAGAAAGATGGTACATCAGGCATGAAGAGGCACTTCGCTGTTTGCAAGCGCAATCCTCACAAGTTCAACAAAGATCCCAAGCAAGGTACTATTCAAGCAACTCATGGAGAAGGAGTTGGGACTTGGAAGTTTAATGCTGAGGCTCTAAGGATTGCTTTTATTGAGATGATCATAGAGGATGAGCTACCATTTGCTTTTGGTGAGAAGTCAGGCTTTCGGAAATTTATGTCGAAAGCTTGCCCACGTTTCATTTGTCCATCTAGAAGAACAACTACTCGAGATGCTGTGCGCCTGTATTTCAAAGAGAAGGCCAAACTGAAGAAATTTTGTAAGGATTCTTGTCAAAGAGTTTGTCTAACAACAGATTGTTGGACATCTCAACAACAAGATGGTTATATGACTGTGACAGCAAGCTTTATTGATGGAAATTGGGATATGCACAAGAAAGTCATCAATTTTTTCTTGATTAAGGGGCACAAGGGTGATGACATTGGCAAAAACTTGATGAGATGCTTGGCTGAATGGGGTATGGAGAGTGTGATGACAGTTACGGTTGATAATGCAAGTGCTAATGACAGTGGTATTGGGTACTTGAGGAAGCAGCTGAACAAAACGCCCTTCAACATTGCAAATGGCAAGTTTTTGCACATGAGGTGTGCTGCCCACATTGTCAATCTGATTGTGCAAGATGGTCTAAAGGAATTGGACATCTCGATAAAGCGTGTTAGAGCTGCTGTTCGCTATATTAGAAATGGTGGCTCTAGATTGGTCAAGTTCAAGGAAATTGTTGTTGAAGAGAATGTGGAGAGCAAGTCATTTTTGAGGATTGATGTACCAACCAGATGGAACTCCACTTTTCTCATGCTGAAAGCTGCAAATGTCTATGAGAAGGTGTTCATGAAGTTAGCCGAAGATGACTTAAGCTACAAGTGGGACCTATCTGAGGAGAACGATGGGTTTGGGTGCCCCGAAGATGTTGATTGGGAGAACGCTAAGAAGATGGAAGAGTTTCTTGAACATTTTTATGACCTTACCAATCGTGTCTCTTCTACTCTACATGTAACTTCCAATACTTTCTTTCATGAGATTGCTGAAGTTCATTTGTTGATTCAATCTTGGTTGGCTAGTGAAGATTCTTTGCAAAAAGCTATGGGTAAAAGAATGAAAGACAAATTTGACAAATATTGGGGTCTTTGGCACACCAACGACAAGGAAAACATGAATGAGAGGGAGAAGGGGAAGGGAAAAGGAAAGGAGAAGGAGAAGGAGAACATAAATTTGTTGATTTTTGTTGCAGCAGTTGTTGATCCAAGATACAAGTTATCTTTATACACAAATGCTGTCATTGAAGAAATATTTGGGCAGGAAAAGGGTCAGCTAGTTTGGACAGCTATTATCACTTGTATCAATGAGCTGTTTGCGGACTATAGAAAGTTGTATGCTACCATTGAAGTAACAGAGGAGGTAGATGATTCAAGAACATCAAAGGGAAGTCGTGGAGGCATGTTGAAAGAAGTAATTGCCAAGAAGTTGAAGATGACCAATAGTGCAAATAGCAATGCTAAGTCAGAACTTGACAAGTATCTTGCCGAAGACACCGAAGATCAAGAAATAAAGTTTGACATTCTTGCTTGGTGGAGGTCGAATGCATGCAGATTTCCAATATTGGCTCGCTTGGCACGAGATGTGCTTGCCATTCCCATCACATCAGTAGCTTCGGAGTCAGCTTTCAGCACAAGTGGACGTATCTTAGATGATTTCCGCACCTCCCTTACTCCTTTCATGTTGGAAGCTCTAGTCTGTGCACAAGATTGGCTTAGAAGAGGTGGTACTCCTATTGACATCCAGGAGAGTATGGAGGAACTAGTCGTGATTGAAAAAGGTAAAATATTCCCTCATTTCCATGTATTTACACTTTTCTTCTCAAATCATGTCACTATGTTCCTACAAGTAGTATTTCTTATACTCCTTCTATTTCACAAATAATGAACTACATGTAAAAATGACTACATATTGCACATGTTTCTTTTACATTGCAGAGTACAACACTATTCTAAATGCACATGTTTCTTTTACATTGCTCATTTCATTTAGTACAGAGCTCATTGAAGAGTTTGGTGGCCTACATATTGTAAAAGGAAAAGGTGCAGCAACTTCCAAAATTGGAAGCATGTCCAAGTCCAACTCCAACACCAACACAGGGACATCTTCTTAAAGGTACAAGTACAACTATACATTATAATGTTATATAATCAGATTCCATTTGTATTTTGTAACATGCATTTTGAATCAATAGTGCTTGATCAGTGGAACTTGCATAGATTGGACTTAAGAAGTTGAGAATGAAGCCATAAGGTGAAGACGTGAAGTGATGGACTGATGCTTGTTGGTTGTTGAGCTTGAGCTGCTTCTGGACAACCTGAGTTGTCACAAGTACAACTACTTCTGTAGCTGTTGGATCAGGACATGTGCTTGCTGTTCACTTGTTTGCATGAACTTGTTATCTTCCTATGTTTGTGTGTGGCTGTGTGAGCTGCTGGTCATTAGTTGAACTTGTATTCCTGTTTGCTATCGAATTTATGTCAAAAATTCTGTATGTCTTGTTTGCTGTCAAATTGATGTCAAAATACTGTCAAAATGCTGTTGAAATGCTGTTGAAACATTGTCGAAAACCTGTTTTTCCTCTCATTTTTGTTAACTGGTCTGCAATTCGGGATATTCAGGATTTCCCGAACCCGATCCCGAAATTTCGGGAACCCGAATTTTCGGGAATCAGATTTTTGGTGTCATTTTCGGGAGTCAGTTTCTGTTTCCCGAACTCTTTTTTTCCCGAATTTCCCGTCCCGAAAATTCGAGAAATCCCGAACGCCCGGCCTGACTTTTAACACACATTGAGTTGCAACCTCTTGTTGCCAAGTTTTAATTAAGATTCATGTTTTCTACGAGCTAATCCGTCTTTCCCAAGATTTGTCCATAACCGTGGACACGGCTTTTCGAAAAGATTAAACCCTGCAGGGGTGTACTAATTTACCCACCGGTACCGTCCGACCCCTTGCCTGTACAATTAGCTCTCTTCCGGGGAAAGCCGGCAGGGCGGGCGCGGTTAAACCTTTACAATGTATGAGACTATCCAAGGGTCATCATGGCGACAGGACAAGTTTATCCAGCCTATTTCAGCCCCTGCCCCCATCGCCACATCCTACACACACCACATCCTCATCTTCGCACCTTCATTACCTGCAACTCACACGCAAATGGAAAGCGCAAACTAGAGGACCCTTGGATACGCCCGCACAAATTATTCGGTTAGTAAGGGGCCCATACCCCCACCGTTGGTAGCACGCTCGGTTCTTGGTTCTAGCTAAAAGCACTCTCAGCCTAGGCGGCAAGAATGAGGCAAAACACCATCCCCCGATGGCAACTCATCCAAGCCTTTTAGCATTTTATTATTTAACACAAGTAACCACCATGTCCGAACATTCCATCAATTTCATAATAATGGAAATAAATCACCGGACGACTAAGCATTCGTCTAAGCATAGCTAAGCATAAGTACCACAGATATAAAGTATCTCAGGCCAACACAACAAACCTATGGTTCATAGGAGGGGAAACATGTATTGGTTTGGGGAACATGCATTTCATGGGATTCTCTATATCTTGATCAAAAGTAGACATTGGAAACGAATGCAATATTATGGTGGAGAAAATACTTGTATAAACAATAGGATGCTATATGCCAAGAAGGTTAGGTTATCTCTTGCCTTGCCGACAGGGCGTGTAGTACGGATCGTCGGGGTAGGTAGGGGAACCCTCGACTCCTGAATCTATCGATACCCAAATAATAACAGAAGAACAAATAAATACCACGAAGACAAGGTGCAATGCACAATCATGATGACATGTCAAGTTTATGCAATGATATCGTCATATAACTTAGCTAACAATTTAAATGGAGTGCCAAATAATTAGTGCAATTAGTTGGAAGCAACCCCATATTTAACTTAGTGACCACATTGTTTATAAATTATTACATTACTAAGAAGTGGCTTAAAAATGCATGAACATGGCATGAATAGGTAGGTATTATTCTTCTGATCATTTTGGTACCTCGTTTGTGATTTTCCAATTATCGATGATTAATTAGTGAATAAAATGATTATTTGAATTTAATTATTTTAACCATTTAAAGATTTACATCAAAGGAAAAGTTGTTGTCATGAAGTGATATTAGCATGATTAGATAGCATTTGAATTGTTGATCAATTTGATATATCATTTGCAAGATTTGACTTAATCAATTTTAAGTTATGAAAATTCTCAAACTTAAATTAAAGTTAGCCGGTACTTCCGGCGAAGTTCTCGGTAGTTCCGGTAACGCCGGTACTTCCGGTAGTACTTCTGTCTATAAACACAAACGTCCAGTACCGAAATTTCCTAGTCGGTACTTCCGGTGAAGAGCCCGGTAGTTCCGGTAACGCAGGTACTTCCGGGTCCACTTCCGGAGCTACTTCCGGTTATAATGTGGGGTATCCAGAACCGAAACTTGCTAACCGGTACTTCCGGTGCTACTGCCGGAACTACTTACGGTTATAATCAGAAACAACTAGAACCGAAACTTGTTAACCGGTATTTCCGGTGCTACTGCCGGAGCTACTTCCGGTTATAAACAGAAACATCCAGAACCGAAACTTGTGAACCGGTACTACCGGCAAAAAAATTTCCGGTACTACCGTTCATGTCAGTTTGACCTGGGAGGGTCACGATCGGCGCAGCGCGCGTGGTGACCGCTGCGGCGGCGAGCGTGCGTGCGTGCGTGCGTGCGTATGTACGGGGTAGCGCACTCACCCTAGAAGCGTGCGTGCTCGCGGAGGGACGGAGGAGGCCGGAATCGACGGCGAGGAGCTCGGCGGAGCTTCACTGGCCGTGGAGAAGAAGAGGACGGCGAGCTCGATTCGCGGCGTCCCGGGGTGATTCCGTCGGCGTGGAGGAAGCTGGCGGCGAGGCGGTCCCAGCGGTGGTCTCCGATTTGCTCGGGGCGGCTCCAGGCGATGGCGAGGCTCAGTGGACGGCGGCGGTCGGGAGCTAGCTAGGGTTAGGGCTCGACTCGATCCGGAAAACAGGGAGGGGAAAAAATGGGGAGAGAGAGGGGGAGCAGTTGGCGTTGTGGGGGCCCCTTTTCTCCAAGGGAGCAGGTAGCTCGTGCGGGGGTGCGAGGCATGGCGGCATGGCGGCACAGTGCCGCCACTGTCGCCACAGGGACGATGCCGCATTGGTACTTCTGGCTATTTGACCGGTAGTACCGGTCAAGTGTTTCAAAAACAGTGGCTTGCAAAAAGATAATTGGGGCACTTAAATAGCTCCAAAATTACAGGAAAAATTCATGGATGCTCACAATAAGATAAGGAAGCTCCCCATGTATTTCGTTTGAATTTTGAATAGGTTAACATGGTTTCAAAAATAGGAGTTGACTTGAACCACATTCGGGGTTTTGACAATTTGGAAACAATTTGGAGGCCATGCCATTTGGTTCTTAGGCATTGTTTGAACTTAGGGAATTTCTTGGACAAACATGTTCACTTGCCATGACATGGTTTGTACCATAGCTTGCATTTCAAGGTTTGGAGGTTTGGGAAGGTTTGGCTTCCCTTTTCAAATGTTTCCAAGTGTTGTTTGTCAACTTTAGCAATTTAAACATATGCCATGATGCAAACATGAGATACAAAAAGTGGAAAAATTATTCATATTTTTTAGTACCAAACTGGGGCTGTTACAGTCACCTTCTTCAAACACCAATGGTTTCTTGGACTTTGTCGTGTCTTGGATCACGGACACCGGGAGTAAAGTATACCCCTTTTTAGGTTCGGCATAGGGCGCGAAGGAGGCTGGGAGACGCCTACTTCCGGGAGAACCTCGTCGAGACCTCCGATCTACGTACTAGCAAGCAACACTGATGAGGACATCCCGGCTATAGATGCAACCGCCATTACTACACCACCTACATTACAAGGACTGATATGGCAAAGGTGTCCGATCTTTCGATGAGATGATAAATATCGATTTGGGTGGCGTCGACGTTGACGATCCGACTACAAACGTGCGAGGACGCTGCGCCTTAGCAATTGCTACACCAACTCCGGAGAGGTTTATGACAGCGCCGAAGCAAAATCGACCAAACCAACTAAGGTCTATTCCTGCAGGCAATCGAAGAACAAGTAAGAACAATGAATTGGCAATCTAAATATTGCGAATATGAATGATTATAGATGAAAGTGGGGTTCCAAAGAGCGGTATTTGTCTGGCCGATCTGGCACAAACGAAGTACGGCGAAGTTGCAGCGACGGCTAGCTAACTTTTGACTAAACAAAACCCAAATTTTAACCTAAACGAGCTAGCTATTTATTGAGGATTAGAGCCGCCGCCTCCTTGAGTCTTCGCGTTAGGAAACTTCAACCCATGATCGACACGCTGACGTTGGACGTGGCCATGTCACGTACGGCGGCCCATTCTTGGCCGTTTTGCTTGACTCGGTGCATAAGCTGCACACACGGCCCATCCATGTGCATGGTTGCACTCACGTAGATGCATAGGATTGCACATGGCCCACCTACATGCACATGCATGGTACTCACATAGAGATATAGGATTACGTGCACATTTTCTATGAATGGCACACATCGATCTGGACTTGGAAAATAAGCTCATGGATTAACCAATTTGCTTGCTCCATGCATCACGGGTCAATACTCCTGCCGCATTTTGACGCGTGGTACGTAAAGATCATCGGTCGTTCTGCATATAATATAAAGAGGTGATGTATCTTTGTTTTTATTTATAAAATAATACATAGAAATATTAGTACTAGAAATCACCTGAAAAATATTTTTCATGAATATTATATTCGGTCATATCCAAGGTAACCATGCCCTCATCATCCTCCCTTTCTTGAAAATGAAGCCGTCCACGGCGATGTTTCTTCTGAAACATGGTTAATAAAAGAGACAAGGTGTATACATGGTATATGTATATACTATGGTAAATGTCATCTGTTTTAACTTCTCTTAATTGTTGTACATATGACACATTTATACTATGGTAATTGTCATGTCTTTTGAAATATGAATCCAAAGAATTATCACAACAAATTAACCACATGAAATTATTGCAACTCAGTTTGCACATATAAGTGAAGTTCCTATTTGTATAATCAGATTGGCAACACTTATCATTAAACCATCCCAATTTAGGTGGATAAAAATTTGAGGTATCGAAATTATAGGTTACACCATGTTTAATTAGGTAAACATGCAACAAGTTATTTGGCATAAAATTAATACCAACATTGGAGGTCATATCAAAATGATCAAGCATTTGCACCAAATGTTTCTTCGTTGAGACAGTTAGGTCATCACTTGTTATACAAATTCTATGCACTAAAAAATTATTATCTACCCCATACTCTCTGATCAAGTTAAATGTAAATTTAGGGGCATAAACATTGTGTAAGCATGTGATTTCAGATATGTTATTTGTAGCATATGACAAAGACATTGGTGGATTCATCATAATAGACCATAAAGAAGCATCATGAGAAATCTTAGCTAACACTTCGTCATGTATAACCAATTTTATGTGATCCAAAACTGGTGTCACTAACAAATCAACGGACACATTTGTATCAATGTTTATCTCATTGGGTACACCCAAATCAAGATCAAGATAATAATTAATTTCAGCAATAGGTGCACTCAAAACAGCAGGTATATCAGCTATTTCATCACACGGTAAATTTAACTCAGCAATATTATTCTCGAAAATAGGTGGTGTGACCAAATCAACATGCAACACAACACAAGATTTATTTAAATCTCTAGGAAATAAATCAACCTCATGTCGAGTGACATCATTAGTACCTTTATCATTACCGTATATGTCCGACTCAGATAGTGTAGGTAGCTTGTTTGTCGTAGCAGCAACACGTCTCCTTATTTTCTGTTCAGCTTTATAAGCAAGACGAAACAAATGATCCATAGGAGAACAGTTTTCATGCATTAATAGTTCCTGAATATCACAGTTTAACCCATCCCAAAATCTGTCCATAATAACATCTTCATTTTCTTCTAATCCACAATGAAACAGGGTAATTTGCAAATCATTATAATACTCTTCCACGGTGTTATGACCTTGTTTTAAACATTGCAATTTTTTAAGCAAGTCATTAAGATAGTACGTAGGGACAAATCTACCACGCATAATTATTTTCAAGTCCCTCCAAATTGTTGGCATAGTTTCAGCATTTTTACGACAATGTCCACTCCACCAAATAGAAGCAAAATCAACAAATTTTCTAGTGGAAGCCTTTAGTCTCTTATGCTCAGGAAAATCATGGCTTTCAAAAATTTGTTCAACATCAAACTCCTAGTCAAGATAAGCACTAGGATTATATCGACCCGCAAATACCGGCAAAGAAATAGTAACCTGATCATGCACATTCTTTACCGCTCATGGTGGTTGTCGTACTTTTGGTGGTGGTGATGGAGAACTCGTCTCAGCATATGACACATCTCCAACTATAGACATAGCCCAAGAATTTTGAACTCTGGATCCTGCCATGATTAGTAGGAAACAAGACACAAATCACAACTATATGTTCCTATCAACTACTAGGATGTGGTGGCAAGTCGCTCACAGATATACAAATATCAAAGTCTTACAAGTTCTTACCATGTAGCAGGTGGTGACCGGCAACCAACGATGTCAAAAATCACTCTGAAGATTGAATAAAGCGATTGCCAGGCGAACGTATCTTGCACGGTGTAGAAAATATGTGGAGCTGTAGGTAGGCTTAAAATATATGTGAACCACAACCACGTTAGGCTAGACCGTACTAAAGACGCGAGCCTAAGACACATGACACAGATGGAATCACACGCTAGATGGGCTGAATAAAAAGAATATTTTGTCACCACATGGATTGGAAAAGAAGAAAGAAATATAGAGGGAGTACAGCCGGTAGTGTACCGATAGAAAAGGAACACGTTAACGAGGAGAAGTAAACTGCAGTAGCCTATCTCAAATACCAAACACTGAAGAAAAAAACCAAATTGACCTGCTCCTTCAACGTTCTCCAAAACAAAGCACACCACCGATCGGTAACTCTCTATTATCTTTCTTTTCTTCGTTTCTTTTTACTCACTTTTTTTTTCTGGTACCGATCGGTTTTTTTTTTCTTCCAGATTGTATGGAGTCACGGCCCTACCTTTCCTTGTCCGTGATACCAAATAAATTGCACACTTCCGCAAGGAAACAAAACGATCAGATACTTTTTTTTTTGAAGTACCAACTATAGTACCAATTCTTCGGCCCCGTAATAATAATCAATCAAAACTGTAGTATTCCTTCCAACCAAACCGATTTGGCCGGTCCAGACTTTCCAAACAGACGGCTGTTTTTCTTGGGACCAGGACCAAATTAAAAATACGTCAAGCACCAATCGTAAGATACGTGAGCTGAAAGGATCTAGCTTTCTTAATACGTGCGAAACAATCTCTGATTTTTTTTCTCTATTGGCCGAACTGAAAGAAGAACTCTATATAGCTGTTAATGGCGACCAAAAGATAGTACTGTATGTGGCGAGAGTGATGCAAGGGCGGCTGTGGCGATGAAAAGAAAATATGATAGTGGTAGATGACGACAAAGGAAAATATATCGTGGAGACCAGCGGAAGATGATGAAAATAGATGATCAAAAGAGTATGCAGCGTGATAATACGTGACAAGAACTCGAAACTCTAAAAGTCTAAGACATTAAAACCTAGCAACGACACGACGATGCAACGAAAATTCAACGAAACAAATCTTAAGTGATGTGTCGAAGAGGCTAAAATTGTCTTGGATAAGGATGAACTAATCTAACTATTTTTTATGACTTTTTCGTGTACTAGGTATTAAAATCAGATCTAATCTAGAGGATAAATTTTCTCACCGATCAACCTGAAATCTGATACCACTTGATATGGTAAAGGTGTCCGATCTTTCGATGAGATGATAAATATCGATTTGGGTGGCGTCGACGTTGACGATCCGACTACAAACGTGCGAGGACGCTGCGCCTTAGCAATCGCTACACCAACTCCGGGGAGGTTTATGACAGCGCCGAAGAACAAGCAAGAACAATGAATTAGCAATCTGAATATTGCGAATATGAATGATTATAGATGAAAGTGGTTCCGAATAGCGGTCTTTGTCTAGCCGATCTGACACAAACGAAGTACGACGAAGTTGCAGCTACGGCTAGCTAACTTTTAACTAAACAAAACCCAATTTTTAACCTAAACGAGCTAGCTATTTATTGAGGATTAGAGCCGCCGCCTCCTCGAGTCTTCGCGTTAGGAAACTTCAACTCTTGATCGACACGCTGACGTTGGACGTGGCCATGTCACGTACGGCGGCCCATCCTTGGCCGTTTTGCTTGACTCGGTGCATAAGCTGCACACACGGCCCATCCATGTTCATGGTTGCACTCACGTAGATGCATAGGATTGCACATGGCCCACCTACATGCACATGCAAGGTACTCACATAGAGATATAGGATTACGTGCACATTTTATATGAATGGCACACATCGATCTGGACTTGGAAAATAAGCTCATGTATTAACCAATTTGCATGCTCCATGCATCACGGGTCAATACTCCTGTCGCATTTTGACGCGTGGTACGTAAAGATCATCGGTCGTTCTGCATATAATATAAAGAGGTGATGTATCTTTGTTTTTATTTATAAAATAATACATAGAAATATTAGTACTAGAAATCATCTGAAAAATATTTTCATGAATATTACATTCGGTCATATCCGAGGTAACCATTCCCTCATCAAAGACCTATGACTAGAGCTCGTGCACGTCAACTTAATCAACAGGTAATTTCGTTTTTACAAGCTACTCCTAATATTCATAAGAATATGATGCTGCCTAAAGTAGATATATTTATTTCTCTTAGGAATGAAGGACCAAGCATGGATGAGAGGGACAAGCTATGGAGCATGTACGTGAAGGGAGATGGCAGCATGAGTGCAAACAATGGAGACGATGCTGCTGCCAATGGAGACTACCACACTTTGAAGCCGTCATAATGAAGTTTGAAGACATGGACGCATTATACAATATGACACTTAATAAAATTCGTCCAAAGCTTTTTCTAGGTGCTGCGCCACCTCGTTTTTGGGTCAGACCCATATATTTTCAAGATACCTTTTGATAGGTTGTTTTTAAAGTCCGTATCTAAAGAGGAAAGCCTTCCTAGGGTAGGATTCTGATGAGGACATCCCGGCTATAGATGCAACCGCCACTACTACACCACCTACATTACAAGGACCTATGACTAGAGCTCGTGCACGTCAACTTAATCAACAGGTACTTTCGTTCTTACAAGCTACTTCTAATATTCATGAGAATATGATGCTGCCTAAAGTAGATGTATTTGTTTCTCTTAGGAATGAAGGACCAAGCATGGATGAGAGGGACAAGCTATGGAGCATGATGAGGACTGTTTTCCCGATCTTTCACGATGCACCTTGATGGTCCATAGGACCGATAGATCTTGAACTCCCTTGACAGATTCAAGGACACCCAAGCACACATGATTACTCTTGACAATTCAAGAACTCTCACGTCTTTATTGATAGATAACTAGACGAACGTCCGAGACGCCGTCATGGGGGCCAACCCCGTAGGGCTGGTGGTGAGCTTCAGGATTACAAGATTTAATTTAACCAAAGTTAAGAAACCCTAATGCGCCCAGCCCCTTATATGGATGAGGTGGGGCGTACAGTAGCGAGGTACTGTAGCTACAGTACCGACCTAGTTGGGGCGCCCCACTAATGGGCCCAGCTAGTTCGGTTGGACAGGCCCAAACCGAACACTTATTAAAAATAGCAAAGACATAAATAAAATTACAATTGACAACTCTAGCTTGGTGGAGTCCTGAAATTAGGCTGCACCTTGTCCGTCGTGCCCATATCATCCTCCCCCCCTTCAAGAAGCATTGTCCCCAACGCGTGAGGGTCGGGTCGGAAAAAGGTGACGTCAAATGAGCAATATCGCCACTTTCCTTGCTAGTCTTCCACGCCTCACCTCCCTCTCGACTAGCTAGACTTGTTCTTGGCGCCCTCCATGTTTAGCGCCACCAAACTGATTGAAACACACGACCTTCAGACTGCAACGTGTAGGCGAACCACGCAAATCATCCCAGACACAACAGAACAACTTCTGCACACCAAGGATCCAAATAAGCTGAGTACGCTTGCGGATGCAATCTGTATTTTATCCGCTAACTAGACACGTCACCCAAAACAAACAGAACAAATTTCTGCACGCTAAGGATCCAAACGAGTCAAGTTCGCCAACTCTGAAAACCAGTGTGTCTTCTTTTATTTTTCTCCCGTAAAACTGCACCCAGAACTGATCGGAAAATATTCACGTAGCAGCAGTCCCGATCCTGTCTCTCTTATTTTTTTTTGTCTATGCTGGCCGGTGCACGTCACAAACCACGTACCCAAGAAATACGGATCCACGGAAGTGATAATATCGTGAATAGCTTCTATCCGATCTCCTCTTTCCTTGACTTTTTTTTTGTACGTGCAAACTGAACCAATCAACTTCCTGGGCACCATGGCATGCAAAAACTGAATCCAATCTGTACTTTTTTTTAATTGCTTTCCTTTCCGGCCGGACGCGGTAACTCCACGTACGAGGCAAGGAGCACGAATCCGATCCAATCTTCGTTTGCCTTGCCTGCCCTTGTTTCTATGTTCGTAACAGATCCAAGCCAATAACGCGTCGGCCAAACAGCTGCCAAACTCCACACGTGACTAAGAAAATAATCCTTTCCCAATACGTGATTAGATTACCGATCGGATCTCAAACTCTTTTTTTTTTTACCAAACTGTATCGATCCGACTCCAACAGATCTTGCCGATATTGGAAAACTGAACACGACCTTCGATATTCCTTCCCAAGTAGCCGAGCTGCAACTTGCCTTCCGACTCGTTGACTTGCTTCCTTGGCGTGCCGAGATGCAAATTCCTTGCCAACTCGTCACCTTTCTCCAAACAACTCCAGAAAAAATAGATCTACCAATACTTACAGATTGATCTTGAAACTTGACCCTGCCGCCCACTTCCTCCTCCTCGATCTTCACCAACAGTATGGTGGCGACGTACCCAATGGTGGCCACGGCAACCGAGCAACAAAGCAATCTGCACCGTGATCAACCTAGCGCTCTGATACCACATGATGAGGACTGTTTTCCCGATCTTTCACGATGCACCTTGATGGTCCATAGGACCGATAGATCTTGAACTCCCTTGACAGATTCAAGGACACCCAAGCACACATGATTACTCTTGACAATTCAAGAACTCTCACGTCTTTATTGATAGATAACTAGACGAACGTCCGAGACGCCGTCATGGGGGCCAACCCCGTAGGGCTGGTGGTGAGCTTCAGGATTACAAGATTTAATTCAACCAAAGTTAAGAAACCCTAATGCGCCCAGCCCCTTATATGGATGAGGTGGGGCGTACAGTAGCGAGGTACTGTAGCTACAGTACCGACCTAGTTGGGGCGCCCCACTAATGGGCCCAGCTAGTTCGGTTGGACAGGCCCAAACCGAACACTTATTAAAAATAGCAAAGACATAAATAAAATTACAATTGACAACTCTAGCTTGGTGGAGTCCTGAAATTAGGCTGCACCTCCTCCGTCATGCCCATATCAGAGCATGTACGTGAAGGGAGATGGCAGCAGGAGTGCAAACAATGGAGACGATGCTGCTGCCAATGGAGACTACCACACTTTGAAGCCGCCATAATGAAGTTTGAAGACATGGACGCATTATACAAGATGACACTTAATAAAATTCATCGAAAGCTTTTCCTAGGTGCTACGCCACCTCGTTTTTGGGCCAGGCCCATGTATTTTCGAGATACCTTTTAATAGGCTGTTTTTAGAGTCCGTATCTAAGGAGGAAAGCCTTCCTAGGGTAGGATTCGGCCGCCACCCCATGGCTGGACGAAATCCCACACCTTTCCTCCTTAAATACCCTCCTTAGGTCGTCAATTAGACTCGGATTTTGTTTAGTTAAAAAGAACTCAGCTTTTGCTAGTCTTTGCCATAGGCACGAGTGTCGGCTAGACCTCCTGTACTACGCACTTGCATGATCCCACCTTCATCAATAAAGTTCAACTTCCATCCGTAATTCTTGATTGCATTATTGGTTCTTACTTGTTTCTCGGTTGCAGGAAGAACTAGATCTTTTAGATCAGGCCGATCGTGCTTCTGCAGGATTGGTAACTCCCAGAGATTGGTTTAGCGATTGCATTGGCGCTACGTATGTGTGCGTAGAAGTCGGATCGCCAAGGTCGAACTCCACCATAATCGACATATCACATCTCATCGAAAGATCGGTCTACCTTTGCCCTATCAAGTGGTATCAGATTTCAGGTTGATCGGTGAGATTTACAGTTTTTACTGGTGTAGATTGCATCTGTTTTCTTCATACCTACAGTCCATGAAAAAGCAAAAAAAAAATTAGGGTTAGATCATCCCGTCCTAGAACCAGTCCGGACCTGTTGCATAATCTTTTCAGTGTATTGCATTGTTGAATCTTCGTCTGCATCGTCGTGTTAAAGTGCTGGTCTTAGCATCTAATTCCTTTAGAGTTTCGAGTTCATGTCACATCTAGTCGCGGGCCGCCGCCTGCCGCCGCAACCATCTTCCACGCTTGCANGATCACCGCCGTCCATCCACCAGTCTTCTGCCGCCATAATCTGCTACCGCCACCACCATCCACCACAACCTTCCGCCGCCAACATCGACCCCCTACTCCATCATACCCTCGCCCCCCATACCCTCTTTCTCGCCGCCACACCCTTGTTGCGCCGCCAGATTCAATTAGGGTTAGGGTTTTGGGAGAGTCCTTTTCCGCTTGTTTCCTTATCCGCCAAGTCTACGTAACGAGATAGAGTTCAACTCGGTTAATCCTTGCTCGCGTAGCCCACTCATCTGCAAAAAAAAAAGTCTGGCACGCTTTGCAGAGCACTTTCGGAAAAAATTTCGAGCGTACACTCATTTCTTATTCCGGGGATTGTTTTGAGACACTTGCCATCATAGTGATATTTTCGTGATTTTGCACGTTTTTCAGGGCATACACTCACTGTCCAGTTTTCCTATTGTTGATCTTCACTTATATCTTGCTGTTTAGAGCTATTTTTGTGCTGCTCGTTGTACGGCGCCGTGACTTCGTTGGTGTTCTCGGCTCGCGTCTCTAGTACGGCTAGCCTAGGACCAGCACATACCGTCGTTGAGTGTTGTTTCAACGTGCATTCCTGTTTTGATTTTTGCTATACAAAATATAAAGCCTTCCTAAAGCTCCACAGATTTCTTCACATGCATTGTACCTTGTCCGGTAATCGCTTTGGCCAATCTTTGGAGTGCTGATCTTTGTGGCTGCCGTGACGCTTTCCTGCTTGGTAAGGAACTTGTAAGAGCTTTATATTTTGCTTGACGGATTGCGTGTTTCCCACCACATCCTAGTAGTCCATAGGAACATATACTTATATTTGTTTCTTGCTTTCTACTAATCATGTCAGGGGAGGAGGAGGCCGAGATGACCAACAAGGAGCTGCAGGAGCACTTTGAGAAGATGGTTACGAACCATGCTTTAGATACTGAGGAACGGATCCGTGGTGCTATGGACAAGATCGATGGCTTGGAGGTTGCTTTCAACGCGAAGTTCGACGACGTCAAGACTACCTTGGCTGGCCTGTCTAGAAAGTTGATCGCTTGTTGGGACAGTTACAGCCACCACGCATACCGCCTCCCGTGATGCAAGGCAACACCGTTCCACGGGCAAGTCGTGTACTTCAGGAGGATCCACAAGGTTCGGTCGCCTCGGCTGCTGCCCATGTCGCCAATCCTGGTGAGCATGGCGACGGCTATGCGGCTGACGCTGACTATCCACCGGGTCGTCCACATGTACATCCACGCAACCTTGCACACCGGCAGCAAGTGCAGGTACGCGAAGACGACCATGTTGCTAAACTGAAATTAATTATTTCACCTTTTAAGGGTAGATATAATCCTGATGCTTATCTTACATGGGAATTAGAGGTGGACCAACGTTTTGCATGTTTACAGTATCCCGAGGATAGACGTGTTTGTGCTACCACTTGTGAATTCACTGGTTTTGCTTCCGTTTGGTGGTCTTAATATTGTAGATTGAATCATGATAATATTCCTAATACTTGGGATAATTTAAAACGTGCTATGCGTACTCGTTTTGTACCTCCTTATTGTCAGCATGAAATGTTACAAAAACTCACCTATTTACAACAAGGCAAAAAATCTATAGAAGAGTATTATCAAGAACTGCAAACTGGTTTAATTCATTGTGGAATTATTGAGGATAATGAAGCTATGTTTGCACGATTTTTGGGTGGGTTGAATAGAGAGATTCAAACAATTCTTGAATAGAAGGAGTACAATACTATCACCCGTTTGTTTCATCTTGCTTGCAAAGCTGAACGTGAAGTGCAGGATCGTCAACCGCGGACAAGGCCTAATTTTTCTGCAGGTCGTACGTCTTCATGGACGCCACGCCAACCGGATGCCAGCTCCCGTGGTTCTGCACCTCCTCCTTCGACCAACAAGTTTAGCATACCACCATCGCGCACACCGGCACCGAGTCCTCCATCAACATCTAATGGGCCAGCTCGGAGTTCGGTGTCCACGGGAAGAACAAGGGATGTGCAATGCCGCCGTTGTTGGGGTTATGGTCACATCGAGAGAGAGTGCAAGACACATCGTGTGATGATCGTGCACGAAGATGGAGAGTATGGTTCTGCAAGTGATTATGATGAAGAGACTCTCGCGCTTATTTCTGCACAACATGAGGATAATGAAGATTCTGAGCAGGACATAGAGGTCATGGGCGCTGAGGATGCTGATAATTATAGGAGCTTGGTTGCACATCGCGCTTTGAGTGTGCAGCTAAGCCAAGAACAAAATCAGCGCCACAACTTGTTTCACACGCGCGGAGTTGTGAAGGACCGTGCTATTCGAATCATCATCGATGGTGGAAGCTGCAATAATTTAGCAAGCATTGAGAAGGTGGAGAAGCTTTCTCTACCTACACGGCAGCACCCCCACCCATACCACATTCAATGGTTCGACAGCACAGGTAGACTAAAGGTAACACGAACTACACATGTGCATTTTTCTATTGGGACATATTCTGATTTTGTTGATTGCGATGTTGTACCCATGCAAGCTTGTTCGTTGTTACTTGGTAGACCATGACAATATGATAAAGAATCTGTACATAATGGTAGAACTAATCATTATACTCTTATGCATGATGGAAAGAAAATTGGTCGCAAACCTATGACTCCTGAACATATTTTGAAAGATGATCTTGCTAGAGCTAGTAGAGCAAAAAATCAGGAGAAACAAAAGAGTGAAAACCAGATTGTTGCTAATGAAGTAATGCCACATAAGAATAATACTAAATCTGGTTCCAAATTACCTAATGAAATTCGTTTGAAGCATCCAACTTTACTTGCTACCAAATCTGATATTTCTGACTTGGATGTGAATACTTCTGCTTGTTATGCAATCATATGCAAAGAGGTCATGTTTTCTTTTGAGGATATGCCTTCCTCTTTGCCACCCGCTGTTGCTAACATTTTGCAGGAGTATGCGGACGTTTTTCCCAAGGAGATGCCACCAGGGCTGCCACCCATTCGAGGAATAGAGCACCAAATTGATCTCATACCGGGTGCTTCACTTCCTAACAGTGCAGCCTACCATACCAACCCCAAGGAGACGAAAGAGATTGAACAACAAATTCAGGAACTACTCGACAAAGGTTATGTTCGTGAGTCTCTTAGTCCATGTGCTGTTCCTATTCTTTTGGTACCAAAGAAAGATGGCTCTTCTCATATGTGTACTGATTGTAAGGCTATTAATAATATTACAATTCGATATAGACACCCTGAAAGAGCATGGTTGCCCCCATTTGTTGTTTTGGTAATTAATGACAATCTCTATGGACTAATGTGTGCTTTGAGTTATATTTGTAGTGTTGGTCCGTATGGAATGCTTGAACTCCATATGTTGGAGTCGAGGCTAAAAGAAGAAGATTATATGTTGATCAAGGCTAAGTGCAAGTTGATCAACATACAAGATAAGGTGTTGGTCCGTATGGAATGCTTTAACTCCATATGTTGGAGTCGAAGCTAAAAGAAGAAGATTATATGTTGATCAAGGCTAAGTGCAAGTTGATCAACATACAAGATAAGGGCAAGTGAAGATATGCGAAAGAGTGTCTCTCCCATATCGGTGTATGGGGGAGCAATATGCGAGGCTTCACCAAGCGTAGCGTAATCAAGAAAGGTGATCCACTTGAGAGGAGATCAAGATCGTCATCATCTAGCTCAAGTGGAATGTGCAAGGCAAAGGTATTATCTTGATAGGGTTTCTATTTTACCGGTCTCGCGGTGTAGTTGGGAGACCTGGTTTTAGGATAGGTAACCGTACTATCAAGAGGGGCTCTCAAGTGAGCTTTAGCGTATCGGTCGTAGAGAGCTCAAACCTTTGCATCATTGGCATCATCTTTATTGGTTCTTATTTGTCTCTTATCATGGTGTGGTCTTGGTGCTTGTCGTGCTTGTCATGACAAGGCCAAGCTCATCGAAAACGGTTTTCATATGCATCTTCCATTGCGTTTTCGATATTAGAAATATTGTCGGTTTGTCCTTGAGAAATTATCCACACATACATATGTTGAGAATTTATCTCTTAATTGTTTTCAAATATTTCCAAGGATAGCTACTATCATCCTCTTTCCAACAAAATTGGTTTCACCTCTTTCGGATTTCATTTGCAAAAGATATGACGGTTCCGGTTTGCAAGAGAGAGGTTTAACCTTTCCTCATATGTTATTATAATATCTTTTTGGACTATGATGTTTATATGCATAATCTTGTAGTGCTCGTTATGGTGATTCCAACGAGCCCAAGATCGTCGAAAACGGAGTCCGAATGCAAAAGATATTGCAATTTTAGTTTCACTGGTTTGGCTAGGCCAGCATGGCCGGCCAATGGCCGGCCCCATGGCCGGGGCCTCTCTGATTGCATGGCTGGCCATCATGGCCGGGCTATGGCCGGCCAGGCCGGCCTCCCTCCTCCGGCTGCCCGAAAATTGGCCTAACGGCCATATTTTTGGCTCCCTTTTAAGGGGTTTTCTTCCCCAAGTGAACCCCAACTTTTGTTGACCTCTTGAGCACATTTTCCCCTCTCTCTCTCTCCATTGTTGCAATAACTCAAATCCTATAGATCTCCCAATCCCTCCACTCAAACTCGTTGATCTTTGGAGGATTGAAGGAGAAGGCCTAGATCTATTATTCCACCAAACCATATCTCCTCTAAGTGAGGGGAACATCTTTGATTTAGGTCTTGGAGTTGCTTTGTGTTTTCTCCTTGTTCTTCCTCTTAAATCCCTCCATAGCATTAGTTGCTTTGGTTGAATTTCGGAGAGAAGGACTTGAGCACTTAGTGTGTTCTTGCCATTGCATTAGTTGCATCGGTTTGAGTTCTTCACGGTGATACGTGGAAGTGAAGTTGAGAAGCTTGTTCCTCTTGGGTGCTTTGGTGCCCTAGAGCTTGTTCCTCTAGGGCACGTTGGTACCCTAGACGGTTGTTGATTTCTCGGAGTCTTGGTGGCTCACGGGATTTGTTGGGAGCCTCCAATTAGGTTGTGGAGGGAGGCCCAACCTTGTTCGCTTCGGAGCTTTGGTAGCTACGAAGACATTGCCGGGAGCCACCAATTGAGTTGTGGTGTGTGCCTCGGCCTTGGGTATCGAGTCTTGGTGGCTCGGTGCATTTGATGAAGACCCTCCAACTTGTGGAGTGAGCTTCACCCTTGTAAAGGTTCTAGTTGTCAACCTCAACGGCAACATAGTGACAAGTGCCTCGCCACATTGGTGGTAAGACACAACGGAGATACGGTGTGCCATATCAAGGCTACTCGGTGTTTCACATTGGTGAACACCGCGCCGCTCCAACGGAGACTAGCTTCCATTGGGAAGTGAACTTCGGGATAAATCATCGTCTCCAAGTGCCTCGGTATTTCTATACCCGAGCTTCTTACTTATGCTATTTACTTTGTGATAGACATCGAGCTTAAAGTCATATATCTTGCTATCACCTAGTTGATTATATTGCTTAGCATAAGTTGTTGGTGCACATAGGTGAACCTAGCTAGTTTAGGTTTTGGCTTGATAAATTAAACGTTAGTTTTATTCTGCATTTATTCAAGCCTTAACCGTAATATTTTTAAATCGCCTATTCACCCCCCCTCTAGGCGACATCCGTGTCCTTTCACACCCTATACCACGTTTGGATGATATGCTTGATGAATTGATGGCTCTACCATATTCTCTAAAGTTGATTTGCGTAGTGGTTACCACCAAATTCGTATGAAATTGGGAGATGAATGGAAAACAACATTCAAAAAAAAAAAATTGGCCTCTATGAGTGGTTTGTGATGCCATTTGGTTTAACTAATGCTCCTAGTACTTTCATGAGATTAATGCATGAAGTTTTGCGTGCTTTCATTGGACGTTTCGTGGTGGTCTACTTTGATGATATATTGATTTACAGCAAATCTTTAGAGGATCATGTGACTTATTTGCGTGTTGTTTTTGATGCTTTGCGTGCTGCACGTTTATTTGGTAACCTTGACAAGTGCACCTTTTGCACCGATCGAGTTGTGTTTCTTGGCTATGATGTTACCGCGCAGGGCATTGAAGTGGATCCCGCAAAGATTGAGGCGATTTCGAGTTGGCCGACTCCGCTAACGGTCACCCAAGTGAGGAGTTTCCTTGGCCTCGCTGGGTTCTACCGGCGTTTTGTCAAAGACCTTGCGTCTATTGCAGAGCCGCTGAATGAGCTTACAAAGAAGGACATGCCCTTTGTTTGGGGCGATGCACAACAGGAGGCTTTCATGCTATTGAAAGATAAGTTAACACATGCTCCTTTGCTCCAACTTCCTGATTTTAATAAGACTTTTGAGGTTGAATGTGATGCTAGTGGAATTGGGTTGGGAGGTGTGTTATTACAAGATGGAAAACCTGTTGCATATTTTAGTGAAAAATTGAGTGGGCCTAGTCTGAACTATTCTACTTATGATAAGGAATTATATGCTCTTGTTCGGACTTTAGAAACTTGGCAACATTATTTATGGCCTAAAGAATTTGTTATACATTCTGATCATGAATCTTTGAAGCATATTCGTAGTCAAGCAAAACTGAACCGTCATCATGCTAAGTGGGTTGAATTTATTGAGTCTTTTCCTTATGTCATTAAACACAAAAAGGGTAAAGACAATGTTATTGCTGATGCTTTATCATGACGCTATACTATGTTGTCTCAGCTTGACTTCAAATTTTTTGGATTGGAAACCATTAAAGAACAATATATACATGATGTCGATTTCAAAGATGTGTTGCAGAATTGTAAAAAAGGGAGAACTTGGAACAAATTCATCCTCAATGATGGATTTGTGTTCCGCGCTAACAAACTTTGCATCCCAGATAGTTCCGTTCGTCTTTTGTTGTTGCAGGAAGCACATGGAGGAGGATTGATGGGTCATTTTGGTGTGAAGAAGACGGAGGACGTCCTTGCTGCACACTTCTTTTGGCCACGGATGCGTCGGGATGTTGAGAGATTTGTTGGCCGCTGCACTACATGTCAAAAAGCTAAGTCACGTCTTAATCATCCACATGGTTTATATATGCCTCTTCCTGTTCCTAGTGTGTCTTGGGAGGATATTTCTATGGACTTTTTTTGGGATTACCTCGGACACAGAAGGGGAGGGATAGTATTTTTGTTGTTATGGACAGATTTTCGAAAATGGCACACTTTATTCCCTATCACAAAACTGATGATGCCACACATATTGCTGATTTGTTCTTTCGTGAAATTGTTCGTTTGCATGGTGTGCCAAATACTATAGTTTCAGATCGTGACACTAAATTTCTTAGCCATTTTTGGAGATGCTTATGAGCAAAGTTGGAAACTAAATTGCTGTTTAGTACTACATGTCATCCCCAAACTGATGGACAAACTGAAGTGGTTAATAGAACTTTGTCTACTATGCGAAGGGCTGTGTTAAAACAGAATTTAAAAAAGTGGGAAGAATGCTTGCCTCATATCGAATTTGCTTATAATCGTTCCATGCATTCTACTACTAAAATGTGCCCTTTTGAGGTTGTGTATGGTTTTGTTACTCGTGCACCTATTGATTTATTGCCTCTTCCATCCTCGGTGCCAAATGATCTAGATGCTACACAACGTGCTGATTTGGTGTTAAAGTTGCATGCCACTGTTAAATAAAATATTGAACGCATGAATGCAAAATATAAAATGTATGGGGATGAGGGGAGAAAGAAAATTGTGTTTGAGCCTGGAGATCTTGTTTGGTTACATTTGCGCAAAGACCGTTTTTCTGATTTGCGCAAGTCCAAGATAATGCCACGGGCTGATGGTCCTTTTAAGGCGTTAGAGAAAATAAATGATAATGCATATAAACTTGAGTTACCTGCAGATTTTGGACTTAGTCCCGCATTTAACATTGCAGATTTGAAGCCATACTTGGGAGAGAATGATGAGATGGCGTCGAGGACGACTTCAATTCAAGAAGGGGAGGATGATGAGGACATCCCGGCTATAGATGCAACCGCCACTACTACACCACCTACATTACAAGGACCTATGACTAGATCTCGTGCACGTCAACTTAATCAACAGGTACTTTCATTCTTACAAGCTACTCCTAATATTCATGAGAATATGATGCTGCCTAAAGTAGATGTATTTGTTTCTCTTAGGAATGAAGGACCAAGCATGGATGAGAGGGACAAGCTATGGAGCATGTACGTGAAGGGAGATGGCAGTAGGAGTGCAAACAATGGAGACAATGCTGCTGCCAATGGAGACTACCACACTTTGAAGCCGCCATAATGAAGTTTGAAGACATGGATGCATTATACAATATGACACTTAATAAAATTCGTCCAAAGCTTTTCCTAGGTGCTGCGCCACCTCGTTTTTGGGCCAGGCCCATGTATTTTCGAGATACCTTTTAATAGGCTGTTTTTATAGTCCGTCTCTAAGGAGAAAGCCTTCCTAGGGTAGGATTCGGCCGCCACCCTATGGCTGGACGAAATCCCACACCTTTCCTCCTTATATACCCTCCTTAGGTCGTCAATTAGACTCGGATTTTGTTTAGTTAAAAAGAAGTCAGCTTTTGCTAGTCTTCGCGATAGGCACGTGATGTAAGGTCAAGTGGACACCACACCAAATGGCCCAATGACAAGATCAAGAGTCAAGGCTCTTCATGAAAAGGTGACCTCGCTCCTCTCGATGTGTGATCTCGACCTCCCTTTGAATGGTTTGCTACTTCATGCCGGTACCTTGTGTATACTCAGGATCCACCCGGATGATGACCCACAATGGAGTCAAGAAGATGGCCAAGAGGAGATCCAAGAAGATGGGCAAGAAGAGGAAGAAGGAGGCAAAAGCTCAAGGCGGAGCCAGCCGGCCTCCAGGCCGGCCTGGGCCGCCCCCAGGCCGGACCCCCACCCGATCCGGCCGGCCTAGCCGGCCCCAGGCCGGACCTCCACCCGACGCAGCCGGCCTCCAGGCCGGTTTCCAGGCCGGACCTCCACCCGACGCAGCCGGCCTCCAGGCCGGCCTAGGCCAGTTTCCAGGCCGGACCTCCACCCGACGCAGCCGGCCTCCAGGCCGGACCTCCACCTGTGCTGGCCGGCCCCCAGGCCGGTTCCCCACCTTCCTGCTTGTTTTGTACTAAGACATAAATAGCTTTCCCCTTTCCCCATTCTAGGGCAGACTGAATTTGAGACTTGTGTGAGCTATGCTCCTCCTCCCTCGTAGCTAGGGTGCCTCATTGAGGTAGATCTTGTTGTTGCTACTCTTTCACTACGGTGTCTCTAGTAGTGCAAACCAATCTCTCACTGCGGTGATTCTATTGGATCGGTGGACCGGCCGGTAAGAGCAATCAGTTTCAACAAGAGTAAGTTTGGCTTTGATTCTTCGATCCAAAGGCTACCTTTTTGAGGGTTTGTTCTTGGGTGGAGTTCTCAGCAGGATTTGCTAGTTATCCTTGTGTTTTGCCCACGAATCTCCCTCGTTACCCCTCCGTGTTCTTCGTGTTCATCCCCTTTTCCCCTCAAATCCGTGAAGATCGGGCCTAGCCCTACATCATTTGGTATCAAGAGCAAGGGTTTCCACGGATTTGGATCGTGTTTCCACCTTTTATTAGCCTTTTCCCCACCAAATTTTTTCTTTCCCATACCAATTACGAAAATTCAAAAAAAAATAGCCCATATGGATTTCGTTCGATCTTTCGATTTGGTGAGCGATTTGTGGTTTTGATCCACGGATCTCGTGCTTAAGACCTTTCCCCACTTTCCGTTGGTGTTCCGGAGGCCTTTTCCGCTACAAGCCCAAGCGTGCCGCGCAATTCGTCGCCGGCGGTACTACCGTCCGAACGGCCGTTACTACCGCCCGCAATCGGTCCTACCGCCCATTCGGCCGGTGCTACCGCCGCACGACTATTCACCGACTTCATCTTCATGTCGCTTCATTGCTACCTCGACGGCATCAAAGGTATAGCTTCCGACACATCCCTTTCCATTTCGCGAAACTTTTTCTTAGGAGCTAGCTCTTCATAGTGTGAGCATTGCACTAGTGTGACACCAAGTGACCATATCATAATCTTGTGAGCATCTAGTTGTAGCGGACTCGGCTCGGGCAAAAGCATCAAGCAAAAGAGAAATAGAAAAGATTCAAAAAAAAAAAACCGAGCCGTGATCCTAGTCATCCTCAAGCTCCAATAACCAATAGAGAAATGGGTACACTTGTGCAAATCGGGTGCTCCTTCCCATACACTTGACCTAGTTGTCCTTCGAGAGGTGGTGCGGCACGAGCATAGTCTTCGTTAGGTCCAAGTTGCTCCCCCTATAGTCGCACCATCCACGTTTGTCTCCACGTGTGAGTCTCCTTTGTTTCTCGGATTGTGTGGTTAGTCTCTTTTGTTTCTTGATCTTTGTGGTTATCTTCCACTTGTTGCAATAGCCTTTTCGTTGGTTTCGTTTCGATTTCTTGCCACTTTACCATACCTAAGCTCCTCATAAGTGTGTGTGTGAGTCGCTTTTGGATCACTAATCAACCAACTCTTACTCTTGTGACAACTTTGTTTCGGAAGGCAAGGCCACTTATCCAATACTATCATCCAAAGGTAAGAGCGGTTATTAGCCACCAAATTTTCCACATATCACTTGTGTTGTCTTATCATGGCTAGGGAAGAACAAGATGCCGCCTTCGGCAAGCAAGAGGAGGCCCTTCGGAGGTACATCGACGACAACTTACGCCGCTATGAGGAGCGCCATCAAGCCGCTCAACGTGAAAACAATGAGCGCTTCGCTCAAATCCAAGATTCCATGAGCAAGCTCCTCGATCGAGATCATAGTCGCTCTTCAAGGTCAAGTTCGCGAAGCTCTCGCCACTCCACCGCAAGAAGCCACGCACGGAGTGAGAATGATCAAGGACATCGTCATCGCCAAGAGCGCCATCGCCAAGAGATACCTCATCAACAAGCGAACTTGGACCCTCACCAACACCAAGACCAATATCGTCAAGAAGCGCCTCATCCTCAAGCAAACGTAGACCATAAACAACATCAAGATCGTCATCGACAAGAGATACCAATTCCAAATGCTAACTTGGATCCCCAACATCGCCATGAGGATAATCGACATCATCGTCATGACCTACCTCCACATCGAGCCCGCCGAGTGCCATTGGCCGACAATCATGTTGATCTTGAAGACAATGAGGATTATGTTCCACGCCACCATCGAAGGCATCATCACCGAGACCGCCATCGCCACCATGATGATGATGATGAGGATGATCACAAAAACCGTTTCAATCCTCCCAAGCTCGTCATTCCTAAGTTTCATGGCACCAACGACCCGGAGGACTACATGGCATGGGAATCCAAGGTCTCCAAACTATTTCGAGTCTACAAGGTGCCGCAAGACAAACGAGTTGACCTCGCATCCCTCGAGTTCGAAGGCTATGCGCAACTATGGTGGGAACAACTCCAAGCCTCCTTTGAAGACCCAATCGACACATGGAATGACATGAAGAAGGAAATGCACAAGCGCTTTGTGCCACATCATTATGCGCGAGATCTATACAAGAAGCTACAAGAGCTCAAACAAGGCCTCAAGACGGTCGACGAGTACTACAAGGAGATGGAGTCAACTCTCTCCCGCGCACACATTGTTGAGTCCGAGGAACAATCAATGGCACGTTTCTTGAACGGCCTCACGTACCCAATAAAGAAGATAGTGGAATTCCAACCTTATGAGAACCTTGTTGAGCTAGTTCATCAAGCCATGAAGGCCGAGCGCCAAGTCGCCGAAGAACTCAAGTATGTCAAGGCCAAGTCCTTCTTCGCCACTAGAGATTCTTCATCAACACAACCCATCACTCAAGTCCAAGCTCAAGGCAATATCAAAAGTCCTACACCGCAACCCACTACAACCTCCAAGAAGACGTCGCCCTCACCCCCAACCACCAAGTCATATATCACTTGCTACAAGTGTGGAGGTCAAGGGCACAAGTCATTTGAGTGCACCAACAAGAAGGTGATGATCGTCAATGAAAATGGAGACTATGAGTCTATGAGTGAAGATGAGTTCCACGCATTGAACAAGGTGGCCACGATGCAAAGCTTGGATGACGCCGATGACTATATCTATTGTGATGGTGACCCCAACCCCACTCTAGTTGTCACTCGAGTCTTGACTACAATCAACCAAGGTGATGACGCTCAAAGATGCAACTTGTTCCAAACCAAGGCCGGCATCAACGGCAAATCAATCAAGGTAATCATTGATGGTGGGAGTTGTCACAACTTGGCAAGCAAGGAGCTATGTGAGAAACTCAACTTGACGTACAAGAAGCACCCCAATCCTTACCATGTGCAATGGCTTAGTGACTCCGGCACCGTGAAGATCCAACACACGGTTCAAGTATCCTTCAAGATTGGCTCTTACGAGGACACGGTGGATTGTGATGTGGTACCAATGTCGGTTTGCCACTTACTTCTTGGCCACCCTTGGCAATTTGACAAGGCCGCTACTCATGATGGGCGCACCAACTACTATAGCTTCAAATGGAACAATAAGATCCTAGTGCTCCGCCCAATGACTCCAAACCAAATTATCGCCGACAATGCCAAGACAATTGTAAGAGCACAAGAAAAACAATCCCCTAGTGAGTTGAGTGGTGAGAGAGCGAACCACATTCATGTGAGTGAGAGCCACAAGCCAAATATGAGTGAGAAAGGGAAAAGAGTGAGTCCCGGCGTAGTCTTGTTAGCCACCAAAAGTGAAATGAGAGAAGTGAGAGCAAACCCATCCACTTTCCACTTCGTGCTCTTATGCAAAGGAGATGGCAAAGACACTAACGACTTAACCCAAGTTCCTCCGTCTATGTTGTCTATTTTGCAGGAATTCAAAGATGTCTTTCCGGATGAGCTACCTCAAGGACTTCCTCCCCTCCGTGGAATCGAGCATCGCATCGACCTCATTCCCGGCGCCCCTCTACCCAATAGAGCGCCATACCGCACCAACCCCGAGGAGACAAAGGAGATCGAGCGCCAAATTCAAGAACTCCTCGCCAAGGGACATGTTCGTGAAAGCTTGAGTCCGTGCGCCGTTCCGGTCATCCTCGTCCCCAAGCAAGACGACACACTCCGAATGTGCATGGATTGCCGTCCCATCAACAATATCACTGGTGAGGTATCGACATCCTATCCCACGACTTGATGACATGCTAGATGAGCTTAGTGGTGCCACTATCTTCTCCAAAATTGATTTGAAAAGTGGCTATCACCAAATCCGTATGCATGAAGGAGATGAATGGAAAACCGCATTTAAAACAAAACTTGGTCTTTATGAGTGGCTTGTCATGCTCTTTGGTCTTTCCAATGCTCCTTCAACATTTATGCGTCTTATGAATCACGTCTTGCGCGCTTTCATTGGCAAGTTTGTGGTTGTCTACTTTGATGACATCCTTGTTTATAGCAAATCTTTGCATGAACATGTCGACCATGTGAAGCAAGTTTTGTTGGCCCTTCGTAATGCTTCGCTTTTTGCCAACCTCAAGAAATGTACCTTTTGCACCGACAAGCTTGTGTTTTTGGGTTATGTAGTTTCTTCCAAAGGGATTGAAGTTGATACCTCTAAGATTGAGGCAATCACAAATTGGCCACCGCCAACTAATCTTGCTCAACTTCGTAGCGCCCTTGGTTTGTTTGGGTTTTACCGCCGCTTTGTGAAAGATTTTAGCACAATTGCTTGCCCCTTGAATGAGCTTACCAAAAGAATGTACCCTTCATTTGGGGCAATGCTCAAGAATCGGCTTTCAATGAACTCAAGAAGAGATTGACCGAAGCTCCTTTACTTGCTTTACCGGATTTCTCCAAAACCTTTGAACTTGAGTGTGACGCTAGTGGCCTTGGCATCGGTGGCGTCCTCATGCAATGTGGCCGTCCCGTTGCCTATTATAGCGAAAAACTTGATGGTGCTCTCCTAAACTACCCAATCTACGACAAGGAACTCTATGCCTTAGTCCGTGTTTTGGAAGTGTGGCAACACTACCTTTGGCCCAAAGAGTTTGTTATCCATTCCGATCATGAATCTTTGAAATATTTGAAAACCCAAGCCAATTTGAACAAAAGGCATGCCAAATGGGTTGAATTCATCGAGTCTTTTCCCTATGTGGTGAAGTACAAAAAGGCAAGGACAATATAGTTGCGGATGCTCTTTCCCGCAAGATGATCTTACTCACCCAACTTGAAATCAATGTTTTGGGTCTTGATGACCTTAAAGAACTCTATGCTTCCGATTCTTTCTTTGGTCCTATCTTTACCAAGTGCACAATTGACAAAGGTTGCGATGATTTCTACTTGCACAAGGGTTTCTTGTTTAAGGCTAACAAACTATGCATTCCCGAGTCCTCGCTCCGTTTGTTACTTCTACAGGAATCACATAGTGGAGGCCTCATGGGACACTTTGGACGTGACAAGACACTCGCCATGCTATCTACACACTACTTTTGGCCAAGGATGACGCGTGATGTGGAGCGCTTGGTGCGTCGTTGCCCAACTTGCCACAAAGCTAAGTCCACGTTGAACTCTCATGGTCTTTATATGCCTTTACCAATACCACACACACCTTGGTCCGACATTAGCATGGATTTCGTCTTAGGATTACCTCGAACGAAAAATGGCAAAGATTCAATATTTGTTGTTGTCGATCGCTTCTCTAAAATGGCACACTTTATTCCTTGTAAATAAGACCAACGATGCTTCACACGTTGCAACTTTGTTCTTCAGGGAAATTGTTCGTCTACATGGAGTGCCGAAGACCATTGTTTCGGACCGAGATGTCAAGTTCACAAGCTACTTTTGGAAGGCATTGATGGCAAAGCTGGGCGTCAAGCTCCTCTTCTCCACCGCTTACCACCCACAAACCGATGGCCAAACCAAAGTGGTGAATCGAAGCTTATCAACTCTCCTTCGCGCATTAATCAAGCCAAACCTCAAAGGTTGGGAAGAATGCATCCCGCACGCCGAGTTCGCCTACAACCGTGCATCACACCGGGCGACCAAGCGAAGCCCGTTCGAGGTTGTCTATGGGTTCAACCCCAACACCGCCCTAGACATGGACCTCTACACGAGCGCACCGACATGGACGTCGACAAAAGAGCCGACTACATGAAGACATTACATGAGTCAACTCGAGCAACTCTAGAGGAGCACACCAAGCGCCAAGCTACCAAGATCAACAAGTTGAAGAAGCCCATGATATTCGAAGAAGGAGATCTTGTGTGGCTACACCTCCGTAAGGACCGTTTCCCGGATGAAAGAAAATCCAAGCTTGCTCCTCGCGGTGACGGGCCTTTCAAAGTGCTCAAGCGCATCAACGACAACGCCTACAAGATCGACATCCCAACCTCCAAGTACTTGGTGCACGACACGTTCAACGTCGCCGACCTATCACCTTTCCATGGAGATGCAAGCGTTCAAGAGGATGCCGAGTCGAAGACGACTCTTTCCGAAGGGGGGGGGGGGAGATGATGTAGCCCCACATGTGGACAACACCATGGACACCACGCCAAATGGCCCAATGACAAGATCAAGAGTCAAGGCTCTTCATGAAAAGGTGACCTCGCTCCTCTCGATGTGTGATCTCGACCTCCCTTTGAATGGTTTGCTACTTCATGCCGGTACCTTGTGTATACTCAGGATCCACCCGGATGATGACCCAGAATGGAGTCAAGAAGATGGCCAAGAGGAGATCCAAGAAGATGGGCAAGAAGAGGAAGAAGGAGGCAAAAGCTCAAGGCGGAGCCAGCCGGCCTCCAGGCCGGCCTGGGCCGGCCCCCAGGCCGGACCCCCACCCGAGCCGGCCGGCCTAGGCCGGCCCCCAGGCCGGACCTCCACCCGACGCAGCCGGCCTCCAGGCCGGCCTAGGCCGGTTTCCAGGCCGGACCTCCACCCGACGCAGCCGGCCTCCAGGCCGGCCTAGGCCGGTTTCCAGGCCGGACCTCCACCTGTGCTGGCCGGCCTCCAGGTCGGCCTAGGCCGGCCCCCAGGCCGGTTCCCCACCTTCCTGCTTGTTTTGTACTAAGACTATAAATAGCTTTCCCCTTTCCCCATTCTAGGGCAGATTGAATTTGAGACTTGTGTGAGCTATGCTCCTCCTCCCTCGTAGCTAGGGTGCCTCGTTGAGGTAGATCTTGTTGTTGCTACTCTTTCACTACGGTGTCTCTAGTAGTGCAAACCAATCTCTCACTGCGGTGATTCTATTGGATCGGTGGACCGGCCGGTAAGAGCAATCGGTTTCAACAAGAGTAAGTTTGGCTTTGATTCTTCGATCCAAAGGCTACCTTTTTGAGGGTTTGTTGTTGGGTGGAGTTCTTAGCAGGATTTGCTAGTTATTCTTGTGTTTTGCCCACGAATCTCCCTCGTTACCCCTCCGTGTTCTTCGTGTTCATCCCCTTTTCCCCTCAAATCCGTGAAGATCGGGCCTAGCCCTACATCAGCACGAGTGTCGGCTAGTCCTCCTGTACTACACACTTGCAACATCCCACCTTCATCAATAAAGTTCATCTTCCATCCGCAATTCTTGATTGCATTATTGGTTCTTACTTGTGATAAGGGGTGGCCCGATCTTCTCAATGAGCGGTGGTAGATGGATGATGTTGGTAGATAACTTGTGAGAATCCGACGAACTCTCCGGCTGCTCCCCTGTTGCCAATGCAACAACTCTTCAACCCAATGGATATTCGCGACGCCTCACACCGATGCAACGTAGCCGCCAGCCACGAAGCGGTTTCTGCGATCTACTAATTCCCAATGGAACAACAGATGACACTCAAACTTTGGTAGCAATAACCTCCAGATCGAAACAAAGTGGAGGGGTGAATTCCTGATCGAAGCAAAGAGGAATTCTGGTATAGATGAATGCTTAGCAATCCAATCTAGGGTTTAATCAAAACGTGGTCTAACTATTACAAAGAGACTCCTAGGGTATATATGGCGGCTGGGGGGTCAATCCCACGCCCAAATCACGACTTGGTTCGACCTAAACTAGATACAAACCGACTTGGTCTCGAAAAAGGCTCGCAGCCCTGTTTTACTCGAACCGGATATTCCGGGTCACGGGAGACCGGATAATCCGGTTGACCGGATATTCCGAGTCAAGTTGAATCGGATATTCCGACATAGTCCAGTACCTCCGCGCAACATATTTCTCTGGAACCGGATAATCCGGTTCAGTAGTGGACCGGATATTCCGATAATGTCCAGTACTCCTTTTCTTCAACGTCCCCTCTTGCGCATGCCTCCCGCTCCTCCCTCGCGCCATGGATGACGTTGTACTCCAATCCTTGCTGCTCCTTTGGCCCTCCTCCCATGCTTGTGTTATCAACAACCCTGATCATACACAGATACCTAGGCCGGCTGGGAGGCCGGCACGGGGGCCGGCCTCGTCGGAGTGTAGCCCGGCCTGGGGGCCGGCTTGGGTCGGCTGGGAGGCCGGCACGGGGGCCGACAACGTCGGAGTGTAGCCCGGCCTGGGGGCCGGCCTGGGCCGGCTGGGAGGCCGGTGGCCTCGGGTTGGGGCCCGGCCTGGGCCGGCTGGGAGGCCGGCAGCCACGGGTTGGAGCCCGGCCTTGGGGCCGGCCACCCTGTCTTCACCTCCTTCCTCCTCTTCTTGTCCATCTTCTTGGATCTCCTCTTGTTCATCTTCTCCATCATCTTGGACCTTCTCTTGGTCACCTTTTGGACTCCATTATGGGTCATCATCCGGGTGGATCCTGAGTATGCACAAGGTACCGGCATGAAGTAGCAAACCATTCAAAGGGAGGTCGAGATCACAGATCGAGAGGAGCGAGGTCACCTTTTCATGAAGAGCCTTGACTCTTGATCTTGTCATTGGGCCATTTGGCGTGGTGTCCATGGTGTTGTCCACATGTGGGGCTACATCATCTCCCCCCCTTCGGAAAGAGTCGTCTTCGACTCGTCATCCTCTTGAACGCTTGATGTAGCCCCACATGTGGACAACACCATGGACACCACGCCAAATGGCCCAATGACAAGATCAAGAGTCAAGGCTCTTCATGAAAAGGTGACCTCGCTCCTCTTGATGTGTGATCTCGACCTCCCTTTGAATGGTTTGCTACTTCATGCCGGTACCTTGTGCATACTCAGGATCCACCCGGATGATGACCCACAATGGAGTCAAGGAGATGACCAAGAGAAGGTCCAAGATGATGGAGAAGATGAACAAGAGGAGATCCAAGAAGATGGGCAAGAAGAGGAGGAAGGAGGCGAAGACAGGGTGGCCGGCCCCAAGGCCGGGCTCCAACCCGAGGCGGCCGGCCTCCCAACCGGCCCAGCCGGTCCCCAGTCCGGGCTCCCACCCGAGGCCGCCGGCCTCCCTACCGGCCCAGGCCAGCCCCCAGGCCGGGCCACACCCCGACCCTGCCGACCCCCGTGCCGGCCTCCCAGCCGGCCTCCCGGCCGGCCTAGGCCGGTCTCCAGGCCGGTCACCCACCTGAACCGGCCGGCCTCCCAGCCGGCCTAGGCCGGCCCCCAAGCCGGTACCCCGCCAGTGCCAGCCGGCCTCCAGTTTTGTAATAGACTATAAATAGCTTTCCAGTTTCCCCTTTCAAAGGTTAGACTGAATTTGAGGGGAAAGGAGGATGAACACGAAGAACACGGAGGTGGAAACGAAGAACACGAGGGGAAAAGGGCAAATTCGTGGGGGATAACTCGCGAAGCCTACGAGGGAGAATCACCCGGCAACAAACCCCCAACGGAGCAGCCTCTGGATCCCAAAACCCAAGTCAACAACACGCTTAATGAAACCGATTTCTCTTACCGGCCGGTCCACCGATCCAATAGAATCCACAAGGGAAAGATTGATTTGCACTACTAGAGACACCTCAGTGAAAGAGTAGCAACAACAAGAGATTCATCATCCTCCTCGGAGGAACCCATCACGGGAAGGAGCAACGCTCAACTCTAGTTCATTCTTCTCTGCCTCAAATGGAAAAGGGGGAAAGCTATTTATAGTCTTAGTACAAAAGGGGGTGAAAGGTGGGGGTCCGGCCTGGAGGCCGGCGGCGTCTGGAGGGGGCCCGGCCTGGAGGCCGGCGTCGTCTGCAGGGGTGCCGGCCTGGGGCCGGCCGGCTCTGGTTGGGTGCCGGCCTGGGGGCCGGCCTAGGCCGGCTGGGAGGCCGGCCGGCTCTGGTGGGGTGCCGGCCTGGGGGCCGGCCTAGGCCGGGCTGGAGGCCGGCCTGCCTGTCTTCGCCTCCTTCTTCCTCTCCTTATCCATGACGCTTCCTTCTCCTCATCCACGCGTATGCCTTAGTTGATTAGAGTCCATGGAGTTCCTTGCCACCCTTTGGAGTCCTTGGTGGCTTGTCGTACGTTGGAGTGCTTGACATGGTGTTGTCGTTGGGTTGGCCTACATCATCTCCCCCTCCTTCGAAAAGCGTCGTCCACGATGCTAGCACGTCCTCATCAAGTGAAGGAGATAGAAGTCTCGACGTTGAAGTGGACGTCACCATGCCGCTATTGATACCTATACGCACCAAAGACCAAGCAAAATATGTGTGTGCATGATAGAGGAGCACATCATTGATGACATGTCCAAATTTGTTCATAACACCATTAGCACAACACAAATATATGGAATGGAATACAAATGCAAGGTCAATGTGCAAACAACTCGTCCAAACATCCTCAAAATGTGGGAACACAAAATCTCCAAGAAAATTTGAGAAGGCTAAGATAGCTATCTCATTTTGAACCATATGATGTTCATTGCATTGAAAGCATCGGAAAGAGAGGTTTGTGAACCACACAAGGTGAGAGAGGCTCTTATCATCGCCATCATGGGTGCAAACAAAGCAAAGAGAAGAGCAAGTGTTCATCAATTTTGTTGCAACACCAAGAAGACAACATCCAAAGGTCTCATGACAAGACATGCTCAAAATACCATTATGGTTGCAAAGAAGCCAACGGAAAGAGCAATTGTGCATCATACTTGTTGCAACACATAAATCATCTACAAGGAAGGTCAAGGGAGCATGAATGTCACAAAGGAAAACCAAAGCACTCACATGTTTGCACGTGAACCAAAGGAAAGAGCAATTGTTCAATTTGTTCGATGCAAAACATGGAAAAGGAAATAGAGGTTGGTCGGAGCCACAACTCTCATGGAAAATGCTCTCAAGAGCTCTTTTTTTCAACTCATGCTCAATTGAGGTTGACATTATGAAGCGTGAGCCATTACACACGAAATTCCATAAAAAGAAATTGTGTGCATGGTACATGAATGCATCATCCATTATGACGCATATATCCATTTGCACATCACCAAACACACCAATATCAAAAGGAATGTATGACATATGTGAGTGGTCAATATGCAAAAAGAAGGGTAAATTCTCAACATGGCAAAAGGAAGAATCTCCAAATTTTGAGAAAGCTATGGGGGCATTCTCATAAGACATCATATCAACATTATTGCAAACCAAGCATTGGAAAGAGAAATTGTTCAACTTCTTGGATGCAACAATGGGAGAAAATTCGAAAGTTTCATAACAAGGCATGTTTATGGGAAGATCATCACAAATAGATAATTCCGCATGATCAACATTGGTTTGAAACCCGGTATCACATGGGAATATGAACGAAGCATGTGTGACATCAAAAGGATCATCCATAGCATGCAAGCAATTACAAGTCATCATGTCCACTAGTGGGATCATGGCATCATCAACACCCATATGCGTACCTTTGTAGTCCCGCTCATGAGAGGTAGGTGTTGTGGTAGAGGTAGCGGCGTCCATATGGCCGACTTGTTCATCATGATGTAGACATGGGGTGGCATCGTCTTCATCCTCCATGTACATCTTCTCCATCATAGGCACCATCATGTCGAGGCTTGGCAACTCATCATCCATGGAACCTAGTAGAACATGAGAGAACACACTAGAGGTAGAGGGTAAGTTGTTAGAAATCGAAATGGCCTCACTTGACCTATCAACTACCTCTCCCAACTCAAGTGGTGTATCACTCATTCCCTCAAAGTGGAAGCACTCAAACTCGCATATGGTGGAGGCACTCAACTTGATGAGGACTGTTTTCCCGATCTTTCACGATGCACCTTGATGATCCATAGGACCGATAAAACTTGAACTCCCTTGACAGATTCAAGGACGCCCAAGCACACATGATTACTCTTGACAATTCAAGAACTCTCACGTCTTTATTGATAGATAACTAGACGAACATCCGAGACGCCGTCATGGGGGCCAACCCCGTAGGGCTGGTGGTGAGCTTCAGGATTACAAGATTTAATTCAACCAAAGCTAAGAAACCCTAATGCGCCCAGCCCGTTATATAGATGAGGTGGGGGCGTACTGGCGCGGTACTGTAGCTACAGTACCGACCTAGTTGGTGCGCCCCACTAATGGGCCTAGCTAGTTCGGTTGGACAGGCCCAAACCAAACACTTATTAAAAATAGCAAAGACATAAATAAATTAGACTGCACCTCCTCCGTCATGCCCATATCATCCTCCCCCCTTCAAGAAGCGTTGTCCCCAACGCGTGAGGGTCTGCCAGAAAGGGTGGCGCCAGATAAGCAACATCGCCGCTCTCCATCCCCAAGCCTCGCCAGTCTTCCACACCTCATCCTCCCTCTCGACTAGCTTGACTTGCCCTTGGCGCTCTTCGGTCTTCGACGCCGTCAACCTGATGGAGACACAAGCATCCTCCAAATGCAAACTGAAGGTGCAGCATGCATATCACCCAAAACACACAGAACAAACTCCTGTACGCTATGGATCCAAATAAGCTGAAACACCTGAGTATACACCCGTCTGAAAAACCCGTGTCTTCTTTTATTTTCTTTGTCCTTTCTTTCCTCATACAAAATTGCGCCATCGACTGAACTGAAAATATCAGGTAGAAATAGTACCAATCAGATGTGCACCAAATTGTTTGCCTTACGTATCCACTAGATGCCAGCAAGTCTGTTTTTTTTTATCTTTTGCTAGCTGGACACCACGCACCACAAAGGAAGACAAATCCGATCCAATCTTTCCTTTCCTATATATATTTTTTTCCTGGACTCTGCACCTGGACTTCACGATCGCTGCGTCAATCGTGTCACACGTGGGACTCTGGAAAGGAACACCCGGCCATGTCCAACTACTGCTCCTTCCCTCATGATCAGATCGTGCTCCTCCTAGCGCGGCGGCCGCTGATTTCACAAGACAACGCGGATCAACATCCACATGATGTTCCTCTGCTGCTTCTTCCTCGTGATCAGCACCACCACGACGTGACGAAGCTGGATCCGAATCGATCTTCACCCTGCAGCCGATCCTGATCCTTTCTGGACGCTGTTCCGTCTATGCGGGCGCGAGCAGGCCGGATATTCCGGGGACTAGGCCGACGTAACTTTTTCTGGTTCGTTGTTTCCTTCCTCGCCTTTCGCCTGCGCCCCCTCAGAACGATCTGTGACGAACGCCGCCTTCTTCCTGGTAACTTGACGCTGCTGGTCTCCACAATCTTCACCAACAATAAGGCGGCGGCGTACCCAATGGCAGCCACTACAAATCGAACAGAAAAACCAAACAACAAATCAATCTGCACCGTGATCAACCTGGCGCTCTGATACCACATGATGAGGACTGTTTTCCCGATCTTTCACGATGCACCTTGATGATCCATAGGACCGATAAAACTTGAACTCCCTTGACAGATTCAAGGACGCCCAAGCACACATGATTACTCTTGACAATTCAAGAACTCTCACGTCTTTATTGATAGATAACTAGACGAACATCCGAGACGCCGTCATGGGGGCCAACCCCGTAGGGCTGGTGGTGAGCTTCAGGATTACAAGATTTAATTCAACCAAAGCTAAGAAACCCTAATGCGCCCAGCCCGTTATATAGATGAGGTGGGGGCGTACTGGCGCGGTACTGTAGCTACAGTACCGACCTAGTTGGTGCGCCCCACTAATGGGCCTAGCTAGTTCGGTTGGACAGGCCCAAACCAAACACTTATTAAAAATAGCAAAGACATAAATAAATTAGACTGCACCTCCTCCGTCATGCCCATATCACAACTCACATGCACTCTCACTCAAGTGGGCTAGGTGGCTCTCATTCTCACTTGGGATTGGTGCCATATCATCATTCGAGCACATAGGGATAGGCTTGGTAGACTCAACTCCATTCGCCGCCTTGGTTGAAGGGACACTCCCATGCTCAACCTCTTCACTTGGCTCGCCGTCACAAGTGGTAGCCTCTTCAATGCTCGCCTCCATGGTCGAAGGGAAAATCCCATGCTCGACCGTCTTCTCGCCATCTTCATGGTCACCATGTTGTAGTGGTGTGGACAATAAGCTCGGTGAAGAGTCATGTGAGGGCTTGAAGAACTTGGATAAGCCGGCGATGAAGTCCTCACGGATGGTCTTTAGCTCGGCTTGCTCGATCTCGAAGTTGGCATTGTCGGTGTCGAGCTTGGTCTTCAACTTGTCGAGGTCGGCTTTGAGTTTGAGAAGCATGCCCTGGTCCTTCTTGGAGTGTGATCTACTCTTGGATGCCCTTTTGGTTATGGCACGCGGAAGAGACTCCTCATGATGTGTACTTGCCGCCAACTTGCATGTGGGAGTAGTTTCTTGATGGCGTGGCCTTGAGTGGCTTGAGTCCTCATAGTGACGTCGATGATGATCATGAGTAGACGTACGCCGATGACGATTTTTGGTGTTCCTTGACGAAGACTCATGTTGATGGGGGGATACTTTATAGGTAGGCCCATGGACCCGGAAAGTAGACCCGCCAAGACCAAGAAGGCCAAAGCCGAGTCACGTATCAAGTCGCATGGGCTGGGCTGGAGACAAGCCGACCAAGGCCCATGATGAAGAAAGGACCCGTCCGGAAGGAGTCCAAGTACAACCCGGAGTCTAAACTTGGAAGACCAAGACGTAGAGTAGGACTCCGTGTTCTAGTATGACTCGGTGTAAAGTGTAAGTCCAGAGACCCGGCAGCCTTTATAAGCGGGGTCCTGGACCTTAGATCGATAGTCCAACCAGTAGAGATAAGCTTCAACCAATAGAGAAACCCTAGCCACCAGAGAGAAGTCGCCGGCTCCTAAGTTGTGGGAGCCGGGTCCTTGTAATCGAGATATATCAAGAGCAATAACATAGAAGCAGGAAGTAGGTCTTTACCTCGAATCAGAGGGGCCGAACCTGGGTAAATCCTTGTTCCTTGGCGAGATTAACCGTTCCAGCGTACTTCAGTCATCAATGGCCCCAGAACTCATCTTCCCTGAGGAAGAACTTGCCGTGACAACCCCACGACAGTTGGCGCCCACCGTGGGGCCTACGGTGACGAAAGGAGTTGAGATCGTTGGAGCTGCTCGTCGAGCTATGGAGAAACTCGCCATCGGGCGGGTCTACACTGATGAGCATGGAGAAACAGAGATCGATGACTCAGGCTGGACCTCGGAGATGAACGAAGTCGACGAGGCTACCAGCTTGTCTTTGGAGGAATCAACGTGTTCGTCGGGATGGTGTGCGCGTCGGGTCTTCGCGAGAACTCGGCGGAGTCGGTACCAGAGCTAACTGTTATCGTCGAGTCCGACGGCGAGGAGTCGGTCGGAACTTCAGAGGTCGGCATCATCGCCGAGTCTGAGGAACCCCTAGCTGAGGAACCAGAGGTGATGCAAGAGTCAGATTCAGATTATGATGCAGATTCAGAGTCCATCCTACCCTTGTTTGAAGATCGGCTTGGGTACGGGATAGAGGAAGAGGATTATGAGGAGTCGCCAGTACGCGCTCGTGTTGTGGGAGTCTACATGTCTGGAAACACTGGGAATCAGTTTGATCCAACTCTATTGACAAAGGAGATTAATGCAAGTAATGCCGCAGAGAGGGCGGCCGAGTTAACCAACGCTCGTGCTGCGTTGGAGAGGCAACTAGCTGATATCACAGAGGCAAACCGTAGACTAGCTGCAGAGCAGGCCCGAGTCCAAGATGAAGCTCAGGTCGTGCGGAGGCGCCGCGAGGAGCTTACTTCAATTCAGCATCGCCGAGCCAGGAGTCGCTTGCATGATGGAGTCCACATCAATCCAACCAATCTATTCACCACACCCAATGGTCCAGGCAGAGGAGCCGGACTAGGAGGCTCAGCGGCAGCAGGAGGCGCCGCAGGAGGAGCCGGAGGAGCACCACCACCACCACCACCACCACCACCCCCAGAAGGATCGGGAGGCAGCCGTGCCAACGGACCACCGCCTGAAGGAGGAGTCGGAGGAGGAGCATCTGGTGGCTTAGGGGCACAGCCTAACAGATTTCATACTCCAGAGGGACATTACTCTAATCCTATGGACAACGTTCATGCGGCGACTCTGAGATTGGAGAATATTGTGGTACCAGAGGGACCAGCAGGACAGGAGACTCGCGAGGCTATCGAGTTACTGAAAACAGCTTTGACTCAGCAAGCTTTGTATCCAACTTTTCCAGATGCAAGTAGGCTACATTCAACACCCTTTAACTCAGGTACGAGGAGTCGGCACGGCGAGTCCAACCCGGCAAACTCTACGAGTGCAAGGCGTCGTGAACTAGCGAGGAATCGTGCAAACATACCAACTGCTTCACAAGCTCAGCTAGTGGTTGATGAAGCAAGGCAACGACGAGAGAGAGAAGCAGCAAGAGCTCGGGAGGCAGAGAGGGACAGAGCGTTAGTGGGTGCAGTCAACCCGCCTCAGCCAACCCAGGTCCACGAGGAGGTGACTTCTCCTGGTGCTTCCCCAGCATTAACAGGACCAGAGTGTTTGTCCGATGCCATCAGATCCGAGTCCTTCCCTAGCAGTTTCAAGGAGCCGCGCAAGGTTCCAAACTATGAGCCCAACATGGACCCGACCTCTTGGTTGGGTACATACGAGATGGCGATGAGCATTCGCAATGCCACAGGTAATCTGTGTGCCAAGTTCATGTATCTTATGATGGAGGGAGCAGCCAAGGTGTGGATGCGCAACTTGCCTCCTAGGTCAATCAACTCTTGGGAGCAATTGAAGGCGGCTTTTATTCAGAATTTCCAAGGCACATGCAAGAAACTCAGCACCATCGAGGACCTAGAGCGGTGTGTCCAGAGGAAGGGCGAGTCAGCAAGGCACTGGATGAAGCGAGTCTCAGAGATCATTAACTCCTCACAAGGACTCCCACCAGTTTCAGTGTTAATGGCGATGGAGAGAAATTGCAGTTACAATCCTTTGAGTTGGAAGCTAGGTCGTATGAAGGAGAGCCTGAATCAAGGTATTCCCCTTACGATTGGTGAGATCATGGCAGGTGCTAACAAGCACGCTGCCACAGACAAAACAAAGGATCAGGAGGAAGGGGCTAAAGGACAAGGTGGCAATGGACAGAATCAGAACCAGAATCAGAACCAGAATCAAGGTAGTGGCAAGAGGCCGTATGGAGACAACTCTGACCTAGTAGCCAACACAAACACTGGAGTCAGACGCAAGGACAATAATTCTGGTGGGTACCAAGGCCGCACTCCAAGCACAGAGGAGGTCTTGAGAATTCCATGCCCTAAACATGCCAAGAACGGTAGATGCGGTCATACCTTGGGACAGTGCGTAGATTTGCAGCGCGCCAGGTTCCAAGGGCCAGGAGGAGGTAACAACAATGGTGGATATAGAGGAAACAATGGAGCCGGAGGACCCGGCAATAACGGTGGAGGAGCCGGCAATAACCCAAACCAACCTCAAGGAGGAGGTCACCAGCAGGGCGGGTTCCAGCAGAACCCGAAGCAGCTCAATGATGGCAATGGTCAGTATTATGTCACAACTCGGCAGCACAACCCGAGTCGTGGCAGCTACCATGTCTTCACAACTAGTACGTCCAAGCGTTCCAAGAAGTTGAAAGTCAGAGCAGTTAATGCAGTAGAGCCGGCCCTTCCACAGTGGCTCAGGTGGTCAGAGCAAACCATCACATGGAGTCGGGCAGATCATCCTCCAAGAGTCGACGAGCCAGGGCAGCTAGCCTTGGTAGTGGCACCTCAAGTTGGGGGCTATACATTGAACAAAGTGCTTATGGATGGTGGAAGCAGTATCAACATCTTATATTACGACACATTCAAGAGGATGCAGCTGCAAGATAGACAGCTAATTCCAACAGAGACAGTGTTCCATGGGATAGTACCAGGGAAGTCGGCCAAGCCCATTGGTAAGATTTATCTTGAGGTTGCTTTTGGCACAGTGGAGAATTTTCGTTCAGAGATTATGCCCTTTGAGGTAGTGGACCTTAAGAGCCCATATCATGCTCTTTTTGGTCGACCTGCATATTTTAAGTTTATGGCCAGGCCATGTTATGTGTACTTGAAGCTCAAGATGCCAGGTCCAGCAGGAATCATCACAGTTAATGGCAGCAGACAGATGGCATTGGAGTGTGAGTTAGGTGATGCAGCTATGGCTGAGACAGCTTGTGCTCAAGAGGAGCTAAAGTTTTACAAGGCAAACGTGGACCCGGAGGACAACTCGGTCCTTAAGAAGCCGGCCACAGAGGAGAAGATGAAATTCAAGTCAGCTCAGGACACAAAGCAAGTCGACTTTACCCCTGGTGACTCTTCCAAGCAGTTCACCATTGGGGCACACCTCTCTGATAAATAGGAAAGCGCGCTCGTCGAGTTCATCCGTGAGAACCGGGACGTCTTTGCATGGAAGCCATCTGACATGCCAGGAGTCCCGAGAGAACTCGCCGAGCACAGCTTACATGTTAATCCTAATGCAAGACCAGTTAAGCAGGGTCTGCGCAAGTTTCATGATGACAGGAGGAAAGCCATAGGAGAAGAGGTGGCTCGGCTCCTCGCAGCCGAGTTCATCAAGGAGGTCTTTCACCCAGAGTGGGTGGCCAATCCAGTGTTGGTACCAAAGAAGACAGGAGAGTTGCGGATGTGCATCGACTTCACGGGCCTGAACAAGCATTGCCCTAAGGACCCGTTTGCACTACCTCGCATAGACCAGATCATCGACTCCACAGCGGGGTCAGAGTTGCTTTGTTTCTTGGATGCATATTCAGGGTACCATCAGATCAGACTCAACATAGAGGATGAGCTGAAGACGTCCTTCATCACGCCCTTTGGAGCATTTTGTTACACAACAATGCCCTTTGGACTCAAGAATGCAGGAGCTACATATCAGAGGTGTATTCAGAATTGTTTCAAGAAACAGATTGGAAGGAATATTCATGCTTATGTGGATGATGTAGTTGTCAAGTCTCAGAAAGCCGACTCTCTGATAGCAGACCTGACAGAAACGTTTGAGAACCTACGCAAGTATAAGATGAAGCTCAACCCGACCAAGTGTGTTTTTGGAGTCCCTGCTGGCAAACTCCTAGGCTTCATCGTTTCAGAGAGAGGCATTGAGGCAAATCCAGAGAAAATCAAGGCTATCCATAACTTGCAGAAGCCGACTTGTCTGAAGGACGTTCAAAAGCTCACTGGATGTGTGGCAGCTCTGAGCAGGTTTATTTCCAGACTCGGGGAGAAGGCGGGTCCTCTCTACCGACTCCTGAAGAAGTCAGATAAATTCCTATGGGATGAAGAAGCTGACCGTGCTTTTGAGGAGTTGAAGAAAACTTTGTCAACAGCACCAGTGCTTGCAGCTCCTACAGATAAGGAGCCCATGTTATTATATGTAGCTGCCAACGAGAGAGTTGTCAGTGCAGTAGTAGTTGTGGAACGTGCAGAGGAAGGAAAGGAGTACCCAGTCCAGAGACCTGTCTACTACATCAGTGAAGTCCTCACAGAGTCAAAACAAAGGTACCCTCAGTGGCAGAAACTAGTTTATGGAGTTTTTCTTGCAAGTAGAAAGCTCAAGCATTATTTCCAAGAGCATCCAATTAAGGTGGTGAGTTCAGCACCGCTGGCAGATATTATACGCAACAGAGAGGCAACAGGGCGAGTCGCCAAGTGGGCAATTGAGTTGGGTCCTTATCATATCACATATGAGCCAAGGACAGCGATCAAATCTCAAGCTTTGGTTGATTTTGTCAATGATTGGACAGATTTTACATCTTCACCAAGCACCCCTTGCACCAAGTATTGGACAATGCACTTTGATGGGTCCAGACAGTTGGAAGGCTCAGGAGCCGGCGTGGTGTTAACCTCACCTAAAGGAGATAAGTTAGCATATGTCCTTCAGTTACACTTTGATTGCACCAACAACATGGCAGAGTATGAGGCTTTGCTACATGGCCTGCGTTTGGCCAAGGAGATGAACATCAAGCGTATCAGGTGCTTTGGAGACTCGGATCTCGTAGCTCAGCAAGTATCTGGAACTTGGGACTCGAAGGATGCAAACATGGCGGCTTATAGAAGAGCAGTCGAACAGATAGCCGGGTTCTTTTCTGGTTATCAAGTGGAGCATATTGACAGGCGCAAGAACGAGGCTGCTGATGCGTTATCACGACTCGGCTCTCGTCGAGAGAAAGTACCACCAAATGTGTTTTTGGACGAGCTTCATCATCCTTCAGTCAAGCTGCCCACAGAGGAGGAGTTAGCTTTTCCAGACCCAGAGTCGGCACTTGTTGCAGCAGTACGAGCAATCCCAACGTGGACAGAGCCCTACCTAGCATATCTCCTGCGGGGTGAACTCCCAAAGGATGAAGTCAAGCGAAAGCAACTCATCAGGCGATGCAAGTCCTACACAGTCATTAATGGCGAGTTATATAGAAGAAGCGTTACTGGAGTCTACCAGAGATGTGTGTCTCCAGAAGAGGGCAAGCAAATATTGCAAGAGATCCATGCAGGAGATTGTGGTCATCATGCATCCACTAGATCCTTGGTGTCAAAAGCTTTCAGACACGGGTTCTTTTGGTTGACAGCACATTTAGATGCAGAGAGGATAGTTCGAGTCTGTGATGGATGTCAAAGGTACGCAAGGCAAGACCACGTGCCAGCTCAAGAACTCAGAACCATCCCTATCACTTGGCCATTTGCAGTTTGGGGACTCGACATGGTGGGCCCTTTCTCAAAGTCGCCTTGTCAGAAGACCCATCTGCTAGTAGCAGTTGACAAGTTCACCAAGTGGGTGGAGGTGGAACCCGTCAGCAGAGTCGACGGTGCATCAGCTGTGAGATTCTTCAAGAAGATAGCCACACGTTTTGGGTATCCTCACAGCATCATTACAGACAATGGTACCAACTTATCAGTTGGGGAGATGGCCAAATTTTGTGGTGAGAACAACATCAGACTCGACCTAGCCTCAGTAGCACATCCACAGTCCAATGGACAAGCAGAGAGGGCAAATCAGGAGTTGCTGAAGGGAATTAAGCCTCGGCTCCGAGTCCCTTTGCTAAGAGCCGCCGGGTCTTGGGTTGAGGAGTTACCAGCAGTACTTTGGAGCATCAGGACGACTCCTAACAGATCTACTGGCTTCACACCTTTCTTCATGGTGTATGGAGCAGAAGCTGTCTTGCCAAGCGACTTGTTGCATGACTCGCCACGAGTCGCCAATTATGTTGAGACAGAAAACGAACTCGCCCGCCAGGACTCGGTCGATGCACTTGAGGAAGCAAGGGAGTTAGCCCTTGAGAGATCAGCAGTTTATCAGCAGGACTTGCGGCGATATCACGCACGCAGAGTCAAGACCCGGACTTTCCAGGAAGGAGACTTAGTGCTTCGCCTTGTCCAGAATAAGGAAGGGATGCACAAGTTATCTCCACCATGGGAAGGACCGTTCGTCATAAGCAAGAATCTGAACAACGGATCGTACTATCTAATGGATGTGCGAGAGCCGGCAAGTGTAGGCAAAGGAGCTGATACAGCTCATACTCTAGATCCTTATGCAGAGGCAAAGAGGCCTTGGAACATAGCTCAGCTACGTCCATATTATACCTAAGTTGTAATAGATTCATGAGTTGAAAGGCAATGAGCCCAGTGAGCCATGCCTAGATGTAATCGAATTATTATGATCAAATGAAATAAAGCCGGCTTTTGTGAACATGAGTCCTTTAGTCGAGTCACCCAGTGAGTGCGCTTTGTTCTTTAAATTTTGATCATCAGGTTCTTGGGGGCTTGCTTTTCAGTGAAAAAAGTTAAGCTTAAACTCTTGGACCCGGCACAGTAGCCGAATTTTCCTAGTTTTCTCGCTGGTAAGTCAGATGCATCCTGCACAATATGATCTATCTACAGGCATGACTTGTTTCTCTCTCTTATGGATCCTAAGGAACATATGAGTTAAGAACCTGTCAGCATAAACTGTAAGAGAAGTCATGCAGGGCCTACTTATTCATCAGTGAAAAACTAGACGGGTTATAAGAACCAAGCCGATTGGCACAAATTCAAAATAGCTAACAAGCTAAATAGTTTAAAGCACCAGTAGTGCATCATTACAGCCCAAAGTAGCTAACAAGCTACATAGTTTAAAGCCATCAGAAATAAATTATTACAAGCTAGAGTCATCTAGAGAATTGTCTTTTAAAGGAGCTGAGTCCTTGACTGGAGCTGTGGAGTCCTTAGCTGGAGACTTGTCTTTCGCCTGTGCAGCAGATGCAGAAGTCGACTTCCCAGGAGATTTTGTGGCAACTTTCTTCATCTGATAGCCAGTTCCCCTCGGGTTCTTCATGTGTTTGCTCAACTCCTCTTGAATTTGGGAGCCGCCAGTTGCGACTCTTGAAGGGGTGGGCGCAGCAGGAGTCTTTAGCGTGGGCTCTGCACCAGTCGAGTCGCCAGTCTTAGGAGCAGCTGGAGTGGAAGAGCTTGGCCCAGTTGATGGGGCACCAGTCATATCCTGTGAGGGACGCCCAAAGTTTACGATTGGAGGAACTCCTGGATTAACCCTCTTGTTCTCCAAGTCATAGTGATGAACCCATACCTCCGGGTCCATCTTGTTGGCGATTTCGCAGGCGTAAGGCCGCACTAGCAACTCCTCAGCCTTAAAGTCATCTTGGGTGAAGGTTTGCCATCTTCATGCTGCTCTGGCTTCCCCATAGTGAGCATTGCTGGCTCCAGACAGTGGGGTAGTAGCTGTGGGCCAGTGCAAGTATTCTTATGGCAGATCTCCTCATGGCAGATTGTTTCCACAAGCGCATGTACCCTGGAGCTCTTGACAACTCATCAACCAATCGTTCAGGCTCCTTGGGGTACTTGCCCTTGGAGTTAAGGTATTTTACCACAGAGCGAGCACCCTCCTGCAGCCCGTGGCAGTGGTCTAGCATGGCATGGAGTTGTTGGCTAGTTGGCAGCTTGAGTTTTGGGGAGTCAGCCCCTGCAAAGTAAGAGAAGTCAAAAGTCATAAGTCACTGAGTTCTTTGTATAAAGCTGAAAGAAGGCAAGTGCAGTAACTTACCAAAGATATGATGACACATCGCCTTAATCCCCTTTTGGCATACATCCAGGACGGCTCTCAGATCAGTGTGTGCCTTCTGGGCAGCCTTCTTTGCTTCAGCCGACTCTTTCTTCACCTTAGCTAGCTCAGCAGCTAGGGTTTGTAAATCCTTCTCCAGTTGGAGGGAATGCTGTTTCTCAGATTCAGCAGATTTGGCACTGGAAGCTGCTTCGTCTTCCAATTTCTTCATGTCTCTCTTCATCTTGGAGACAACAGTCTGAAAAAGCAGAAGTCATGAAAGGCAGAAGTCAGCAATGTATAAGTCGACAATTAGCAAGTCAGAAAAGTGTGCAAGTCAGGTTTTTTACAAGTCAAATACAGAACTCATGAGCTCCAAGTCGTCACAAGTTAACAACTTGGCGCTTGGGGGCTACTCAGGAGTCAATTCTTTCTATCAGAAAAGCAGGCATGAGTCCTAGTTGACAAGTAATAAGCTCCAAGTCGCCACAAGTTAGCAACTTGGCGCTTGGGGGCTACTCGCAGAACAGAATTTTTTCTTTAAGTAAGGTATCAGTTAGCAACATGTATTGGTAGCTCCAAGTCGTCGCAGGCTGACAACTCGGCGCTTGGGGGCTACTCGTGCAGAAATTTTTGGTCTAAGGACCTGATAGACAGTAAATTAGCAGCCCCGAGTCCTAGTAGAGCTAAGGACTCAGGCCTTGGGGGCTACAGTATGCAAGTTTGTTCTACCTACCAAGTGATTTGAGTTCAGGATGAAGCACCTATCTTAGCTCCAAGTCACCAAAGATAAGGTGCTTGGGGGCTACTGTAATAGGAGATTAATGGATAGAGCATAAAGAGCACAAGTTAGAATGCTTACGTTATGAATCATCTCAAGGGCTCTGAGGGCTACTTGCTCCTCATCCTTTAGTTTGGCGGCTTGATCATTAAGCTCTATGGCCTCAATGTAGGCCTCGTTGAAGGATTTGTTGTCGGATATCCGGAGCCGGCTGTAGTCAGTTGAAGATTTTGCTGGTTCAGTGTTCAGCCGAGAAGTGGGAGCCACTTTTTCTTGACTCGGAGGCACCTGAACAGTAGTAGTTGGAGTTCCACCCCCAGATGAGGATGGGATCACCACAGGAGTCTCCAACCGAGTCTTTGGAGCGGACTCGGGAACAGGGGGAGTCCCAGTAGCTGTTGCACCAGCAGATGTGGGAGTCGTAGGAGCTGTCTTTGTACTCGTCGTCTGAGAAGTCGACGGCGGTACAACTCCTCGGCCGGAAGTCACATCGTCCATGCCTGGTAGCTTGGAGACCTTGGCGCAGGGCCGGGCTCTGAGACAGGACAGATTAAAAGTCAGATATTGATTAAAGATAAATATAGATGACATGCTAGTAAAAACCAAGGAGAAAGGTCATACCCAACATTTGTCTCAAGATCCAAAGCTTCTTGAGAGTCAGAAGAGAAGATTGACATTCCTGACACATAGGAGTCAGCTTTCTCAGGAGGAGAGGTCGACTTCCTCTGGTGTGATACAGGTAGAGGAGGAGGAGACTCTGCAGGGCCACTTGAGCGCAGTTTCCTTTTCTTGGCAGCAAGGACTTGCGCAGGAATTTCTTCGGGCTCGCTGGAAGAGCTGCTAGATTTGCGGACTCGTGAGGCGGGTACCTTAGGCACAGCAGCCCGGGACCCACTTTTTGGAACTGGAGGAGTCGGGGAGCGACTCTTGGCATCTGATGACTCCTCAGATGGAGTGGTTTGGGCTCCTGCAGGGCTTGATTCGGTATGCTCCTTGTCAGCATACTGTGCTTCAGAAGAGGACTCCTCCTCAACGACATTGACAGTGGGAGCCTCAGGTGAGGACTCCTCATCTTCATTCTCATCACCAGCAGCAGTAGCCTCTTTAGAGGACTCCTCGCTGGCTTCTTCTTCCTCAACAATCTCTGCAGCAGCAGAGGTGCTCCCTTTGCCCTTGTCAGTTTCAAGGGCCGACTTCCAGAAGGAGTCGGTAAGCTGCAGAGAGGAAACAGAAAGTTTGAGTTAGCAAATTGAGATAATACAAGCAAGCAAGAAGGAAAGGCAGTTAAAGTACTTACAGCAGGAGCTGGGCAGGTAGAGCAGAAGGGTTGAAGCCCAAAGTGGGCCTGGTCCTTCACCATCTTTCCGGTCAGCTTCTTGATCAATCGACCAAGTTCAGGACCGTCAGACAACTTATCATGTCATCCTAAGATCATCAGTGACACACCTGGTATACGAGCAGATGAGCCGGGTCCTAGGACTCAGCGGTTGAATTTTCCAGGTGGTCCAGCAGCGGACGAGATCCATGTTTTCCAGGTCATGAGAGAGGAGAGCCCGGATTCTAAGGATCAAGGACTCGACTTTGGGCCGGGCGGCCTCTGAGCACCTGGCTTTCATAGCAGGAGTCACCTCCAGTCGGCTCTCAGAGAATTGAGGGAGTTTAGGTTCATCCTCAGGAGAGGTGTCCTTGCAATAAAAGAAGGACTTTTGCCAGTCCTTGATGCGGTTTGGAAAAACTGGCTTAGGGAAGACAGAATTTAGGCGACGCTGGAGAGCTACAGCGCCGCACTGTAAGAGAGGTCCCCCGGAGGTTTCAGGTTGGGGGTTGCAGTAGAACAACTCGAGCCATAGATCTAAGTCTGGTTTAATCTGGAGGTAATCCTCACAGAGAACAACGAAGTTGGAAAGGGTGAGGACAGAATTGGGGGCGAGGTCATGAATGCGCAGCTTGTAGAATTCGAGGAGCTGGCGGAAGAACAAGTTACCGGGGGGCGTGAAACCGCGGAAGAGGTGCTCCGCAAAGATGACGACCTCGCCCTTCGCCGGAGAAGGCACCGATTCATCCCCAGGAGCTCGTGCCTTGACGCTTGATGGAAGAAGGCCAGCAAGGCGATGTGATTTCAGCTGCTCCGCCGTGATGGTTGAACCGCCCCAATCGGCGGAGATAGATCTCTTCGAGGAAGGTGCGGCGGCGGCGGCGGCCTCGGCGGCAATGTCGACGATCCTGCTTCCAGAAGGGGCCTTGGCCTTGGAGGTGCCCTTGGCGGCGCGCTTGGGGGCCATGGTGTACGTGCGGTGCAAGAGGAAGCGCTGCGCGGGAAAGAAACAAGTGCAGGAGAAACGAGAAAGTTTGGGGAATGAGGGGGCAGTAGAGGTTTATGCTCTCGCCCTTTGACATTTATAAGAGGGTAAAAACCCTAGAGGTATACAGTGGTGGCCCGCGGTAAAATCGTGGATAACGATTCGATAGTTAAAGGATAAGGCTACAGAGAGGGAAGAATAGCCGGCTTGCTCCAGGAAGCCGAGTCCCATGACTTAAAGAGTTGAAAATTGACAGAGTGGTGCACAGGAATAGCCACAGACTCGGCCAAGTGCTATAAAGAGCTAGAGCGGTGGACTTGTGCGAAAGGACAGGACGGACTCATTTTATATATGTAATATGTTTTTATGCAGGAATTCATCTTGGAGCTAGCAGCAGGCGACTTTGAAGCCATTGGCTCAAGTGGAAGGAGTCGACCCAGAGAGTCGAACCAGCAAGTCAGAGGAAGCCGCCAAGCTGCGCCCAAGATAAATTCGGGGGCTACTGATGGGGGGATACTTTATAGGTAGGCCCATGGACCCGGAAAGTAGACCCGCCAAGACCAAGAAGGCCAAAGCCGAGTCACATATCAGTCGCATGGGCTGGGCTGGAGACAAGCCGACCAAGGCCCATGATGAAGAAAGGACCCGTCCGGAAGGAGTCCAAGTACAACCCGGAGTCTAAACTTGGAAGACCAAGACGTAGAGTAGGACTCCGTGTTCTAGTATGACTCGGTGTAAAGTGTAAGTCCAGAGACCCGGCAGCCTTTATAAGCGGGGTCCTGGACCTTAGAACGATAAGTCCAACCAGTAGAGATAAGCTTCAACCGATAGAGAAACCCTAGCCACCAGAGAGAAGTCGCCGGCTCCTAAGTTGTGGGAGCCGGGTCCTTGTAATCGAGATATATCAAGAGCAATAACATAGAAGCAGGAAGTAGGTCTTTACCTCGAATCAGAGGGGCCGAACCTGGGTAAATCCTTGTTCCTTGACGAGATTAACCGTTCCCACGTACTTCAGATCACCAATGGCCCCAGAACTCATCTTCCCGGAGGAAGAACTTGCCGTGACAACCCCACGACAGTTGGCGAGTCGAATTTCTAGGCGGCGCGAGACACAAAGAAGATCTACTTCGACGACAGCGACAAGTTCAAGTTCATCACTGTGGGGGCGAGCCTGGACCCCAAATAGGAAAGCGCGCTCGTCGAGTTCCTCCGTGAGAACCGGGACATCTTCGCGTGGTCCCCCAAGGACATGCCGGGTGTACCGAGGGAACTCGCCGAGCACTCTCTACACGTCCGTCCAGACGCCAAGCCGGTGAAGCAGTCCCTGCGATGCTTCGCGGAAGGAAGAAGACAGTTGATAGGAAAAGAAATAGCACAGCTACTCGCGGCCGGATTCATCAAGGAAGTACAACACACGGAGTGGCTGGCCAATCCAGTGATGGTGGAAAAGAAGAACAAACGGTGGCGAATGTGTATTACACCCACCTCAACAAGGCTTGCCCTAAGGATCCCTTCGCGTTACCGCGCATCGACCAAGTGATCGACTCCACGGCCGGCTGCGACCTCCTCTCCCTCCTCGACGCCTACTCCGGTTACCACCAAATTCCGCTGAAACCCGGATGACCAGCTCAAGACCGCCTTCATCACCCCCTACGGCCCGTACTGCTACACCACCATGCCGTTCGGCTTGAAGAACGCGGGAGCAACATACCAGCGCTGCATGCAGAAATGCTTGCACGACCAGATCGGTCGCAACGCGCACGCCTACGTCGACGATGTCGTCATCAAGACCAAGGAGAAGCACACCCTCCTCACCGACCTCAAGGAAACCTTCGACAACTTGCGCCGCTTCCAGATGAAGATCAACCCGGAGAAATGTGTGGTCGGCATTCCAGCCGGACAGTTACTCGGCTACCTGGTGTCGGCACGAGGAATCGAGGCCAACCCGGAGAAAATCGCCACCATTGACAACATGCGACAACCAAGAAGCGTCAAGGACATCCAAAAGTTCACCGGTTGCCTGGCATCCCTCAGCCGCTTCATCAGCCGGCTCGGTGAGAAGGCTCTCCCACTTTACCATTTGCTAAAGAAGACTGACAAGTTCGTCTGGAGCGATGCGGCAGACGCCGCCTTCAAGGAACTCAAGCGAGCGATGGCCACCACCCCGGTCTTAGCACCTCCGGCTCCGAAGGAGCCCATTCTCATGTACATTGCCGCCTCCAACCTAGTTGTCAGCGTCGTCCTGGTGGTGGAACGAGATGAAGCCAGCAAGCAGCGGCCGATTCAGTGGCCAGTCTACTACCTCAGCGAGGTGCTCTCGCAGTCAAAGAAAAATTACCCAAACTACCAGAAGCTCGTATACGGCGTGTACATGGCAACGAAGAAGCTGAAGCACTACTTCCAAGAGCATCCGATCAAAGTGATAAGCGACGCGCCGCTTGCCGAGATCATAGGCAACAAGGACGCAACCGGCAGAGTCGTGAAATGGGCGATCAACCTGACAGCACACGGAGTCGAATATGACAAGAGAACATCAATCAAGTCACAGGAGCTGGCTGACTTTCTAGCCGACTGGACGGAGACGGACCACGTACCGCCGTCACCCGACTCCGGCGAACATTGGCTCATGCACTTCGACGGTTCCAAAAGATACTAGGGACTCGGCGCCGGAGTCGTCCTAACCTCACCCAAAGGGAGCCGACTCGAATACGTGCTACAAATCCACTTCACGGCGTCCAACAATGTAGCCGAATACGAAGCTCTCGCGCACGGCGTCAAGCTCGCTAAGGCCATGAACATCAAGCGGGTCCTCTGCTACGGCGACTCCGACTTAGTGGTCCAGCAGATCACTGGTCATTGGGACGCCAAGGACCCCAACATGGCCGCCTACCGCTTCTTCGTCCAGCAACTCGCGGGATGCTTTGACGGATGCGAATTCCACCACATACACCCCTCCAACAACGAGGCGACTGACACTTTGGCGAACATTGGTTCTCTTCGCGAGGAGATCCCACCCGGCGTCGCCCTTGAGAAGCTGTACAAGCCATCCATCACGCCGTGTCCCGGCTCCGACTCCATCCGGATGCCGCCAGGCGCGGAGTCGGCTGGGCCGGCTCCAGGCGAGCCGGAAACCGTCGAGGTCCTCGTCATCGAAGAGGCTCCGCCATGGACCCAACCCTTCCTCACCAACCTCGCCAACGACGAGCTCCCGGAGGACGAACTCATCGCCAGGCAAATCAAACGCCTAGCAAGTGCTTACACCATCATCAACAACGAGCTATACAAGCGCAGTGTCTCTGGGATATTCCAGCGCTGTGTGAGCCAAGAAGGAATCAAGATACTCAAAGAAATTCATCAAGGCGAATGCGGTCATCACGCGTCCTCGAGAGCAATTGTGGCCAAGGCGTTCAGGCACGGGTTCTAATGGCCGACTGCGCTGGCGGATGCAAACCAGCTGGTCCGGCTCTGCAATGGCTGCCAACGATTTGCAACACAGAAGCACACGCCGGCTTCAGCACTCAAGACAATTCCTATCACCTGGCCGTTTGCCGTCTGGGGGCTCGACATGGTCGGCCCGTTGAGAAGATCCAGTGGAGGCATGACACACCTGCTGGTAGCAGTCGACAAGTTCACGAAGTGGATTGAAGCCAAGCCGATCAAGAAGCTGGATGGACCAACAGCAGTCAAGTTCTTCAAAAGCATCATCTACCACTTCGGCTACCCCAACAGCATCATCACGGATAACGGGTCGAACTTCGTCAAGGGAGAATTCGCCAAGTTCTGCGGCAGGACTGGCATCCGGCTCGATGTAGCCTCAGTCGCACACCCGCAGTCAAATGGCAGGTCGAGCGGGCAAACGGCCTCATCCTATCCGGCATCAAGCCTCGGTTGCTCGAACCACTCGAGCGAGCAGCCGGCGCATGGGAAGAAGAGTTACCTTCTGTCCTTTGGAGCCTAAGGACAACCCCGAATCGCTCAACCGGCTTCACCCCCTTCTTCCTCGTCCACGGGGCTGAAGCCGTCATGCCAACTGACATCGAGCATGATGCGCCCCGAATCGTGCTGTACACAGAAGCAGAAGCTAAACAAGCCTACGAAGACGGAATGGACTTGCTCGAGGAAGCGCGCCAGCTTGCCGAGTCAAGGTCGGCGATGTATCAGCAAAAACTACGCAACTACCACAGCCGGCAGGTCAGGCCTGTCCGCTTTCGTGAAGGCGACCTCGTGCTACGACTAATCCAAGACACAAAGAACATGCACAAGCTTTCATCACCCTGGGAAGGACCATTCATCGTAAGCAAAGCGCTCATCAACGACGCATACTACTTGATCGACGCCCGCGAGCACAAGAAGGACACGATCACACGATGGACAAGGAAGGCGATGAAACGGAAAGGCCATGGAACGCGTCACTCTTGCGTCGATTCTACACCTGAGAAAGAACCATGTATGTATCACCTATGCTATCAATAAAGAAATGAGAATGATGAGCACATGAGCAGTTTTTCGCAACTTTTCTCTGCAATTCCTTTCCGGTACCTCCGGCAGCCGGCAAGCTTGCCTTTAGCGGTCGTGTAGCGTGACTAACCCCTAAACGGCTAACTCTTCGAATCCGGTTAAGGCCGGCAAGAGAATAAGCTGGAGGGGGCCAACAACGTGAAAAACGCATAAAAGGAAGTACTGCTGGCTAGAAAAATGTTGTTCTATAAACTCGGCCAAACCCGCAGTCGGCAACCGCTTCTCCTATTACGGATGATTAACTACACAACGCTAAACGGCTAACTCTTCGGATCCGGTTAAGGCCGGCAAGAGAATAAGCTGGAGGCCGACCGTATGCGAAAGACGTAAGAAATAGAAAACGTTGCCGGCTGAGAAAACTCTGGCCCAACAAACCGGATCCTAACGTTGTAGTAGTGTGCATGATCCCGCTATACGGTGAAGTGCACACGAATGATGGCGGGAGAGGCTACAGGAGAGTGAGAAATGGAGTTAAGCAAAGTAAAAATATTCTCCATGATCAAAAGAGCAGGCTAACCACTTCATCATTTCATTTCACGCACGAAAACGCCGCCAACCGGCTTCAAGAGCTCAAACCGGACACAAGCATGACGAGCAGAAAATTAAAACTGCACACAAGTAAACAGATACAGGAACAAAAGCAAGTTGCATTCAACAACAAGAGCACGGCCTTACAAGCAGAAGCCGAACAACGAAACAAAAGGAGGAAGTCCACAGGCGGACGACCTCGCCTACAGGCCAAACCGGCTATCGGACAACCTAAAACTAAGCGGGAGGCGGAGTCATGTCGTCATCGCTCTCCCCCCACTCCTTGAGGCACAGGGTGCCGTCGAAGACCTTGACGTAGAAGACCCCCATCTGACGCTTCAGTTGGAACCGAATGACGAAGGCAGAATCCAGACGGAAGAAGTTGGCGAAGGCCTTCCACCCAGAGAAGAACTCGACGCGGCGGCGGCCCCCCCCCGCCTCCGTGGCCGGCGGTGACGCGAGCCAGCACCTCCTAGGGCCCTTGGCGAGCACCAACCCGATGGAGGAGGAACCTGAAGGGGCCATCCCCCCAAACGCATCGGCGATGGCGAAAGGCAACAACTGCACACGCTGCACATGCTCGTACAGCACCAGGATGAACTCAGAGATCGGAAGTCCTCCCAGCCACCGAAGATTGGGGACTCCGAGCGGGCAGGAGAGGGGCTCCGCTCGCCTCCGGGCGCCGTGACGGCGGTGCCTCCATCACCGCCGCGGATAAGCTTTGGCGGCCGGCCCCGGCCGCACTTGGCGCCAGCATTGGAGGTTTCTCCAACATCAGTCTTCCGAGGGCGCCCCCTGCCGCGCTTCGCCACTACTGGAGGGGTCATCTCGATCTCCTTCTTCGGGGCCATGTCTAAGCAGGAGCTGGAGACGCAAGAGTGAGAGGATGAAGATGAAGGAGAAAACACACCGGTGTTGATACTTATAAGGGGACAAGGAGGCAGCGCAACCGTCAGCGGCCCGTCTCCAGGCGACGCGTGTCACCAGCACAGGAGACGGCGAAGCCGAGGGGGCAAAACGCGAAGCGTAGGGGACAAGACGATGCAAAAACGACACGTGGCTTGCAAGTGGACCAAGGAGGCGAAGCGATTCCCGGGGGCTGCGCAGCCGGCAAGCCGGCTCCGTAGACCCGGACGCATATCTATATCACCCCGAGTCACGGACTCGGGGGCTGCCACGCCGTCAGCCGGCATAAAATTCCCGGGGGCTGCGCAGCCGGCAAGCCGGCTCCGCAGACCCGGATGCATATCTATATCACCCCAAGTCACGGACTCGGGGGCCGCCAAGCCGTCAGCCGGCATAAAATTCCCGGGGGCTGCGCAGCCGTCAAGCCGGCTCCGCAGACCCGGATGCATATCTATATCACCCCAAGTCACGGACTCGGGGGCTGCCAAGCCGTCAGCCGGCATAAAATTCCCGGGGGCTGCGCAGCCGGCAAGCCGGTTCCGCAGACCCGGACGTATATCTATATCACCCCAAGTCACGGACTCGGGGGCTGCCAAGCCGTCAGCCGGCATAAAATTCCCGGGGGCTGCGCAGCCGGCAAGCCGGCTCCGCAGACCCGGACGCATATCTACAACACCCCGAGTCACGGACTCGGGGGCTGCCACGCCGTCAGCCGGCATAAAATTCCCGGGGGCTGCGCAGCCGGCGAGCCGGCTCCGCAGACCCGGACGCATATATACAACACCCCGAGTCGGGGGCTGCATGACATCACGACGATGGAAGAAAAACACAAGACAAATAAAGGACGTGAAATTTCGACCCGGCTAGATGCTCAAGCCAGCCCAAAATTCGGGGGCTAGGCATGGTGATTATCATCACCAAACACAAACACGAATTCTGGCACAAAGGCCCAGCAATCACAGAGAAAAATAACACTCATGATAACAATCAACGGCAGAGAGCACAATAGCGAATTTTTACAAGGCAATCTTCAAGGATGCCCAAAATAACAAGGCAAGTAATGTGGCAGGACAGTTAATAGTACAGGACAACAATTACACCTGGCATTCCGGGGAGCAAACAAACCAGATGGTAGCGGCGTCAGTGGCGGCAGCAGCGTCGCCGGCTCCAGTATCTTCAGCCGGCCGTGCTGCGGAAGACGGCTCAGCAGGCACCAACTTCGTCAAGTCAACCGCCTCGGCAATCCGCCCTGAGGCCATGACGATCTCCGGACGCAGGCTCGCGAGGGACGTTCCCGTGCGAAATCCATCCACCAGCCTACTCATCTGCACGCCCGGATACCATGACTTCACCACGGCCAGCGCCATGTCAGTGCCTCCGTGCGCCGCCATCTCCACCTGCTCGTTGATGCCGGCTGGCGCCCCTTCAAGCCGGGCGGACAAATTATGGAGAGCGGCTGGAAAGGGAGCATCCGGCCACAGGTTCTCGAGCACGCCGTCGGCCGCTTCTTTCAACCGTTTGAACTCCTGGCCGAATCGGAGAAGACGGGAGGCGGCAGTCGGAGCAGACCCAGCAGCGGCACCAGAGGACTCTGGTCGGGAATGAACCGAGGCATTGTCTTTCTGGATTTGCGCGTCTACCTCGGATAAAGGCCTGCATTTGAAACCGGTGAGGCCGAGTAGAAGACCCCAAACAAGAAGACAAGGAGAAAGAGACCTCACTTACCGAGGATCAGTTCGTTCACGCGCTCAACCTCCTTGATCAGGCCGCCCACCAGCTGCTCATGCTCAAGCTCACGCGCCTTGGCCGCTTGGACGATCAGGTCGTTGCGCTCGACGGACTCCTTCAGCTGAAACCGCAGATCATCCGCATTCTCGCGGAGTGACTCGACCTCGCCCCGTCTCCGCCGCTCAGCTTCCTGCAGTTTCGTTGCTTCCTCGCCTAGTCGGATGATTTCCAGGCGGCGCTCCTCCGACATCTTTTCCGCCGCCTGGAGATCGGCCTTGGCCAAGGCCAGGGTGGCGTCCCTCTCCTTCAGTCGCCTCTCCAAGCCGGTGCGTGAGGCATTGTCGCCTGTGTAGATCGGATCATCATCAAATCAAGACATGCAAGAAAGAATGCAGAACGACAAGACAGAGGATGTGAGCAAGAAAGAAAACCGGACCTTTGGCCGCCTCAAGCTATCGCCTGAGCAAAGTCGTCTCCTTGGCCGCCTCGGCAAAACCGTACTCTATGGAGGAGCAGAGCAACGTTATGTTGGCCAGATTCTCCTTGGCCTTCTCCTCCACCAGCGCGGTGAGGGAAATCTTCCCCGATGCGTCGGGCTGGGCCGGCACCGGCCAGGAATACGGAGGAGAAGACACCAAGATGGATTGATGGGGACCAGGGAGCGAAGCCGTCACCCCCGCTATGGCCTTGTCCTTGGCCGTTTCGGCCACCGGCGTGGAAGGAGTGGGGAAGGCGAGGCATCCGGCCCTAGTGCCGGGCCGGAGAACTATCTGGAAAGCATCCTCCGACGCCTCAGCGCCACCTCTTGAAATCGGAGGGTCGGAGTCAACCACGGGGGGAGCGGCATTTGCCGACACCCGGCCGACCGGTTCCACATCCGCCGTCGCCGTTACCGCCTATGGAGGCGGACCAGCCGTTTGCGCCACGGGAGCAGGCCTCGTGGCCGGCTCCACCATCGCGACGGGCGCCATCTCCACTATTGGAAGCGGCGCTCTGCAAAACGAAGAAAGCGTCACCACCAAGAAGTACAAGCCGCGAGATTTCTACCACAAGACAAGGACTTACCCGTCACATGAGCCCAGTTCCCTGGGCTTCCTCCTCAAGCGCTTTGGCGGGGTGGCCGGCACGTCGTCGGACAGGCGCTTCACGCCTCCGGAGGGCACCTCCCCGCCCTCCGCTGTAACGGCAGGGTCGTTGTAACATCCCAAACTTGGTAACGAAAAAATACGAAGGATTTTTCCACTTTTGCTTCATTGTGTGCATCATAGCATCCATATGCATTTTTTTCTTTTTGCCATATTAAACTTGCACTTGGAGCTCAATTGTAATGGGAAGCCAACCCTTCCCAAAACCTCCAACCAAATGTTTTGCCCATTTGGTCAACCAACCATTCTTGGACTTCCAACTTGTTTAGGAAGTTCCCTATTTGCCTCTTATCCTTTTTTTTCTCGATTTTCAAGTTTTGTCAATTGGGAACTAAATATGAGTTTTCATATTTGGCTTAATTCAATTCCTATTTTTGGACCCAAGTTATGCTTTCCAAAAATTCAAACTAAAATCATGGGGAGCTCCAGTATTATTGTGAGGGTCTCCATGAATATTTTCAATATTTTTGGAGATGCCTAAATACTCCAATTAAATGAATTTTTGGAAGATCTCAAAAATGCCTTCATTTAAACCCTGTGAACAAATCAGGGCCAAGAAATTTTATTTTGCTTCCCAAATTTTTGTGGAAGTTTAAAAGCTTAAATGGAGCCTATGTGAATTTTTCCAGATTTTATAAACATGTTTTAGTGCCTCTTTTAAATCCCTGAAGTTGCTGAACTAAAAAGGAAAAACAGAAATTTGCAAATGTTTAAAAATCTGACTAGTGGGTCCCTCTGCCAGCCTCTCTCTCTCCTCCCTCTCGGCACTGTGCGCCATGGCGCACTGGTGCCATGCCGAGCTGCCGGCGCCGAGCCACCTGCCTCCCTGGCATCAAGTGGCCCTCCTCGACGCCGCCTGCTCTCTCGCTCGCCCCTCCCCCAGTTTCCCCTCTCCTTTGCGGCCAGGAAACCCTAACCCTAACCCTAGCTCCCGCACTGGTCGCCGTGGAGCCGTCGCCGTCCGTCGAGCATCGCCGCCGCTAGAAGCCACCCGGAGCAAGCCAACGCCGCCAGGAGTTCCGCCTCGCCTCCCTCTTCCTCCACGCCGACGGAATCGAGCTGGGAGCCTGGACATCGTCGACACCATCCTCGTCTTCTTCCTCACGCCCGCCGGCCGCCGTGCACCATTGCCGCCGGTACCGGCCTCCCTCTTCACCGTCGCGGCCACCCACGGACCCAGGGTAAGCAGGCGACCCTCCTAGACATCCCCGTGGTCCCCCTAGCTCGCTCCCTCTTCGCCGTCGTCTAGTCCCGTCGCCGGCTGCCGCCTGACGTCAACGTCACCGTCGCTCCGGCGACCCATAAATAGCGGCGCCGCCCGATCTAGGTCCGCCGTGGTGTGATGCGTCGAATGCGTCACCTCTCGGGCCCTCGTGTGCCCGCCACCGGCGTGTCGATCCCTGACCGTGCCACCGGTGACCACGGCATCGCGCCGGTCGTGGCTTTGACCTGCACTCGCGCGTGCCCGACGTGCCGGCCTGGACCCGGCCTCCCTAGCGGCCTGGGCCGGCTCTGGGCCGGATCATTCGGCCACACTCCCGGCCTGGGAGCCCAGCCTGGGCTGGCCAAAGGCCGGGCCACTCGGGTTGGTGCCCGGCCTGCCTCCCGGCCTGGCCGGCTTGAGGCCGGCCTGTCTGGCACTTGATTTTTCCTTTTGGAAAATAAAAGCAAGTTAAAGCAATTCATATCTTTTCAAATAATGACTCAAAAATAGCATTTTAAATACCAAAATGCTTAGGAAGACAAACTCTAGCTGTTAGAGAAGTTGAAACCATCTCTTGAGTTTATTTTCTTGCTGTTCACATATGAATTCCTAAAATGGGTTAAATAATACCAAATCGGGAAAATTCATAACTCGTGGAATAATTAACCAAAATTGGAGAATAAAATATCAATGTGATCAACACTCTAATTGCTATCAAACCATGCTAATATTACGTCATGATCACAAATAATTATTTGATGTTATTCATAATTTGATAAAATGAATTAAATTCAATTATTTAATTAATTAGCTATTTATTTTCATCGGTGCTCCAACAAGTACAAATAAATTACCGAAACGATCAGAAGAACAAAACCTATCCATTCATGTCATGTTCATGCATATTTGAGCCACTTCCATAATAATTTGATAATTTATGAAGAATGAGGTCACTAAGATAAATATGGGGTTGGTTCCAAATAATTGCACTAATTATTTGGCCCCTCATTTAATGTTGCTATCTATTTTAGATAATGATATCTTTGCATCAATTGGACATGTCATCATGTGTTTGCGCATTGCACCTTGTGATCGTGTGATTTATGTGTGCTTTGTACTTTTCTTTGGGTATCGATAGATTCCGGAGTCGAGGTTACCGATAACTACCCCGACGAGCAGTACTCCGCGCCAGGGCAGCAAGGCAAGAGATAACCTAACCTTCTTGGCATCTAGCATCCTATGTTTATAAACTTATTTTATCCACCATATTATTTGCATGCGATTCAAATGTCTCTTTTGATCATAGTATAGAGAATCCTATGATTGCATGTCTTCCCCCGAGCCAATCACATGTATCCCTACCTATGAACCATAGTGTTGATGTGTTGGCCGGTTACCAATATAATTGTTGGTTATATGCTTAGCTATGCTTAGCCATGCTTACCTAGATGCTTTATGTCCGTTGTTAATTCCATTATTAATGATGTTGATGGAACTATGCGGACTTGGTGGATAATTGTGATGCTTAAATTAAAATGCTAAGATGGCTTGGGTGAGTTGCCATCGGGGATGGTGCTTTGCCTCACTCTAGCCCCTAGGTGCGAGTTCTTGTCTCTAGAACCAAGATTGAGCGTGCTTCCGGAGGTGGGGGCATATGGAACCCCCTTTGACCGAATAAATTGTGAGGGGCTTGTCAAGGGTCCTCTAGTTTGCTATTTCCATTTGCGCGTGTGTGGTGTGAGTGGAAAAGGAACGAGGATGGTGATGTTTAGGACGTGACGGTGGGGCAGGGCGCTGGGAGCGCTGAACCTGTCCTTCCGCCACTGATGGTCCTTGAGTAAGCCTCATGCATTGTAAAGGTCTAACCGCGCCCGCTCGCCGGTCTTCCCCGGAAGAGGACCAACTAGGTGAGCCGGACGGTACCAATGGATAAGGAGCTGGGGTTCCTGCGGAAACCTGGCGACTTCAAATAGTACACCCCTGCAGGGTTAATCTTTTCGAAAAGCCGTGTCCGCGGTTATGGACGACTTGGGAACGGATATACGAGACCATAGATAACTTATAACCTAATTGATATGGCAGCTAAAGGTTGCATAACAACCGTGAGATAAAGGTTCATTTCCCCGAGGGTGAGTCGGGGGAGTGCCTTTGGTGAGGTTGAGATGTGTTTGTGGCTACAAGTAGGTTCGATGGGAACCGAAGATGATATTGATACTCTCTTACCCCTTTATAAAAATATTCTGAGTAGACGAATGCCAGGTGTCTTTTAAGTTTTGGTTTATGAAATTTAGCTTTATGCAAAAGAACTACATTATACAGCTTTAGAGCCTCCGTCAGTCATTGGGCCTATATCGCCCTACTAAACTTGCGAGTACATCGTACTCAGTCTCTCTTTGCTGCCTCTATGATTTTGTATTTCAGAGGAGGACGACCCCGAGCAGTTAGGTGGGTTCTTCGTTGACGTCGACTACTAGTCTGGGGTTCCCAGGTGGCAGCTTGGGACCGTGGAACAAGCTGGCTTGGGTGATGTTTATCTGTAGGCCTCTTAGGCCATAATTTGCTTCTTGTTGTATTAGACAACGCTACTTCGCTTCCGCTTGTTGAATGGTTGGATCTGTGATCCTTTTGTTTGTAATATTTGTATTCTCCTCGTTATATGAGTTGCTATATAAATGTTTTGTGTCGTAGAGTCATGCTTTGTGCCAGTTTTGTTCCACAAGTCTCGATCTTTGTTTTATACATTGATGGTTGTGTTGACTACATAGCCTCTCTGTATAATTCCGGGGTCGGGGCGCTACAAGTTGGTATCAGAGCAGGACTGCCTGTAGGAAACCCTTTCTTTTGGTCGATGTCGAGTCTAGTGAAAATTATTTTTCAACAAAAAAAAATGAGTTGTGAAAACCTTCTTAGGATTCTTTTTGCTTCTCATCCAACTCGCTCTACTCTGATTCTTACCTCTATTTGTTTTGTGCTTGGTGTCGATGTTTAGGTTCTCGGGGTTGGGGTTCTTACCGTCCAGTTATGCCTCGAGTCCGTTAAATCCGTTTGATATCGCCACGATGACGTGATGTCACCGTGGTTGCCTAAAATCTGTCTTTGGTGTTTATTGCTTCTTAAATACCTATATCTAGGAGCAACCAATGATCTATCTTAACTGTCAGAATTGGTCACTAACTTGTCGTTGTTCCAATTCTTCAGAATGGCTCCTACCCGTCGTGGGGAACATAGCAGCCCTGACCCACCGCCGCCACCCTCAATGGCGGAGGTGATGATGGCTATCGAGCAAAACCATCTGCGCAATGAGCGGTTGCTCGAGCAGCTGGTCCAGCAAGGGGCTAGGAGGAACACGGACTGCGCCACTCTCAACCAGTTCTTGCGGTCCCAACCTCCCACTTTCTCCGAGGCTAAGGAGCCGCTTGATGCGGATGATTGGCTTCGGGCTATCGAGCGCAAGTTCGCCGCTCTTCACGTTCCGTCGGCAGAACATGTCAACTTCGCCACCTACCTTCTGGAAGGAGCCGCCGGCTCCTGGTGGGAGAGCCACGTGGCAATGGTCGCCGCGGGCCATGTTGTCACATGGGAGGAGTTCCGCACCGCCTTCCGTGCGGCGTACATCCCCAAGCCCATCCTTGAGCTCAAGAGGCGGGAGTTCCTGGACCTAACCCAGGGACGCATGGACGTCCAGTCCTATGGACGGGAGTTCAACCACCTCTCCCGTTACGCCCCTCGGGACGTGACGAATGATGAGGACAAGCAATACCTCTTCCGCAAGGGGCTCGCACCTCGTCTCCGATACGAGCTCCTGCCCTTCAAGTTCACCTCCTACCAAGAGCTTTACAACCAGGCTCTCACCATGGAGCAAGGTAGGAAGGAGCTAGAGGCTTCTAAGAGGCCCGTTTCCACCGACCACCAGAGCTCCTCCTCATCGGGGGGCAAGAAGCGAAAGGTTTTCGTGCCTTTCAGCGCCGTGCCAAAGGCGCCCTTCGCGCCGAAGCCCACCGGGTACCTGCCACCTCCGCCTCGCCCCGCTACTTCGACTTTGGGTGCGGCTGGAGGCGGTTTTCGACCTCGACTGCCTGCACCACCGGGAGTCACTTGCTTCGCTTGTGGCCAGCCGGGGCACTACTCCAGAGAGTGTCCCCAGAAGGCACCGGCTACCTCAGCACCTACACCAGCACCCTCTACCCCAGCCGCCAAGGCTACCACCATCAGTCGTGGCCGCCTGAACCACGTCTCGGCTGAAGGCGTTGAGGAGGACCCCGGAGTTCTTATGGGTACGCTTCAAATCAATACTTATCCAGCTTCAGTGCTATTTGATTCTGGAGCTTCGCATTCGTTCATATCCATATCATATGCACACAATCATCAAATACCGTTTGTGATGATGGATCCCCCGTTAGTGGTCAAGACCCCGGGCTCTAGTTGGCGTACAAATTGGATATCTCCCGATGTTCAAATAGCCGTAGGGTCAGTCCCTTTTCCGTTCTCATTGATAGCCCTGAGGTCAGAGGGTATCGATGTTATCCTGGGCATGGATTGGCTAGTGAAATATCAGGCCAACCTGGATTGTGCCGCCAAGACTGTCACAGTGTTCCACCCAAGGTATGGGGAAGTGCGTTATTGGTCCCCAACATCTGCAACTCCTTCCGCGGCTACTCCTCTTTCACCGGAGATCAGTCTTTATTTCCTGGAAGGAATCACCCCCGCCTGACATGTCTGAAGTCGCTGTGGTGTGTGATTTCCCCGATGTTTTCCCGGAGGAATTGCCCGGCATGCCACCTGATCGCAGCGTGGAGTTTGTGATAGAGTTGGTTCCGGGAACCGCCCCAGTTTCCAAGACGCCCTACCGTATGCCAACGGAAGAGCTAGCTGAATTGAAGAAGCAACTAGATGAGCTGCTGGAAAAAGAATTCATCCGACCGAGTAGCTCACCTTGGGGCTGCCCGGTTATCTTTGTCAAGAAGAGGGATACAAATGTTCCTCGTCTGGTCGTTGATTACCGCCCTCTTAATGCGGTGACCATCAAGAACAAGTATCCAATTCCTCGAATAACCGACTTGTTCGATCAATTAGCTGGAGCCACTGTGTTCTCCAAAATGGATTTGAGGTCAGGCTACAATCAAATAAAAATCCGAAAGGAGGATATTCCGAAGACGGCCTTCACTACCCGCTATGGGTTATATGAGTACAACCGTTATGTCTTTCGGCCTCACAAATGCTCCGGCTACATTCATGAGGCTAATGAACTCCATCTTCCACGAGTACCTCGACAAGTTCGTCATCATCTACATCGATGACATCCTTGTGTACTCCAAGACCGAAGACGAACATGCTGAACATCTTCGACTTGTCCTGATCAAACTTCGAGATCACCGTCTATATGCCAAGTTCTCTAAATGTGAGTTTTGGCTGAAGGAGCTCATCTTTCTCGGTCATGTGGTGTCAGCTGCCGGAGTAGCGGTGATACCCGACAAGATTCAGGCAATCCTGGATTGGCCAACTCCCAAATCCGTCAAAGATATCCGAAGCTTCCTTGGATTGGCGGGTTATTACCGTCGATTTATTGAGGGCTTCTCCAAAATAGCAAAGGCATTGACTGAACTCCTCAAGAAAGGCAAGCCATTTGTGTGGTCAGACAAGGCTGAAGAGAGTTTCCAAACCCTTAAGGTCAAGCTCACCACCACCCCGGTACTTGTCCTTCCCGATACCGCCAAGGATTTTGTCGTCTATTGCGATGCATCTCTACAAGGTTTGGGATGTGTCTTGATGCAAGAGGGTCATGTGGTCGCTTATGCTTCACGTCAACTCAAGCCACACGAGCAAAATTATCCGACTCATGATTTGGAGCTTGCCGCCGTGGTACATGCTCTGAAGCAATGGAGGCTCTACCTCTTGGGCAACCGTTGCGAGATCTACTCCGACCACCAAAGTCTGAAATATCTATTCACCCAGCCAGATCTGAACTTGAGGCAGAGGAGATGGTTGGAATTGATAAAGGACTATGATGTGACTCTCAATTATCAGCCCGGCAAGGCAAATGTCGTGGCGGATGCTCTAAGCCGCAAAGCCTATTGCAATACCGTGATGGTTGAAAAGGCCCAACCTGCTCTTCATGAGGAGTTCGCTAGGTTGAATCTGGAAATTGTCCCTTCTGGTTTTCTGGCTAACCTCGAGATCAAATCCACTCTTGATGATGAAATCAAGGCCGCCCAGCAAAATGATGCGGGCATCCTCAAGATTAAGGAGAATGTCGCAAGTGGAAAGGCCAAGTGTTTCTCTATCGATGACTCCGGTGTTGTCTATTTCGAAGGACGTCTTGTGGTGCCCAAGAGTGGAAATACCAAGGGGTTAATTCTCCAAGAGGCACATGAGTCTCCCATATCTATCCATCCCGGTAGCACCAAGATGTACCAAGACCTTCGTCCTAAATTCTGGTGGACCCGTATGAAGCGGGAGATTGCAAATTATGTTGCCGAATGTGATGTCTGTCGCCGAGTGAATGCTGAACATCAAAGGACAGCTGGTACTCTTCGCCCCATAGCCGTTCCTGAATGGAAATGGGATGAAATTGGTATGGATTTCATTACCGGCTTTCCACGATCACAAAGGGGTAATGATGCCATTTGGGTAGTCATTGATCGTCTATCCAAGGTCGCCCACTTCCTCCCCGTTCGCGAGGATATCACTGCCAAGCAACTAGCCGAGTTGTATCTTGCTCGGATCTTCCCTCTCCATGGTATTCCTATAAGCATCATATCGGACCGGGGAAGTCTATTTGTATCCAAATTCTGGCAGAGTTTCCAAAGTGCTTTGGGAACCCGTGTGAACCTGAGCACTGCTTACCACCCTCAAACTGACGGGCAAACTGAAAGGGTGAATCAAGTTCTTGAAGACATGCTTCGGGCTTGTGTCATCTCTTTCGGTAAGAGTTGGGAAAAGTACCTTCCTCTCGCCGAGTTCTCCTACAACAATAGCTATCAAGCCAGTTTGCAAATGGCTCCCTTTGAGGTCCTATATGGGAGAAAGTGCCGGACTCCTCTCAATTGGTCTGAAACCGGGGAGAGGTCACTCTTCGGTCCTGATGTGATCAATGAAGCCGAAGAGAAAGTCCGTGTCATTCGAGAAAATCTCAAAGCTGCTCAATCCCGTCAGAAAAGCTACTATGACAAGCACCATCAAGAGGTCCACTATGAAATTGGTGACAAAGCCTATCTTCGAGTCTCTCCTCTCCGAGGCGTTCGTCGTTTCGGAATCAAGGGCAAATTGGCACCTCGCTACGTTGGTCCTTTCACAATCCTAGCCAAGCGAGGAGATCTCTCCTATCAACTTGAGCTGCCCTCCAATTTCCCGGATGTCCATGATGTGTTCCATGTTTCCCAACTCCGCCGGTGCTTCAAGGATCCAATCCGTGGGGTTGATCATGAGGCATTGGACATTCAGGAGGATTTGACCTATCGCGAGCATCCTATCCGCATCTTGGATGAAGCGGAGAGGAGAACCCGCAACAAGTCCATCAAGTTTCTCAAAGTCCAATGGTCCAACCATTCTGAGGAAGAAGCCACATGGGAGCGAGAAACTAGTCTTCGTCAGGAATACCCCGCCTTCTTCACTCAAGCCTAGAATCTCGGGACGAGATTCCTGTAAGGGGGGTAGAGTTGTAACATCCCAAACTTGGTAACGAAAAAATACGAAGGATTTTTCCACTTTTGCTTCATTGTGTGCATCATAGCATCCATATGCATTTTTTTCTTTTTGCCATATTAAACTTGCACTTGGAGCTCAATTGTAATGGGAAGCCAACCCTTCCCAAAACCTCCAACCAAATGTTTTGCCCATTTGGTCAACCAACCATTCTTGGACTTCCAACTTGTTTAGGAAGTTCCCTATTTGCCTCTTATCCTTTTTTTTCTCGATTTTCAAGTTTTGTCAATTGGGAACTAAATATGAGTTTTCATATTTGGCTTAATTCAATTCCTATTTTTGGACCCAAGTTATGCTTTCCAAAAATTCAAACTAAAATCATGGGGAGCTCCAGTATTATTGTGAGGGTCTCCATGAATATTTTCAATATTTTTGGAGATGCCTAAATACTCCAATTAAATGAAATTTTGGAAGATCTCAAAAATGCCTTCATTTAAACCCTGTGAACAAATCAGGGCCAAGAAATTTTATTTTGCTTCCCAAATTTTTGTGGAAGTTTAAAAGCTTAAATGGAGCCTATGTGAATTTTTCCAGATTTTATAAACATGTTTTAGTGCCTCTTTTAAATCCCTGAAGTTGCTGAACTAAAAAGGAAAAACAGAAATTTGCAAATGTTTAAAAATCTGACTAGTGGGTCCCTCTGCCAGCCTCTCTCTCTCCTCCCTCTCAGCACTGTGCGCCATGGCGCACTGGTGCCATGCCGAGCTGCCGGCGCCGAGCCACCTGCCTCCCTGGCATCAAGTGGCCCTCCTCGACGCCGCCTGCTCTCTCGCTCGCCCCTCCCCCAGTTTCCCCTCTCCTTTGTGGCCAGGAAACCCTAACCCTAACCCTAGCTCCCGCACTGGTCGCCGTGGAGCCGTCGCCGTCCGTCGAGCATCGCCGCCGCTAGAAGCCACCCGGAGCAAGCCAACGCTGCCAGGAGTTCCGCCTCGCCTCCCTCTTCCTCCACGCCGACGGAATCGAGCTGGGAGCCTGGACATCGTCGACACCATCCTCGTCTTCTTCCTCACGCCCGCCGGCCGCCGTGCACCATTGCCGCCGGTACCGGCCTCCCTCTTCACCGTCGCGGCCACCCACGGACCCAGGGTAAGCAGGCGACCCTCCTAGACATCCCCGTGGTCCCCCTAGCTCGCTCCCTCTTCGCCGTCGTCTAGTCCCGTCGCCGGCTGCCGCCTGACGTCAACGTCACCGTCGCTCCGGCGACCCACAAATAGCGGCGCCGCCCGATCTAGGTCCGCCGTGGTGTGACGCGTCGAATGCGTCACCTCTCGGGCCCTCGCGTGCCCGCCACCGGCGTGTCGATCCCCGACCGTGCCACCGGTGACCACGGCATCGCGCCGGTCGTGGCTTTGACCTGCACTCGCGCGTGCCCGACGTGCCGGCCTGGACCCGGCCTCCCTAGCGGCCTGGGCCGGCTCTGGGCCGGATCATTCGGCCACACTCCCGGCCTGGGAGCCCAGCCTGGGCTGGCCAAAGGCCGGGCCACTCGGGTTGGTGCCCGGCCTGCCTCCCGGCCTGGCCGGCTTGAGGCCGGCCTGTCTGGCATTTGATTTTTCCTTTTGGAAAATAAAAGCAAGTTAAAGCAATTCATATCTTTTCAAATAATGACTCAAAAATAGCATTTTAAATACCAAAATGCTTAGGAAGACAAACTCTAGCTGTTAGAGAAGTTGAAACCATCTCTTGAGTTTATTTTCTTGCTGTTCACATATGAATTCCTAAAATGGGTTAAATAATACCAAATCGGGAAAATTCATAACTCGTGGAATAATTAACCAAAATTGGAGAATAAAATATCAATGTGATCAACACTCTAATTGCTATCAAACCATGCTAATATTACGTCATGATCACAAATAATTATTTGATGTTATTCATAATTTGATAAAATGAATTAAATTCAATTATTTAATTAATTTGCTATTTATTTTCATCGGTGCTCCAACAAGTACAAATAAATTACCGAAACGATCAGAAGAACAAAACCTATCCATTCATGTCATGTTCATGCATATTTGAGCCACTTCCATAATAATTTGATAATTTATGAAGAATGAGGTCACTAAGATAAATATGGGGTTGGTTCCAAATAATTGCACTAATTATTTGGCCCCTCATTTAATGTTGCTATCTATTTTAGATAATGATATCTTTGCATCAATTGGACATGTCATCATGTGTTTGCGCATTGCACCTTGTGATCGTGTGATTTATGTGTGCTTTGTACTTTTCTTTGGGTATCGATAGATTCCGGAGTCGAGGTTACCGATAACTACCCCGACGAGCAGTACTCCGCGCCAGGGCAGCAAGGCAAGAGATAACCTAACCTTCTTGGCATCTAGCATCCTATGTTTATAAACTTATTTTATCCACCATATTATTTGCATGCGATTCAAATGTCTCTTTTGATCATAGTATAGAGAATCCTATGATTGCATGTCTTCCCCCGAGCCAATCACATGTATCCCTACCTATGAACCATAGTGTTGATGTGTTGGCCGGTTACCAATATAATTGTTGGTTATATGCTTAGCTATGCTTAGCCATGCTTACCTAGATGCTTTATGTCCGTTGTTAATTCCATTATTAATGATGTTGATGGAACTATGCGGACTTGGTGGATAATTGTGATGCTTAAATTAAAATGCTAAGATGGCTTGGGTGAGTTGCCATCGGGGATGGTGCTTTGCCTCACTCTAGCCCCTAGGTGCGAGTTCTTGTCTCTAGAACCAAGATTGAGCGTGCTTCCGGAGGTGGGGGCATATGGAACCCCCTTTGACCGAATAAATTGTGAGGGGCTTGTCAAGGGTCCTCTAGTTTGCTATTTCCATTTGCGCGTGTGTGGTGTGAGTGGAAAAGGAACGAGGATGGTGATGTTTAGGACGTGACGGTGGGGCAGGGCGCTGGGAGCGCTGAACCTGTCCTTCCGCCACTGATGGTCCTTGAGTAAGCCTCATGCATTGTAAAGGTCTAACCGCGCCCGCTCGCCGGTCTTCCCCGGAAGAGGACCAACTAGGTGAGCCGGACGGTACCAATGGATAAGGAGCTGGGGTTCCTGCGGAAACCTGGCGACTTCAAATAGTACACCCCTGCAGGGTTAATCTTTTCGAAAAGCCGTGTCCGCGGTTATGGACGACTTGGGAACGGATATACGAGACCATAGATAACTTATAACCTAATTGATATGGCAGCTAAAGGTTGCATAACAACCGTGAGATAAAGGTTCATTTCCCCGAGGGTGAGTCGAGGGAGTGCCTTTGGTGAGGATGAGATGTGTTTGTGGCTACAAGTAGGTTCGATGGGAACCGAAGATGATATTGATACTCTCTTACCCCTTTATAAAAATATTCTGCGTAGACGAATGCCAGGTGTCTTTTAAGTTTTGGTTTATGAAATTTAGCTTTATGCAAAAGAACTACATTATACAGCTTTAGAGCCTCCGTCAGTCATTGGGCCTATATCGCCCTACTAAACTTGCGAGTACATCGTACTCAGTCTCTCTTTGCTGCCTCTATGATTTTGTATTTCAGAGGAGGACGACCCCGAGCAGTTAGGTGGGTTCTTCGTTGACGTCGACTACTAGTCTGGGGTTCCCAGGTGGCAGCTTGGGACCGTGGAACAAGCTGGCTTGGGTGATGTTTATCTGTAGGCCTCTTAGGCCATAATTTGCTTCTTGTTGTATTAGACAACGCTACTTCGCTTCCGCTTGTTGAATGGTTGGATCTGTGATCCTTTTGGTTGTAATATTTGTATTCTTCTCGTTATATGAGTTGCGATATAAATGTTTTGTGTCGTAGAGTCATGCTTTGTGCCAGTTTTGTTCCACAAGTCTCGATCTTTGTTTTATACATTGATGGTTGTGTTGACTACATAGCCTCTCTGTATAATTCCGGGGTCGGGGTGCTACAGTCGTCAACCGGCCGCTCCGCGCGGGCCGGTACCACTTCAACCTCTGCACTGGCCTCCGTGGTCTTGCCGGCGTCCGTGCCCGCTCCCGCCTTCTCCTCAGCCACCTTGGCAGCGGCTAGCTGCCTCGCGGCCGCCTTGGCGTCCATCTCCTTCCGGATCAGATCCGCCTGCGCCAGCTCCGCGTAAATAGCTTTTTCCATCCTTCAACGCCTAAGTCATAACCCGGATCAACAGCAAGAGCAGAATTAACCACCTGGACGTTGGTTCCGCCGGCAAGAGATTCCGCCCTCTCCATGACCTCCGCCTCCGCCTTCGCCTTCTCCTCGTCCTCCCTTGAGGTCATCAACTGTTCCACAGTCAGACCAGCGTCAGACGCTCCCAAGGCCAAATCCGCCTGCGTCATCTGAGCATAAAACTCCCTCTCCAAATCACCCGGATCCAAATCATAAATAAAGTCACCACTGGAAGCACGACCAATCACCTCATTATTCGTCCCACCAGCTGGGACTTCCACCTCCTCCGCCATCCTGGCGTCGACCTCGGCCCTGATTTCGGCCACAATCGCATCCGCCTAGGCCTCCGCCGAAAGCTTCCCGGCGGGCATCAAGCCGGCCGTAGTAGGCCGGGACGACGAAGAAGCCAACTTTTTGGCGGGCAGCACGCCCCGCTTCTCGAATGTGCCCCTCCGCTTGTGGGGCACGGTGCCTGCATAAACATCGGCGGCCGACTTTGACCGCCTCTCCTTCAGGACCCGCCGGGGAAGAATTGCTTTCTTCTTCCGCGCCGCCACCTCCAGCTCCTTGGTCCTACGGGAGGATGGCGCCGGCTTGGAGGCTGGCACGGAAGAGGAACCTTCTGAGTCCGGCTTGGAACTGCTGGAAAGATCTACTACCACGCGCGCGACATCGTCCGTTTGCCCGGTGGCATCGGGCTTAGGAGACTTACCGCGAGGCGGCGAAACCGGAGGCGGAGCGTCGCGCTCGAGGTCCTCGTCCCTGTAGGCTGCCGAATCGGAGTCGGAGCCGGCAGAAGGGACAGGGCTCATTGCGGTGCGGGCGGCATCGTCATCGCCTCTGCCATCTTCACCAGCATCGGCGCCCCCACCGGACGATTCGGTGGTGTCACCGCGCCTGTCCGGGCCGGCGCGGGCGCCGTCGCCCAATTCATCCTCAGCGGTGGCATCAGTTTCTCCTCCCGCCTGCTCGTCGGCGGAATCCGCCTCCAGCAAGGCCGTCAGCGCCTTGGAGAAGGGACCACTGACGTCAGGCTCGAAGACGACTTCAAAATCTTCAACCCTCTGGAGCTCGCAAAGCTGCACAACAGGCCGACTGGGTCAAGCGGCAGCCGGACGAAGGAATTGAAAACGGATTAGGAAGCAATGGCTAACCTCAGGAGCAGGTTCCGAGCGGGTGAATGGATCGAACCCGAAATCCCAGTCCACCTCGATCCTGTCGGTGATGAGGCGGGAAGCCCACTTGCAGAGGTTCTTCGGCTTCGGCACCTCCAAGCTGACCCGGATGGGATCCCGGATACCACAGTAGAAGCACATCTTGTGCGGACGCGCCTGCAGCGGGTATATCCGCCTGGACAGCCACGCCAGGGTCAGGTCCCTGGACGTTAGGCCGTTCCTCACTAATTCCTTCAGCCGGCTGAACAAAACACTCTCGAGAGCCCCATCCACAGGCGGCTTCCGAATCCAGGACTTGGACGCCGGCAGCGAGTTGGAGAAGGCCGGAAGGCCGATTCGGTCGGCGTCAGTAAGATTCCGGACATAGAAGTAGGTGCTCTGCCACTTCTTGATGGAATCAGGCAGGTTAATCTTGGGCAGCGGCGTATTCTTTGTGCTAATGGAAACACTGCCGCAATCGCGCTGCTGCCCGGCGGTCGTTTGAGCCCGCAGGAAGAAGAACATGCCGAATATCTCCATGCTGGGCCAGATGCCCAAATACGCTTCGCACAGCGTGACGAAGCAGGACAACTGAGTGATGCAATTTGCCCCCAAATGATGGGGCTGCAGCCCGTAGAAGCGCAGGAATTCCGAGAAGAAGGAGCTCACCGGGAGCCCCAATCCCTGCTCCAAGTGTGCGGAAAATACGACGAACTCGCCCTTCTTGGGCGCCGGCGAAATCTCTCCTTCAGGTGGAACGCGAGCTCCCACGTCGCCCGTCATCCCCAAGAACCTGTTCCGACGGAGCTTCCAGAGGAATGCATCGTCCACGGTGGAGCCCATCCACGCGCCCGAACTCGCCATGGAGGATCTGTTCCCTGTCGGAGAAGAGGCAAGAGCAAGGACGGCAAGAGCGAAAGAGGGAAGATGGGCAAGAACTGGTGAGTGCAAGAATCAGCGGGGAAGACGAAGCAGGAGGAGGAACGGTAACCCCGGCCGTTCCCCCTCTTTCCACTTTAAAGGCGAGGCAAGCGGAACCGTTTCGCCCGTCGCGCCACGTGGCGTGCGAATGTGCCGCACTTTCCGCAGATGATCCCACGAGAAAGCAGTTGCCACAGAGAATCCAGCCCGGCGAAGCCAAGGCGACGTGCGCCAGGCCTCAGGCAGGACACCAACGGCTCCCCAAAGCGGCAGGTCGTGGCTGACATAGGCCACGACCCAAGCTTTCAAGCCGGCCGTTCCGGACCGCTAAGATCTACTGATCCTACTCCACGAAGCCAAACAAGTCAACGACAACTTCGACGGTATACCACCAAGGTCAGGAGTGCCCGTAGAGCTTTCCCCACGAGCAAGCTTCAACTCCACCCGGCTTCGGTTCCGGCCGGCGCCGGCTCCAACCTCGACATTTCAACCGCAACGTTCAAGACAGAGGAGAAGATCGAGAAGTCTTCCCAGCAAGCTAGCAAGACTCCACGATCTCGGGGGCTAGTGTCGGGGATATGAACCCTGGATATCCCAAAGGAGCCTATTCCTTCAGTTCTCCGCAGGCCGGCTGAACAAGTGCCGGCTGCACAGTGCCGCCTGAAACCCGCCGGATGAAGCAAGCCGCCTGCGTCTACCCGGATGCGGACGTCCGGCTGGGCTGAAACCGGACGCACCAACTGACAGCTCCGTACGAGTGGGCCCGGTCCGTATAGCCGCTGTGGGTGAACAATACCCCTTGTCGGGCATCTCCTGTACCGAATCATGACAACAAGCTCCAGCCGGCTCAGAAAGTAGTGATGTCATAGGGACAAACTTGTAACTTCCCTATAAACCGAAACCCTAGCCCGCTGCCTATATAAGCGGGCTAGAACCTCCTGGGCGAGGCATGCAGGCAAGCGACCGAAGAGACCTACACGCATACGAAGCATCACCTTTAACCTCCAGCCGGCTAGGATCTCCAGCCGGCTGCCACCCGAAACAGCTCAAGGAGCACCATTGTAGCCCGAATCTGTGATCAAGCAATAAGAACAAGAAGAGCAGGACGTAGGGGTGTTACCTCCACTAGGAGGGCCCTGAACCTGGGTAACTAGCGTGTGTTTGCGTGCGTGTTGCCCAATCCCGCCCGAGCATCCACCGTCGCCTGCCCCACAATCTTTTCCATCTCTGATGGATATGCCGTGCAACCCACCACGACAGTGGGCACGGCACACTACTGGTATCCTGAGAAAAGAGAAAGCTCGTCTGTCAACCATAATTGAGAACCTCGATGAGATTGCAGAAGGACGCCAGTTATCAACTGCGGAGATTGAACTTAAAAGTCAATCTAATGTACAGATAGCACGTCTGTTGCGTGAAGAGGAATTCAAATGGTACCAACAATCAAAGGCCCAATTTATTCTACAAGGAGATTCGAACACGAAGTACTTACTTAGTGTTGCTAATGGCAGACATAGGAAGAAGCTCATTCACTCCCTAAATCAAGATGAGCGCACGATCGAGGGACAAGACGAACTAAAAAGTTATATCACAAACTACTATAAGGGTCTTTTTGGGGCTCCGGATATAGGTACTTTTTCACTGGATGAGACCGAAATAGATGACATTCCTCAAGTTTCAGATGAGGAAAACGTTTTTCTAACTTCACCATTCTCAGAGGAGGAAGTTAGGAAGGCAGTTTTTCAAATGGAACATAATAAGGCACCAAGTCCGGATGGCTTCCCTGCGGAATTTTACCAGCATTTTTGGGAGGTGGTTAAGTCTGACCTGCTGGAGTTGTTCGGATGTCTACATGGTGGAAATCTGGACCTTTTCCGCCTAAATTTCGGTGAGATTATTTTGTTACCTAAGATTAAGGAGGCAGAAAGGATTCAACAATATCGACCGATCTGCTTACTTAATGTTAGTTTCAAAATTTTCACCAAGACGACTACGTTGAGATTGAATTTTGTGGCAGATCATGTGGTACGGCCAACCCAGACAGCGTTTATGCAAGGAAGAAATATCCTGGATGGGGTGGCTGTCTTACATGAAACGGTCCATGAGATGCATAGGAAAAAGCTCAATGGTGTCATTTTAAAAATTGACTTGAGAAAGCCTATGATAAGGTCAACTGGCACTTCCTTCAGCAAACGCTAAGAATGAAAGTCTTTCCTGAAGAGTGGTGCCTGGGTCCGTGAGTTTGTGTCTGGAGGGAGTGTGGCCATTAAAGTCAACAACGAGACCGGTCATTACTTCTAGACAAAAAAGGGCCTAAGGCAAGGTGATCCGCTATCGCCAATACTATTTAATATAGTGGCGGACATGCTGGCAATCATGATTGAACGTGCTAAAACTGCTGGTCTTTTTGAGGGGGTTGTCCCACATCTTGTTGATGGTGGGCTGTCAATCCTTCAATATGCAGACGATACAATTATTTTTATGGACAATGATCTGGAGAAAGCTAGGAATCTGAAGTTAATACTTGCAGCTTTCGAACAGCTTTCTGGATTGAAAATTAATTTCCATAAAAGTGAATTGTTTTGCTTCGGTGATGCTCAGGAAGTGGCAGGGCAGTATGCCGAATTATTCGGTTGTGCTCAGGGTCAATTTCCTATAATGTATCTGGGTATTCCAATACATTATAGGAGATTGTCAAACGCTGAATGGAAGCATGTCGAGGATCGTTTGCAAGCAAGATTAAGCAGTTGGAAAGGAAAATTACTATCCCTTGGAGGAAGATTGGTTCTCATTAACTCAGTCCTAAGCAGTATGGTACTGTATATGATTTCCTTCTTCCAAATACCAAAAGGAGTTACGTAAATTGGATTATTTCCGATCAAGATTTTTTTGGCAAGGGGATAGTGAAAAAAAGAAATATCGACTGGCTCGCTGGGATGTTGTCTGCAGACCAAAGAACAAGGAGGGTTGGGTATTTGTGATCTGAAGATCAAGAACTCAGCTCTTCTGGATAAGTGGCTTTTTAAGTTACTTACTGTGGAAGGTGTTTGGCAGACGCTTCTCAGAAGGAAATATATTGGCTCTAAGGCTTTGTCCCAGGTGTATTGGAAACCGGGGGACTCTCACTTTTGGGCGGGGCTCATGGTGAGAAAGAATGATTTCTTTCTCTTTGGAGCCTTCAATATAAAAAATGGATCGGCAATTCGTTTTTGGGAGGATAAGTGGTTAGGAAATTCTATCCTCCGAGAAAAATATCCGTCTCTATGCAATATTGTCCGTCATAAGAGCGACACTTTAGCTGCGGTTATGCAGTCCTCGCCTCCCAATATGACTTTCAGACGAACTCTCGTGGGTCCACGACTTGTGATGTGGGAGGCCTTATTAGGGCGGCTGACAGCTGTTCAGTTATTACAAGGACATGATGAGTTTCGTTGGAATCTTAATGTGAATGGAAAATTTACGGTAGATTCCATGTATAGAGCGTTGGTCCATTCTAACATCCCAGTCGATAACAATAAGAAGATTTGGAGTATGAAGATACCGCTAAAATTAAAAATAATCGCGTGGTATCTTCGTAAAGGGGTGATTTTAACGAAGGATAACCTTGCTAAACGCAACTGGCATGGAAGTACAACGTGTGTTTTCTGTCCTCAGAATGAAACAATTAAACACCTATTCTTCCAATGTCGGGTTGCTCGGTCAATATGGTCAGCCATTCAAATAGCTTCTAACTTACACCCGCCACGCTCAGTTGCAAATATTTTTGGCAATTGGCTGAATGGGGTTGATAAGAGAGATAGAACTATTATTAGGGTGGGAGCGATAGCCGTTATATGGGCGCTCTGGCTATGCCGAAATGACAAGGTTTTTAATGACAAAAATTCATCTCTTATGCAGGTATTATTCCGAAGCACAGGTTTGCTCCGTTCGTGGTCCACATTACAACGTGTGGAACATCAAGACCTTTTTATGGAGGCGTCTGCACGTCTGGAGCACACGGCGAGGGATATTTTTTCCCAACATGGATGGCCTAGGGATCTCAGGATTGGTCCTCCAACTACATAGATGTGATAAAGTTGTGCTTGTGTTTCGTCTATGTATTTTTCTTTTTTCTTGTTCGTAAGTGTTCGGGCTGTGTGCATCCTGTTATGCAGAGGCCGGGTATGGCATACATTGTATCACTGATACATTGAAATGAAAATCCCCTTATCAAAAAAAAAAGTGGTGGGGTTTATGGTTTAGATTAAACCCAATCCATTTCCCAAGCTATATATAAATTGTGGATTCCTAAATGTAAAATTAAAATTTGTAGTGTGTTTAGTCTTTATTCTGAATTTAGCACTGAGATGGATTATGCCAATTCAGCTTTGTCTATTATATATTTTTTGCGAACCAACTTTTACCTACTTTTTTGTCTATTTTAGAAATGCAAGTGAATCATCATTAGGGTACCCTCTATTCTCTTTAGTTCAAAAAAAATGAACTAATTTTTTCAAAATAATAATGTCACTGGAAAAGAGGGTATGGGGTACTCTAAGGATGACCCACTTGCAATTATACATTTGCACATCTCCAAGGGTGGACTCCGGCCTTAGTCTATCAATCTGTTATACTGTTGATGCTCATGTCCGAGGATGTGAGAAAGAAAGTAGATACCTCTAACTTGCCCAGTCCATACTGGCCCTTGTTAACACAATATGATACTCCATAAGAAGGCGTCGTATCTTATGAATCACATTTCCTTGACGCATTGTTGGATACTTTCAAGGCCGGATATGGGGGTAAACCATTTACCTTGACGCATTGTTGGATGTTGATCCGGAATTGTTAAAGCTGCAAAGACCTCAAAGTGTCACCCAAAATAGGTGGTGACACATGATACTAATCAAGGAAAAAGACATGGCTCCGACTCATTGGTCATCGAGCTTGACGGCACCCCAAGTGAGAAGAGGCCGAGGGAGAGGACCAACTCCAAACTAGATGCAAACCGTGATATCTCGACAATCGCATTGCAAGAGACATTGAAAGGATTCAGAGCCGCCAAGGAGATGGAAAGTGAAAAGAGGGAAGAGAGGAAACATCGAGAGAAAGAGGAAGCAACGAAGAACTTATTTGAATTACAAAAAAGAAGAAGCTTGAGATTGATGAAAATGCTCGGTCAAGAGCCAAGAAGATTGAGATTGATGAAGTAAATGTCCGGTCAAGAGAGAAGGAAGTTGAGTTTGCGATACTCACCGAGGAGGCCCAGATCATGACGGATGATTTTACCATCTTGGACCTAAGAGAGAGGGATTGGTTTGAGAAGAAGCAAAAATTTATGATGGATTGAGATGCGTGATCACCAGTATTTCGTATCGCATTTGTGTGTCTTGCATGAACTAGGCCGGGCCAACCTACGGGGGCTCGTTTGATTATTTTTCCTGAACTTCTATGTCGACATGGATTTTAATTGAATTGCAAATGTTGGCAATCCATTTGCATTTATTTGCTAGATTAACCATTTTGATGAAAGAATTGCAAAACTGATCACAAAGCGGACCAAATGAGTCATCCCGTTGGGTGCGATGTCTAGGAAAGGACTCGTCGAACACCCAAACTGATAGAAACAAACACGTATCGCCGTTTCGAGTCGGCTTGGTTGAGTTGCCCTTAGGTTCCTGCATGGACCGAGTTTTTCTTTGTATTTCTCTTTACACTTCTCAGATATTATGATGTCAATTTAAAATATTCTTCCTCCTGCTTAAGCTCATGATGTCGAGACTGCAGAATTCAGGCATACTAGCCCGGGGACTGAACTGCACCTACTGGATACAGTCATACATAGTACATAGCAATCCCATTCGATCCACATGTTGTTGTTTTTTGAGAAAAAGCAGGTTTAGTATATGAAGTTGCCCCAGATGTACATTTTAGTCACGAAGTTGCAGAACACGAAATTCCGGTCACCAAGTTGCCACGCGTGAGCATTTTGGTCAGTTTGCATACGTGGCAGTCTATGTTTTTGCAAATACCCCCCTAAAGTTTATTTATTTCAATCGCTAGGTCCTTTTTTAACTATTTTTCTTTGACTTTTTAGGGAGAGGTTGTAAAAAAACAAAACTTCAGGGGGTTATTTGCAAAAACACATACTGCCACGTATGCAAACTGACCAAAACGCTCACGCGTGGCAACTTGGTGACCGGAATTTCGTGTTCTGCAACTTCGTGACTAAAACGCACATCCGGGACAACTTCATGTACTAAACCTACGTTTTTCTCTTGTTTTTTCTATCAATTCTCTCGCATTTCCGTACAGGCTGCGCAGGAGAGCTTCATGCCGGCATATCTCGCCAGCTCAAACCCCTACATCCGATCCAAAATAGCACGCCTTCTCTTTTCTCCTAGGACGTTCTATTGGCGAGCAATTTATTGTTTCTCTCCTGTCACGGTGCCACAATCCATCTGGAGCAAGACCAAAAGATTATGGAGATACGAAACATAGAATCCTTGCTCAGTCAAAATCGGCGTATATATAGCCAAACCAAAAAAAAACTACACAGCACAGATAATTCCAATCTAGTGTCATAGCAATCACAGATGAGATTACCGGCGATGTAAATGTTCTGAACGCCATGGCCATACTAATTAACTATCCTCAACATAAGTAATGTCGCCCATACATAGGACGCCGTTTACAAGGCCTTGGCCGGATTCTTCTCGCCACATCCACTGAAATTACACTGTGTACGCTAGCTATAAAAAGGCGAGAGCTAAGCGGTAATTCTCATCAGCCACCTCACCACCAAAGCAGATAGAGCCTCATAAGCTTTTCTGCACCTATCTATCTGCTGCTTATCCTCCCTTCCGCGTCGGCTTAGCATCTAACAATGGCTAACCACGCAGCCGCCGCTCTCCTGATCGCGTCCCTTCTCGTGGCGGTGACCCTCGCCGACGCCAGGATCACCTTGCAGGTGCAGCGAGGCAGCATGGAGGAAGGAAACGCGGTGATGACGTTCGCGAAGTCGGTGCCGGCGCTGACGTGCAACAAGGTGCAGGGGTTCCGGGCGGGCGATACCTGCTTCGACGTCGCGCAGGGCGCCGGCTTGACCGAGGAGCAGTTCCTCGGCTTCAACCCAAACATCAACTGCGCCAAGGTGTTCGTCGGCCAGTGGGTCTGCCTCGACGCTTCCTCCGCCTGACCAGCTGCTTGCATCGATCGTTGCTGATTAATTACGACTATAAATAAAGAGGCGATCTCTTCATATGCCTCCACTATATATTTGTACTTCCCTCGCAAATTGAGGTTGCTTGCGTGTTGTCTGGAGTAATCTCCGATCGAGTCTGTCTTTTTTACCAACTTTGGCTTGAAAGTTATTTCAGTGGGTTGTCCTTTGATCCGGTGTTCTTCTCTATCGTATTTTCTTGAACTTTGTTTGTCTGTTGTGGAGAATGTGGTGATCTCCAAGTTATCATTGTTTCACCTAAAGTTTTTGGGAGCGCCTGACTAGACGAACGAGCTAGGTGCCTAGGCCATCCCAAGCCATGCTAGATGAAGCCCACCAAGATTGTAACTTGTTTTATCCTACGTAATATGCAGTCCTCTTTAGTCTTTACCCTTTCTCACACAAAAAATTAAGTCAAGAAAATCATCACAAGAGCCTTCTCACACTCGTTCCTTGTTAGCTTTACAACTTCGATGAAACACAAGAAACTGCATACTGCAACAAAAACATGAAGCATTGCAATATGCCACACATTCCGTGAAACATATTAAATTGCACACAACAACACAAGAAATCGAGCACCTCAACATGCTCAAGACTTGATGAAAGACACTAAATTTCATTGCCACACAAAAAAGAAGAAATATACAAATCACATGTGTGCAATAATGAAATTATATATCGTATATCATAGTGCAACCTCTTTGTACGTGATGCACTGATGCTAGAATAATCACACTTAGAGCAGGAAAATAGCACACTTGAAGATTGAATCTCAACACTCCACAAATCTCATATTCCATACATGCAAAATTCCATACAAATTATCTCCGGACATCTCTAGTATCTCTTTTACGACGGATCACATCGAGTTGCTACCTCATTGAGGAGCTCATTGGAGGAGACCAACTCTAATGAGCTCGTAGAGGCATGGATCTCGTAGCTTGATGAGGTGGAGTAGCATGGACAAGGACATCGAGGATGCTTGGCCAATGTTCGCCACCATGACCGGGCTACGCAACCACCAACCAACGTGGTGGACTTGTGTACTGTTGGATCCAGCATAACAGCCGCTTTTCTCTCCTTATTCCATCAACCATGGTTTGCTCCTTGCTTGTTATGTGTTGTGGAGAGAGAGAGATCCACTATGTGAAATGAGACGGGTCGGAAGAGAAATGACACATCACTACAGGAAACGCCCGCTACGCCGACATCCTATTGCCGTCGGCCTAGCACCCTTTACCGTCAGCGTATGGCCGTCGGCGTAGTACCCCGTAGGCATAGGTAAAAATACCGTCGGCGTAGCAGATGCCGACGACGTAGGCTACGCCGACGGCTTTACCATCGGCTTAGGTTTTTTAATTATTTTTAATTTTTCAATTTTATTTTATTTATTTTATTTTATTTTTTTATTTTATTTTTTTATTTTATTTATTTGTATTTCGAAATTTCCGACCTAGTCACATACTTAATCCTTAATTGCATACTTAATTATAGGTCAAAGTACTTACCCTAGTCAAACTTCCCATTCGGTCACCCATTCTCCAGCCCGAACACGCTTAACTTTTGAGTTTCTTCCAAACTAGCTTCCAAATAAAAAATTAGAACTTACTGATATTAGTACCCTATCAATCATATTAACTCCTCGATTATGATGTTACACTTTTTATTGTTTAAATTTAAAAAAATTGAGTAAAGTAACAATGATTATGTAATAGTATATTTCGAATAAATAAAAATAAAATGGATTTTACTTTATTTTTTTCCTTTTTACATTTAATATGGAATAATTCATATCTTTAAATTCGTAAATCGAAATTTGACAAATAAAATACCTAAATCGATTAGGAAAATGAGAGGAATTCAAATATTTCATCCATGTCATCTTTTGCATCACAGAAACCTTGATAGTTTTAGAAAATTGGGAAAATACTCAAAAAATGAAATCCTTTGGCATGGAGTCCTTTTATGTGTACTAGTTGCTAGGGTATGACATTTAACATAGCAAAAAATGTCGGAATGAGCCAATATTTGACACACTGGTGTATCTTGGTTATAGAATAGTATTTACTAAGGGGTTTAGGGTTTTCGTTGAATAAAAAACCCATTTTTCATTTTTTTAGTGTTAAAACAGGCTTTTTTGTGAAGCAGCTACCAAAACGGCTCACCGAAATAGGAACATCCAAATAGATACAAAATAGTAGACCACCTTATAAGTGCATTTACCCCTGGGTTTGGATATAAAAATATACTTAAGTATTTCAAATAATTCAGATAAGTTCCTATCGAATTCGCTGTAAGTGGGTCTGATTTGAACTACGAGTGCCGCATAGTTTGATCATGATTTTTTGAAAAAAAAATCACTTTTAGATCCACAATGTATACTTTCTTTAGAGATATTTAACGGTTTTTGCTGGATCGAAATTACGGTTAGGTTTAGGTTTATCGTTAGGGTTTACGGTCTCGGTTTCGGGCTAGGGTTAGAAATAACTAATTCAAAAAAAATCAAAAAATGAAAAACCTTCACATGGCATCCTTTTATGTGACCTACCATCTGGAAAAAATTATAAACATGAGTTATGAAGGTTTTTATAAAAAAACCTTCACAGAAATGAGCTACGAGGCACAAAGATGTATAGTTTTCGACTGAAATATGCTATGGTATGACATTTAACATAGCAAAAAATGTCGGAATGAGGCAATATTTGACACACTGGTGTATCTTGGTTGTAGAATAGTATTGACTAAGGGGTTTAGGGTTTTCGATGATTAAAAAACCTATATTTCATTTTTTTATTGTCAAAACAGGCTTTTTTTTAAAGCAGCTACCAAAACGGCTCACCGAAAGAGAAACATCCAAATAGATAGAAAATAGTAGATCACCTTATAAATGTATTTAACCATGGGTTTGGATATAAAAACATACTTAGATATTTCAAACAATTCAGATAAGTTCCTGCCGATTTCGATTGAAGTGGGTCTGATTTGAACTACGAGTGCCGCATAGTTTGGTCATCATTTTTTGAAAAAATCACTTTTAGATCCACAATGTATACTTTCTTTAGAGATATTTAACGGTTTTTGCTAGATCGAAGTTACGGTTAGGTTTAGGTTTATCGTTAGGGTTTACGGTCTCGATTTCGGGCTAGGGTTAGACATAACTAATTCAAAAAAAAATCAAAAAATGGAAAACCTTCACATGGGATCCTTTTATGTGATCTACCACCTGGAAAAATTATAAGCATGAGTTATAAAGGTTTTTATAAAAAAATACTTCACAGAAATAAGCTACGAGGTACAAAGATATATGTTTTTTTTACAGAGGTACCGTAGGGGAAACCCCCTACGGTGTGGATTTTATATTAATAAAGAAAAAAGCAGCAGTTTTTCCTTACAAGCCAGACACCGCCACCCTCACATCCAAACTCCCAATCAGGGGGGGAAGAAATCGAAAGAGAAAATATCAGACATTAAGTACAGGTTTCTACAATCCAATCTAGCAGAGGCTGAACAAGGGCAACCGGAACCCTATACTGGTGAAGATGAATATCATTCTGAAAAGTGACTTTCCACCTGGACAAAGATGGTTGCTGGCTTTTGAATATAAAATCATTTCGGCTGCGCCAAATATTCCAGAATGCACAGATAACAATCTCCATAAAGCAGGGTCCGATGAAATTTCGTCTCGCGAAGTCCAACCTTTGTGAGATTGAAATAGAAGTGTCCCAAATCAACCCAATGGAATTCCAACAGGTCTTGGCAAAATTACAATCAAAGACTAAATGATCCCTTGTTTCAACATGATTGGAGATGCATAGAGCGCAGGTAAAACCTGAATCCAGGTGCCAACGATATATGGTTTTCAACTGAAATGAGCTAGGGTATGACATTTAACATAGCAAAAAATATCGGAATGAGGCAATATTTGACACACTGGTGTATCTTGGTTGTAGAATAGTATTGACTAAGGGGTTTAGGGTTTTCGTTGAATAAAAAACCCATTTTTCATTTTTTTTAGTGTCAAAACAGGCTTTTTTTGTGAAGCAGCTACCAAAACGGCTCACCGAAAGAGGAACATCCAAATAGATAGAAAATAGTAGACCACCTTATAAGTGCATTGTTTAAGTGCGAAAAATAATTTCCACAATGATTTTCATAAATATGATTTTCCATTTTTTAAGTGCCAAAAATAACTTTTTAAGTAAGTAAGTACCAAAAATATGTTACAAAAATTCATATACATGGTGAAAAAGATTATATGAATGTCATATTTAGATTCCTCTCATTTTTCTAATCGATTTAGATATTTTATTTGTTAAATTTCGATTTACGTATTTAAAGATATGAATTATTTCATATTAAATGAAAAATAGAAAAAAGATCATAGCCGTCGGCGTAGCCCTGTGACCATCTATGCCGACGGCAAAGGTGTGCCGGCTGCCACCTCGACCGGCTGGCCTGCCAGGAAGCTACGCCGACGGCCCCGACAAATTGCCGTCGGCGTAGCGGGCGGCCGTCGGTACCTAGCCTCATTCTTGTAGTACATGGATAAATAAGTGAGTTGTAGGGACTGTAGATGGAATTTATGACATATATATGTGCACCTACGAGCAACACATAGCATCGTGCCAGCCTTCTTTTGCAACAAAAGTGTTACAGATTTTTTTTAAAGGAGTGCACACTCACATGATATGTAAACCTCTAAAAAGTCACAAAATTTGTGAAGTGCATATTGAGGTTCCATATTCCAAAAGTGTCTTGCATTTTTCTAGAAAATTTATGCCGTCTTTGTTTATTTTTATTTTTTTGAAACATCCAGCAATTGTTGGCTTTCGATGTATTAGCAGAGGGAAGAGGGCCCACCTGAAAGAACAAACGATGCCCGAGATGTCGCCTAGAGGGGGGGGGGTGAATAGGCGATTAACACTTTTTCTATTTAGGGGCTTGATAATTGCGGAATAAAACTAGGTGTTTAAATTAACAAGCCAACAACCTAATTACTAGGCTCACCTATGTGCACCAACAACTTATGCTAAGCAAATAAAGCAACAAGGTGATAGCAAGATATGAACTTCAAGCACGAAGGCTATCACAATGTAAATTGCATAAGTAAAGCTCGAGTATAGAAATAACCGAGGCACGCGGAGACGAGGATGTATTCCCGAGTTCCTCCTTGTTAAGGGAGTACGTCTCGTTGGAGGGGTGTGAGCTCGCCACAAGAGGCCTACTCAAGATGCCACAAAGGCCTCACCCTATTCTCCGATGAACCGCACCCAAAGGTTTGGTTCACCTTCCACTATCGGAATCCTTCGGGGCGGATTCCGGAGCCCTTTACAACTTCTCTTGGGGCACACACCCACAACTCAATTGGGGGCTCCCAAACTCGTGCCGAAGCTTCACAACTCGAAGTCTTCGCGGCACCTCCAACCGTCTAGGGTACACAATGCACCCAAGAGGCAACAAGCTCTTGGGAACACAATGCACCCAAGAGTAACAAGCTTCTCGAACCTTCAATCCCACGTATCACCGAGGGGAACTCAAACCTATGCACCAAATGCAAAAGGCAAGAGCACAAGTGCTCAAATCCTTCACTCTCAAATTCCAACTAAGCAACAAATGCTTTGGGGGGAATGAGAGAGGAAGAACAAAGAGGAGAACCACAAAAGAACTCCAAGAACTAGATCCACTATGTTCCCCTCACTTAGAGGAGAGATTGATTGGTAGAAATGTAGATCTAGATCTCCTCTCACTTTTCCCTCAAAAATATGCAAGATTCATTGGAGGGATTGAGAGGGGGGCAAGCTTTTCAAGGTCAACAATGGTGGGAGAGAGAGAGGAAAACGTGCTGCCTTAGATGGGGAACCATTGGGGAAGAAGGCCCCTTAAATAGGTCCCCCGAAATCTGACCGTTATGTGCAAAATCGTACCCAGCGGTACTACCTCTAGCCTGGCGGTACTACCTCTGGGCGGTACTACCTCTGCGCCAGCGGTACTACCTCTGGGACCCTTTTTGACTGAAAATGATGATTCCAGCGGTAGAACGTGGCTGCTACCGCCGGGGTACCGGGGGGGATACCAGTACGCAAAAAGGGCGCACCGGTACCACCAGCGGTACCACCAACGGTACCGGGCGCTGTGCAGCAGCAGTTCCGCTCCAGGTGTAGCGGTACTACCGCTGCCGCAGCGGTACTACCGCCGGACAAAAAAACTGCAGAACAACCGGTACGAGAAAAATCATAACTTAATCATCCGGACTCCGTTTTCGATGATCTTGGGCTCGTTGGAATCGCAACGAAAAGTTCTACAAGATCATGCAGAGAAACATCATAGTCCATCAAGGGAGGATAAAACCAAATGGGGAAAGGTAAAACCTCTCTATAAAAGAACAACCGGTAAATCCTCCAACATCACAAATGCAATAAGATGTTCATCAAGACTCCGTTTTCTATGATCTTGGGCTTGTTTCGAAGATAATCACAAGCCCTACAAGATCATGCATATACACATCATAGTCTATCATGTGAGGAGGAAAACATAAGGAGAGAGTTTGACCTCTCGTAGAAGAGATAAACCGGTAAAACCTCCGATATCAAAAACGCAAGAAGATATTCATGAGATCCGTTTTTGATGAACTAGAGCTTGGTATGGAGATGAACACAAACTCTAAATTCTCACAAGGATAAAAGCCAAATAAGAACCAACAAAGATGATTGCATGGATGCAAAGGTTTGAGCTCTCCACGAACGATACGATCACGATACTCGGTCGAGAGCCCCTCTTGATAGTACGGCTATCTATCCTATAATCCGGTCTCTCACTAAACATCATGAGACCGGTAAAATAAAAACCCTATCAAGATCATACCTTTGCCTTGCGCTTAAACCACTTGACGATCTTCATCTCCTCAAGGCAAACCACCTTTCTTGATTGCGCCTTGCTTGGTGAAGATTCACATGACGCTCCCCCATACACCAAGATGGGGAAAGCACTCCTTCGGTATATCTTCACTTGGACTTGATAGTTGATCAATCCGCACAAAGCCTTGATCAACACAAATCTTTTCTTCCCTTGAGCTTGACTCCAACAAATGGAGATCAAGCAAAGCACCTTGACTCCAACACATGGAGACAAGCAAGCTAATGGACACCTACAAATATAGCTCAATGCAAATATTAGTCCATAGAGATTGTCATTAATTACCAAAACCATGCATGGGATCAACCATACACTTTCAATCTCCCCCATTTTGGTAATTGATGACAATCCCTTTTTAAGAGGGTTTATATAATGAATGGAGCATCCTTGCAAGACAAACGAGCAAGGATGCAAGCGCATGCATGGCAAATGCAACAAAAGCATAAAACCCAAATTCCCTTAAACACTCTAAACTTCTCCCCCATTGGCATCGATTGCCGAAATGGGAAGAAAAATTTAGAGAGCCAATATAATATGAGTTCCTCCATAAAGGTGATGGCAATCCCTTTTAACGAATAAATTAGAGGAAATCAAACTATATTGAGGATCAAAAGATTGCAAAAAGATGAAATCATTTTAAACATCTCCACAAAGGAGAAAAGCGATAAAAAAATCCAAAGTGGGAGTTCTAAACAAAAACGGAGAAGCTCCCCAATGTTCATGCACAAATAAGGAGTGCACAAATATGGTATCCTCACTCCCAAAATTATCTAGAACACGCAACAAGCGCAAGAGTGCATAATGCAAAAGCAAATCATAGCACTTGCACCAAAGATGTGGTTGAGCCATAAGGAGATACCAATTTTCAAAAATTCATCATAAGATAGGCCCAACCGAGACAAAAAGATCTTTTAAAGAAATATGTTCACACGCTTAGGGATACCAATTGGAAACTAAAACCAATTGAAAATGCCAAAAGCTAGTGAGAGCATTTAGTCAAATAAAAATCACATGCTCACCATGGTAGGCATGAAGTAAAAGATCTTCAAGAAATACATGAGTGTGCAAAGATACCAATAAACAATAAGACAAGCACTCATGAGACAAATTTGAGCCGCCAAAGAATTATAGATGAAAAACAAGGTGGCTCGAGGAAATAGGATACCAACTAAAGATGACCTCTCTGATATGTATAGGTTTCTTATTAGACAAACCATTGAAGATATACATCCGCAAAGAAACATATACATACGAAATGGTCCGGGAAAAAGATAACAAGGTATCCAAAAGGAAGTCATAAATATACAAATGAGATTGTTGCTTAAAAGCATAGCACATAGCTCAAAATTATCTCATTGTATATAAATGAACTTCAAATATATCAAATGCATCACACATATCACTAAGGGAACAAGAGATAGTGGAGATGCTTTGAAATAGACCACAAGTATCACGAGGAAATAATATCAATTGAATAAAGGTTTTGCAAATTCAACACACATATCACAAAGATATATTAAGTGACGAAAAAGCCAAAACCACAACAATTGCATATAAGAGCTTTCATGCCAAGAGGCAACCTACACAAGGTTGAGTACTAGAAAGTATGCATGAGATAGATACTTGTTCCCGAGATGCATTGAAGATGAAGATGATGAGAGTTGGTTTGTCATCAAAGCTTGACTCCGACAATCACACGGTGAGAACACCTTCCTTATGAATGAGGCAAGCATCCAATGCATCTCCATTGTACCTAAAACACAATTAGAGTACAAAATGGTTCCCAAACTCATTGGGTCCCATAGTAGTTAGATCAACTACAATATATAGGAAACACTCCACATAAATATGTGCATATAGATATGACATTGAATTTCATGCACATCTTAGCCGATTTAGGATTCGGTGGAGTATCCCCTATATATTGGATCAAGAAAGACTAGCATGCCATATAAAATATATATTAGTAAAAATGCATGCATAGACTTACAAGAACCAAACGTGATACAATTTGGACAAAACACCAAGTAAACCAAGAAGAGAGCACACCAAAGTGTGACACAAAAGGTTGTCCAAATTATATCAAAATCCAAATCAACACATGATCGAGGAAAAATCAAACCAACATATGATTGATTCTAAAACACATCAACACATGAAGTGTGATATCAAAAGGAATCAAATCAACACAACAAATGATCGATAAGACACCAACTGAAAATAAGATACCAATTAAAACAAAAAATATCAACTAGGAGAAAAGATACCAAGAAGAGGGTGATACTTGACTGAAATCAAGTAAAGTAAAATAGGGCGAAAGGTATCAAGACTCCCACAATAAATATTAATTGAAAAATATCTATGGAGGAGATATTAAATTCCAATTAATACCAATTGAAGGTACCAACACAAGATAAAGAATCAAAGGCCAATTGAAAGGATCAAAAATTGATAGATAGGTTAGTGTTCTAAATAAAAAGGAATGCTCCCCCAATATTCATGCATTATCTTTGATATTTGCATTTGAATACAAAATGCATGCACAAGGGATCATTACTTTCCATATTTTATTTAAAACACTAAACACTACCAATTGAAAAATAGGATCCATTCAAAAGGCGAGGTAGGCAATAGATAAGGCAAGTCAACGCAAGAGCCAATGTGAAGATGGTCTCCAAAATCCACCACAATTACTAGTATCACTTGTCAAGGACAAGGAGTATATGGAGAATTTCTCGGTGGCATAAAGGAAAGATGTACAAGACCAACTTCACCACAAACTAGCAAATGGCAAAAGATAGGAATTAAAACACCATTTTTAAAGAGGGTTGTTGGTAGTTTCAATTATTCGAATCAACTGGCAAAGCCATGATTAGAATAAAAGGAAACAAATGGTTTCTCACATAATATATGGAAATGCATATTTAGAGAAAAACCACACCAAGCAAACCCAAGCAAACAAGAGCCAAGGGATAACCAAAAGGAAATTGGAACTTGTTTGAGCAAACATGCCACATAGGAAATAGATAATGTGCAATATCAAATCTAAGTGGCAAACCTCAAATGTTCACATTTTTATGGGATTGTAATATGCACATAGCTTATTACTCCCCCATAATGTGATATTCATTTTATTTTTAAANTGGTAGTTTCAATTATTCGAACCAACCGGCAAAGCCATGGTTAGAATAAAAGGAAACAAATGGTTTCTCACATAATATATGGAAATGCATATTAGAGAAAAACCACACCAAGCAACCTCACACAAACAAGAACCAAAGGGTAACCACAAAGGAAAATTGGAACTTGTTTGAGTAAACATGCCACATAGGAAATGGATAATGTACAATATCAACTCTAAGTGGCAAACCTCAAATGTTCACATTTTTATGGGATTGTAATATGCACATAGCTTATTACTCCCCCATAATGTGATAATTCATTTTATTTTTAAACAAGAGGCAAATAAAACCAACTAGAGAAATTAATGGACATGTAGAATTTGAATTTCTCATGAATATGACATACCACATAGTAGCTAGATAATATTGAAATATCAATACTAGGTGGTGTCCTTCATGTATACACATTTTTAGGTTTGTGAAGTGCACAAAGCATCACTCCCCCAAAATGGGATAGTCCATTAATATCTCAAAGAGCCAAATGAAATCCACACAAGATTCAATAAAGCTCAACACACAAATTACACATACATGATACACAACTAACATACACCACCTTGAATAACAAGATAAGTAGAAAGAGCATATCACATACAACACATGCTAGGAACAAAACTAACACATGCAAGGGAGCAAGCAACTTTCAATGAATATATGAATTAAATACAAGTTACCGCAAGGAGGAAGCATTGGATATGAGATAGATATGTGATAATCCAATTGACTTGGCTTGAGAAATAAACCCATGAAGATCCCTTAATTCTTCAAAAATAGCCAAGTCACCAATGTCCTCCACAACACCTATTGATCAAGTTGAAGCTTGTTGGTCCCCAACCAAGTTGGGTCCTAAGAGGTTAGTCACAATAGGCTTGGGAACCCAAATGGTGTTTCTTGACACCACTTTGAGCTCCCACATACTTGGCAAACACATTGCCAACTCTATCCTTCCCAAGAGAATAAACATCATCAATTATGATAGGGTTGGATGGGTTACCGTTAGTGCATGAAGAAGCAAATGACCTTGCCACGGCAAAGGTAGCAACACCGACTCTTCTCTTTCTTCTTAATAGGCTCCTCAACTTGAGGAGCGTTGACTTGAGTCTTCTTAGGAGGTGGTCTTTGTTCAACCGTGGTTGAGCACGAGATTGAACAAGAGGCCGCTTCCCTAGTTGCTTCTCACTAAGAGCTCTTCTTCTTCATTGGGCAATCCGAACATGTGCCCTTCTAGCTTGCACTTGAAGCAAATGATCTTGGCCGGATTCTTGATTTGAACTTGGCCCTCTTCTTCTTCTCAACCTTGGACTTGTTCTTGTTGTTGGAGTTGAATCCAAGTCCACTCTTGTCATTTTGGGGATTGTTGCACACTCAACATGTTGTCAAGTGCCCTCTTCCCCTCATGACGCTTTTCCAAGCCTTTCTTCAAAGAAGTGGCTTGGGCCTTGAGCTCTCCTCTTTTCTCTACATGGTTAGTGACAACACAAGAACTAGAGGAGGTAGATGCATCATTGTTAGAGCAACAAGGCAAAGCAAGTAATTCATCACATGATGTACCAACATTCTTAGTGGATGAACTACTAGGACTAGCACATGGCAATATAGCATTATTAATTAAGGTTGTGCTAATATCCACATGAGGCTCACTTGATGTTACCTTTGTAGTGATGGCCTCATGAGCTAACTTGAGACAAGCATAGGATGCTAGAAGTTCATCATTAGCGCTAGATAGCTTTTCATGATTTTATTCCAACTTCCCATAGGATGCTAGAAGATTATCATTAGAGCTAGATATCTTTTCATGACTTGCTTCTAACTTCTCATACTTGCTAGTTAGCAACTCAAGTTGAGCCCTTAGCTCAACATTCTCCTTCATAATAGATGCTTCACAAGAAGTGGAGTTAGTAGCACAAGCATCATTAATTTTAGGAATAGAAGAAGATAACTTGGCAAGCTCATCATTTAATCTAGCATTTTCATTTTTCGTGACTTTATATTTAGCATGAGCATGGTCACGTTCTTTAATGATTTTAGCAATTATGTCATTACGAGACTCCTCGATAGATTCTAGTTTCTCCTCTAGAGAAGCACGAGTCTCTTGCTCTTTCACAAGAGCATCTTCTAACGATGCTTTCTCCATAGCATCATCTCTTTCTATCTTACCCTTCTCTTCAAGGCTTGCTTCCAAAGCCTCAATGGTTTCCCCACGCTCAATAAGAGTGCTCATGATTTCAAAGAGGTTAGCTTGGGCACTATTATTACTAGGAAGGGCTTTGAGAATCATTAGACCTTTATTTTGAAGAAGGGCATTAATTTTTTCCATATCAACTTCTTCATCATTATTATCATTATCATTATTATCATCAATGTCATTACTAGAAGAAGATTTAGCCATGAGACAATGAGAGGTGAAAGATGAAGAATAATTGATTTTTGAACTACTCAAGTTCAAATCTTGTTGCATAGCAAATTGGGTTTCCTCTACATTATTATCAATGCAAGAGTTAGAGGGAACACAAGCATTTTCATCATGGCAACAAGATAAAGCAAGCATATCATAAGGAGATTCATCCAAGCAAATTTTTGATGATATGCAAGGACTATCAACACTAGCATGTAAATCATTTATAGTGCTACGAGTGTTTAGGTCCAAAGATGAAGCATTGCAACAAGATAGAGATAAATGATCATCAATAATGAGCTCACTATCAAGGTTGCAAAACCTATCACTACTCACCATTACATTGGATTGTGGCTTACCACATTTTGGTGAAGTAGATGAAGACGAGGGCTCGTCACGGCCGGAGGTGGAGGGAGAGCAATCATCCTCAATAGAGTTGGACACGCCATATTTATCTTGAAGCTTGGTCCATAGCTCATGAGCATCCCGGAGAGGCATGATTGACTCAAACACAACTTCACTCACAAACTTGCAAAACTCGTTAGATGCTAGAGCATCTAGATATAAGTTTTTCTCATCCTCTAAAGTCGTACTTTCATAGTCTTTTGGGGAAGAAAAACCTATATCTAAGATTCGCTCAATATTGGGGTCCAAAACCCGTAAGTGATTAAGCATATGAGTTTTCCAAACATTAAAATTTGTGCCATTAAATCTAAACAAGGAATTGTGCACTAAATCCCTAGACGACATCTTTACTCTCTAGGCGGTAAAGCCAAACAAGAGAGACGAGGCTCTGATACCAATTGAAAGAACAAACGATGCCCGAGATGTCGCCTAGAGGGGGGGGGGGGTGAATAGGCGATTAACACTTTTTCTAATTAGGGGCTTGATAATTGCGGAATAAAACTATGTGTTTAAATTACCAAGCCAACAACCTAATATGCTAGGGTTACCTATGTGCACCAACAACTTATGCTACGCAATTAAAGCAACAAGGTGGTAGCAAGATATGAACTTCAAGCACGAAGGCTATCACAATGTAAATTGCATAAGTAAAGCTCGGGTATAGAAATAACCGAGGCACGCGGAGACGAGGATGTATTCCCGAGTTCCTCCTTGTTAAGGGAGTACGTCTCGTTGGAGGGGTGTGAGCTCACCACAAGAGGCCTACTCAAGATGCCACAAAGGCCTCACCCTATTCTCCGATGAACCGCACCCAAAGGTTTGGTTCACCTTCCACTATCGGAATCCTTCGGGGCGGATTCCGGAGCCCTTTACAACTTCTCTTGGGCACACACCCACAACTCAATTGGGGGCTCCCAAACTCGTGCCGAAGCTTCACAACTCGAAGTCTTCGCGGCACCTCCAACCGTCTAGGGTACACAATGCACCCAAGAGGCAACAAGCTCTTGGGAACACAAAGCACCCAAGAGTAACAAGCTCTCAACGTCGATCTTCACGTATCACCATAGGGAGAGAAACCCGATGCAACAAATGCAAGAGGCAAGAACACACAAAGTGGACAAGTCCTTCACTCTCAAATTCCAACCAAGCAACAAATGCTTTGGGGGGAATAAGAGAGGAAGAACAAAGGGGATGAACACAAAGCAACCCCAAATCTAGATCCACTAGGTTCCCCTCACTTAGAGGAGAATTTGATTGGTGGAAAGGTAGATCTAGATCTCCTCTCTTGAATCCCTAAGTTTGGGCAAGAATCATTAGAGGGGTGGAGAGGAATCAAGCTCACAAGGTTAGCAACAATGGAGGAGAGAGAAAAGCAAGTGAGCAAAACGAGCAGCCAGCACTTGGGGGAAGAAGGGGGCTATTTATAGCCTCCCCTAAAAACTAGCCGTTATGTGCAGAAAAACTGCACGGCGGTACTACCGCTGGAGCAGCGGTACTACCGCTATAGGTATGTGGACCGGTACCGCGTGTAAACCGACTCCAGCGGCAGCGGTACCCTGTGGGAGGTACCGCTGACCCCAGGTGGCGGTACTACTGGTGTCCTGCCGGTACTACCGGTGGACACTTAGCCGCAAGGGCTAAGCCATCCCAGCGGTAGAACGAGGCAGCAACCGCTGAGGTACCGAACCCCATACCCGAAGCCAAAACTTGCCCAACGGTACCTCTGGCGGTAGCACCAGCGGTACTACCGCTGGAGGTTGTACTGCTGGGCAGCTGCGGCACCGCTCCAGGTTGGAGCGGTACTACCGCTGCGCCAGCGGTACTACCGCCGGACAAAAAAACTGCAGAACAACCGGTACGAGAAAAACATAACTTAATCATCCGGACTCCGTTTTCGATGATCTTGGGCTCGTTGGAATCGCAACGAAGAGTTCAACAAGATCATGCAGAGAAACATCATTGTCCATCATTTGAGGAGGAAATCATAAGGAGAGAGTTTGACCTCTCTAAAAAGGACACGCCGGGAAAAACCTCCCTTTTTGAAAACCGGAAAAGCCGTATCTTTTGCAATTGAAGTCCGAAAGAGGTAAAACCAATTTTGTTGGAAAGAGGACAACAAAAGCAACCTTTGAAAAAGGCAAACAAGCAATGGAGATTTTGCAACAAGATGGAAGATATAAATCTTCCGCACGAATGAACCGGCAAAATCTCCACTACCGAAAACACAAGAGCAGACGCAAATGCAAACCGTTTTCGGTGACCTTGGCTTTGTCATGACAAGCATGACAGGCACCAAGACCACTCCACGATAAGATCCAAATAAGAACCAATAAAGATGATTGCATAGATGCAAAGGTTTGAGCTCTCCACGAACGATACGATCACGATACTCGGTCGAGAGCCCCTCTTGATAGTACGGCTATCTATCCTATAATCCGGTCTCTCACTAAACATCATGAGACCGGTAAAATAAAAACCCTATCAAGATCATACCTTTGCCTTGCGCATTAATCCACTTGAGGTCTCCTCAAGGCGAACCAACTTCTTGATTGCGCCTTGCTTGGTGAAGATTCGCATGACGCTCCCCCATACACCAAGATGGGGAAAGCATTCCTTCGGCATATCTTCACTTGGCCTTTCTCACGATGACGAACACCTTGGCCTTGATCAACAAATGATCTTCTTCCCTAAACCTTGACTCCAACACATGGAGAACAAGCAAGCTAATGGACACCTACAAATATAGCTCAATGCAAATATTAGTCCATAGAGATTGTCATTAATTACCAAAACCATGCATGGAGGCAACCATGCACTTTCAGCTGGAAGCGGAGCTCGGGCGTAGGACCCCCTCAACCGCCACGCCGTCCACGCATTCTGGCCAACACGAGCCCCCTCCACCACACCGAGCTCGGGCGCAAGGACCACTGGACGTGACGGCGGCCTCCCTGAGCTCCACCGCGAGCACCTCGACGACCACGTGCTGCGGCCTCCCCGTCGACAACGACCACGCGCCGTCCACACGCTCCTCGCCCCCGATCTGGGCTAGGGTTGGCCGGATCTGGGCATGGAGGGCCTGGATCCGACCCACCCCGCAGCCTCGACGCGCCTCCTCCTTTCTTTTTTTCTGGATTTTTCTTGGTTTTTTTCTAGTTTTATTTGGGTAGTTTCTAGGGTTCGTTTCTAGATCCGTTAAAATTTAGTATGTAACCGTGAAATTTTGTATCGATCTTGCATAAATTTTCCATGTTTCGTTGCTATTTTTCATGAAAAAATTGTAAGGATTTGCTGTAAAACTTCTCTGGAACATCTAGGATTTGATAGTCTTCCGAAAAAATGCATTATTTATGTTTCCTTGCAGAAACATGTATGAATCGCGGGTGAAACTTATGAATCTGGGATGAAACATGGATGAAAAAAAAATTCCGTGAAAAAATTTCTGTGAAAAATATTATGTGGAAAAATTATCTGAGAAATATTCCATGAAAAAATGGAAGAATATGAATTTTGTATGAAAACAGAGATTTTTTTGTTATCATGTTGAATCTTGTGTGAATCATGTGACCTATGAATTAATGTAAGGATATTTGATAATGCAGTTTACAGAAAATCAGTGCAAAATAAAAAATTATATGAAAATTTGTTGAAATTTTTTTGAAGAAGGAATTTTTTTGTGAGACGAATCTGTTGAAATTTGATACGTCCATGAATTCCATAAATCTTATGTGTTATGGAGACAATCAACGTGAACTGGTTAATTAAAACTTGCTAATTAAATAAAACAAAAGGTAATTTATTGATGTAACAAAACAGCGACGAAATATGTAGAAAACCTAAAAACGTTAGGGGCTGAGAAGCAAAACTTCATTTAGACGGAAGGCTCGAGCAGAGCCTGGCTTTAAATTAATAAAGCTAGCCAACACCGGCAAAATGAGTACATATATAGTACAAAAAGGTAGCGAATGTAAACAACAACGAAATACAAAGTTCTGAAACATAAAAGGCTCCACAAGTCGGAGAATAGGGACACAAGAACAACACATCTAAAAGATACTACAGATGCTGAGTAGTGCTGTCCCTGGTGGCGCTGTGAATGTCCCGGAGTCTAGTAGTAGCATTCCGCAGCGCCTTCTTGTCCTCCGCTCTGCAAAACTGCATTTCACTGAAAAAGTGAGGTGGGAGGTTTGTTCTGTAAAATGTGGAGCACGAATCTCCAAGAAATCGACGGTCGGAAAGATGCCGGGGCCCAACATGCATGTGGTATTGCATTTCCGCTCCTCTACGATCAAAGGCAGCACATGATCCGCCGACGAACGGTTGTCGTTGTAGACACGTGCGTTCTGTTCCAGCCAAAGGAAACGCAGAGTGAGGGAGATTATCGAGTTGGCCTTCTTGGCATCCATGCCACGAAGTTTGCTCACAGCAAGAGGCCACCAAACTGGAATCGAGCTGTCGGCAGCAGGAGCTGTACGCCTGTACCCAAGCCGCTGAATCAGCCCGCTCCAGATTCTCCTCGCAAAGACGCACTGCAGCGACAGGTGGTCACGAAGGGGACAAAGGACGTGAGTCTCCAGACCTCGACGAAGCCGGCCGTCTGTCCGCCGTCCTCGAAAGAAAGTTTTTTAGCGGCAATGAACGACACGAGAAGCAAACACCATTGCACATGATTTAGCTAGAACAGCGACTTTAGTTAGCTGTTGGTAGGCATTTGTGGCTTAATGATGCCCCTACTGAGGTGGGTACTGCTGTAAACATTTTAAATAATTAATAAAGCTTCTGCCGTTTTCTCCAAAAAAAAGGTAAACAATATACAGATACTCACTCTCCACACACAATTGATGACTCCAGTTTACATGAAAATATATGGATCGAACTCGTGCGGACCTATTTGTTTCTGGCCATCCTCAAGCAAGTCGTACTTCCAGCTATCGAATCCGTCCACGCTGTCCTGCCAATCCCGACCCTCAACCGCGGCGCGTCGGCGCTTCGCCACCCGGTCGACGACCCGTTCGACGGCAATGTCGAACGCGTCCTTGAACTTCATGCCCTTCGCCGCCGGCTCCCTGTACATCACGGTGGGTATGAGCCGGATGACCTCCTCCCGCATCTGCGCCACCTTCGCCGGCGGTATCTTCGTCAGCGCCTCCTCTATACTCGCGTTCCGGCCGATGACGTCGCCTTGGGGGATGAACACCGAGTAGCTCCTGTAGTCCCTGGGCAGGTACCAGGTGTACTGGACGTACGCCGAAAACGGGTGGAGGAAGACCGGGATGCAGCCGGCGAGGATGGAGTCGAAGGTGGACTTGCGCGTGTACGAGTCTCCACGCGGCTGTATGCAGAACACGGAGCTCTCGAGCAGCCGCATGGCATGGCTCGCCTTGTACTCCCCCTGGGCATACTCCCCCGGGCTCTTCGCCACTGCTTCTTTGCCGAGCAAGGCGCAGCGGCTGGACCTGCCGCACTGCTCGATGATCTGGTTGCGCCCGGTCTTCCTGCTCTCATGGCGGGACCCACCGGAGAAGCACCAGAGCAGCCGGCGCTCTAGCCCGCGCATGCGGCTCTGCCAGGCGACGACTTGGGCGTCGGAGGAAGGGTGGAAGTGCGACGGGTACGGCACGGCGAAGTCGTTGCCGTTCCACGGGTTGGCCTCGAAGGCGAGCACCGTCATGTTGCGGATGGCCGGGTAGGTCATGAGGGAGCTGCCGTATCCGCCGACCTTGGGGTCGACGAAGAAGTCCCATGCCGGCCGGCTGGCTACCATGAAGTGGTCGCGGCCCCCCATGGCGCGCCACTCGGGCCGCCGCACCAGCCAGTCCACCAAGTCCCGCGGCAGCGCGTTCCGCGCCGAGATGTCGCTGTTGTCAATGTTCATAGCCAGGTCGAAGTAGGCGTAGAACGGGACGTAGACCGCGGCGGCGGCGGCGGGGTCGGCTGTGAGGCACTCGTGCTGCCGCATCCGGGCGTGGAAGATCAGTTCCAGCATGTACTGGTCGGTGGCGTAGGCTCCCTTCTCCGGGAGCGCACCGCCCGTGAACGCCGCGCCGAAGCCGTCGTTGACCAGGTGTCTGCACATGTCGGTGGAGGACGAGAGCCGGCGGCAGTCGCGGGCGAGGTCGGCGTTGAACCGGGGCGGCAGGTCGTACATGTACACGTACCGGCCGGCGCACGTGTCCGGAGCCGGAGGCTTGAGAGGATCGCCAGATTGCAAGCTGGTGGAGTAGAATATGAAGGCCGAAAGGACGACGGAGACGAGCACCGCGACGTAGATTGTCCGGGACGGCCGGACAAATCTCCCGCCGGTGCTCCTGGGGAAGAGTTTCATCTCAACTGCTGGTGCTGCTGAGGCGATCTGGAAACTGACGAGAAAAAGAAGAAGCGCGGCACCTTTGTACTACTATTAAACATAGTCAAAAAAAAAAACCACGATTCCATGAACCAACGACTGACTCTAACATGTGCAGCACATCGGTTGGACAAATCATCAGGACATCGGTTAGAATCTTAAACTAAAACATATCTAGATACGGATGAAATTAAAACATCTTATATTATAAAACGGAGGGAGTACTAGCTAGTATACTGAGAGCGGCGATGGTGGTTGGTGGGTCGTCCTTGTTAGCTACATTCGCCAGGTATCGTGCATGGGTTGATGACCTTGCTTCAAACGTGGGCTGCGCGGCACGACTTGCTTAATCATAAGAGGCCAATCATTTAGTATATAATTATTACACCAAGGGGTTGCAATGTAGTATGTGTGAAATAGATCCACTTGCACTATCAGAAAAACTGAAAAAACAAATCATCCAACACACGATAGCAGATGCAGAGCGTGTAGCTACCGCGGTAGCTGCTGCTGATGCAATTGCACGTGCAAAGTGCAAACGGCATTGTCTCAGAGGATGGTCGGCCGGGGAAAGCGACTGCTGTTGCCATGGGAGTCCTTCGTCAACCCTCGAAGAACGTACACTCCGTTCAGAGCCAGCCCAAAATGCAGCTGAAAACGACATGGTGGCGTGTCCGAAACAAACTGGCCGATCGAGGCGGTGGTTGCCATGGCGGCATCGCGGCCTAGCTTGTATTGTACTACTTTGTAGCTCCATCTGTTGTTCCTGTCAAGGCATAACGATGTGCATTATGAGCTCGATTGAAGAAAATTAGTACTAAGAGGGGATTCCTCAATGAGATCACCGTATATTGTGTGGGAAGCCTTTGCAGCTGTAGGACAGCCAGCTTTTGGGTCCGTATGATTGGTGAGAGGAAGACAAGTCGTAGGGAGCAAACAGTGATGACCCATCAGGGACGACGGTGACTGATTAGGTCGGGGATCGGTGTCATGCCATCGTAATCACGGGCTTAATTAGTTTCTTTATTTCTCTTACTAGCTAAGTGTCCGTGCGTTGTTACGGGTTAAAATCTTTAAATACTCATGGAGGTATATTTTTCGTCATTACCCTCCACCTCATTCAACAATGCCGAGAAAGGTGAAACTGGCTTCACATCTAGTTGTGCTCTACTACATGGCGTACACATCACAACTTATGTTGAGTGCCACCAGACATTGATTTTTCTTTTGTGTGGTGACAATCCTTGTATTACTCGCACAAAATACCTTGAGTACAAAGAGATCTATGTGTACAGAAGAATACATAAAAAGATAGAAACCCCCAGAAGGGGTCAAAACAAACAGAATAAATATTTAAATGAAAAATGCAGTAACTATATTTCTTTTCACACATTCTAGCTCCTGATTCTATCAATAGTCGCATCATAGGAAGCTTACAGACTCCATAACAGCAATTTGTCACGGATCTGCTGGCTCTGCATACTTGCATCATCCAATAATTGGCAGTTCAAACCTTGTGGACAACAGACAATGATTTGATTGACCAATTTATCTGTGAATGGATAATTCTACAAACAACAATAAATATCGAGAGTAAAAACATTCGTATCAGAAAAGAACTACATAAATAAAACCAAAGCACATCAGCTATCTTTAATTTTATCTGCATACACAATGTTATACACAACTGATCTGTGAATGGATACAAACTAAACTATCTTACTCTCGAGTATAGGTGGCACTGACCAAATAATGGATGCCAAGGACACATCTGTCTATCTTCTCTGTGTTATAGCTTATTTGCAAACATGTGGAAACAAAACAGAAAATTCAATTATAAGTGCTCGAGCAAAAGGAGCAATGATCTGTGCTGATCAGCCGACCATGCCTTCCTTTGTCTCGGATGTGGACGATGCCTTCAGGGATTACACCAGAGAGATCTGCATTTCAGAATCGATATGCACCAAACCATTAGTTGGTCTGCACTACATTTGAATTATTGAAGACAAATAAAAATAAATTACCTGCCATCTGTCAACTACGTCATAAAATTTTGCTAGTTAATTTTAGTGACTATAGAGTTAATTTATTCAAGTAATGACTTTTTCGGAATTTTTGACATAAGTTTTTCTTACCCCACATAAAAAGTAATGACCAAAGAAGTAGACTTCAAAATTTCAGACACGTGAAATGGTAATTATGTTTTGGATTATAACACTCATGTTTGCATGACGGCAATTGTGAATTCCAGCACACCCATTCTAGTGATATTTTATCATACAAAATAGGGAAATTGACCTTTGATTATACCTTTGAATTCTAGCACACTCATTGTTTTGGATTATTACACTCATTCAATTACTGTGTAGGAAACTGCAAAGGCCTATCAGCATTCGACAAACTCAATCTATTAATATACTGTCCCGTAATTGTGGTGACAGATCACAGTGAATAAGTTATTACTTTCAGTGTATTTTATACCAATGCGCAGGCACTATGTTATTATCAATGCAACGGTAATTGACATCCGTATGAAGCAGCATAGAAATATGACCTAGCCTCACAAATCACACCCGAGATAAAGTGACCCGTGATTCTTTTACCCCACATAAATTTATTATCAACAATTGAATTGAATCAGCTCAAACAGAAGCAGCAGATAATGATGTAAGCAACTAAGCACTGAAGTACGTACCAAGAAAAAGACAATATGGCCAGAAAGATAGCCACTGATATTGTTCACCTAGAAAAAGGTAATAAACAGTTCATAAACTCTAAGTAGTAAAAAAAATTTAGCATGACAAATTTCAGAAGCTAAAAGGCCGTGGTGATAAAACTCAACAAAATTGCTCATTTTTTGAAAAGAAATGAAATCTAGTACGTTTGAAGTATAACAAGTCAGAAACCTATCTTGTGCCCAGTAAATATAAAACTCAATAACTGGATACCGTTTTACAGGATAGCAGGATAACCAGGAAGATCATCTTTGTTACATGTAACTAACCACCATCCCCTTTTACCATATCGGTCATTTTAATATAATAACCTTCTTTCACTGGCTCGTAAACCTGCAAGAGGAATCTTTTTTGATTCAATATTATATAGACCATGCAGCTCAAGAATTTTACTTCGTGTGTAGCACTACAACAGAATAAAACTTGTTGAGCACTAAGACCTTCTCATAGTTTATCAGCCGTTCACGGAAGTCCTGCAATCCAGCTTCATAGTTTGGCCTAAAAAATTACCTGCAAACAAGGTTATAGATATTATCTTTGTAGCGAGGACAATAACTAAGAGATGGTTGGTTCCTGACTGGTCAGCATAGTCAAGACTTTGCTGAATTTTCAGGCGTAAGTTCCTTTCGATTACCTTCACATTGTTACATATTGTATCCAGAAATATCATCTGCCGAGAGTGAATTCAGTTAGCAATGCATAATAGAAATGTACCAAAAGGACAATAGGACATTAACCAATTAATCCCACAAACTGTCAATACATTTGATCCGCTTGAATCAATTTCTCAAGTCAACATATGAGATAATTCTCAGTTATTAAATAAAGCTCTTCTCCAGAAAAACCTGAATCACAAAACTGGGATGAACCATTTCCACAAAACTCCCTTCAATCAACCCTCTGTCTGCATACAAATTTATTTTTTTGCAAGAAGCCCTGTGTAGTTCCTTGGTCGGTCACTTGAGCCACGTATTCAGCCTCGTCTCCACATAGCATTTCGCCAATCAATGCTTTGTGCAAATTTGGTGAGCTAAGTGAATCTGGATCTGTAATGCACCAAAGAAAAGGAAAAGGTGTGCCTCACAAGTTTTGCAGTACCAAATACAGACCGCCTTCCCAATCCTATAAACCAATTTGGAAATTTAAAGAACTTATCGACGTGCAGCACGCCATCCACCATGTCTGTAGTGGCAGGGACGGCACCGTTCTCCCTGGCGATGGTCTCCACTCCACCTCCATGGCCGCCCGGAGGTTCTTTGGGAATCGAAATGCCTGCACTAAAACGCCGATCAAGTGGGCACATCGCCGCCAGCGTCCTCTGATCTGCTCCGAAGGGGAAGTGGGGGTAGAAACCTAATACCGTGGCACATGATGGTGTACTCGAGGGCGACGATCGTCCCAAAGCTCACAAGCGTGGCCACGATTCCAGGAGACATCGCGACACACGCCCGTCGCCGGCGGCGCCGTCGACAACCCTCCCCTAGGATCAATCCTTCCGCTTCCGGCGCAGGCGGGACACTCTGAAGGCGAGGCGTAGCGGCTGAAGATGCAGTGGTGATAGGCGGCGGCTGAGCATTGTGGGGCGAACCCTAGCCCCCGTGTGCTCGCTCCACATGAGAGGAGGAAGTGGTCTTCTAGGAGATTACTGTGGAAGAAGTGAAGGACAGAAGGAGGAATGAGAGGGGCGAGGCTGGAGGAGCAGTTTGCGTCTGATTTTCTGGAGATAATTACGGGCAGTTATTACGGTATGTGGCGGGTGTGAGGCTGGTAGCGATGGACGAAACTCGGACGAGAAGACGCTGGTAGCGATGGAATTTTTTTGTTGACCCACCTGTCGGCGTGCGCGAGAGGTTGAGGGAGATGCGACGAAGAAGGACGGACGTACCACAGAAGAGGCAGACTACGGAACGCTACTTCTTTTTTAAGTAAAGTAGAGATAGAGATGAAGGCGACGACCGAGCCAGGATACAACTAGGAAAAGGCCGACCTTCCGGCGCGAAACGAGCGCGTCCCCGCGTGTAGCACGTGTCAAGCTGGGATGTCTCGTGGGAAATACTCTAAATATTGAAGCCTGGCTAGCAGGCCGCCTTCTCAGGCCATCTGCCGTGCGCTGTGACGCTGGCTTATGGGTCCGGGTGACGCTTCATACTCTAAGGGCTAATTTGGTTGTAGGGGATCCCGGGAGGATCCCCGCGTTTTCCCTGGGCGGTGAAACCACGGGCCTAATCGCCCCCGGGATATCTACCGCCCTGTTTGGACGCCCGCGAGGGATGGTAGCCCGGCCCTTTCCGCGTCCCTTCCCCGGGAGGAGCTTCCACGCCTCGAGAGGTCGGGGAGGAAACCCCTGACTTGCTCTCGCGACCGAGGAGAGGAGACGATGGCGCGAGCGACCCCTCCACCGAACTCATCCACCTCTCTCCGGCTATGAATCGGCGAGCCTGAGCAGTGCCTCTATCGATCTCGTCCTCCTCCTTGGACTACTGCATGGGCACCGGTCCTCACCGACGAACACAGCGCCACCAGATCCGCCGCCACTAGGTAAGCCGAGCCTACACTTCCTCTTGTTCCTCTGCTCACCATCGTTGATGCTGGCCTCAAGATGATCCATTGTAGGTCGCCATCAAGGTGGATCCTGAGTATGCACAAGGTACCGGCATGAAGTAGCAAACCATTCAAAGGGGTGTCGAGATCACACATCGAGAGAAGCGAGGTCACCTTTTCATGAAGTGCCTTGACTCTTGATCTTGTCATTGGGCCATTTGGGGTGTTGGCCATGGTGTTGTCCACATGTGGGGCTACATCATCTCCCCCCCCCCCCTACGGAAAGAGTCGTCCTCGACTCGTCATCATCTTGAACACTTGGATATCCGTGGAAAGGGGATAGGTCGGTGACGTTGAACGTGTCATGCACCAAGTACTTGGAGGTTAGGATGTCGATCTTGTAGGCGTTGTCATTGATGCGCTTGAGCACTTTGAAAGGCCCGTCACCGCGAGGAGCAAGCTTGGATTTTCTTTCATCCGGGAAACGGTCCTTGCGGAGGTGTAGCCACACAAGATCTCCTTCTTCGAATATCATGGGCTTCTTCAACTTGTTGATCTTGGTAGCTTGGCGCTTGGTGTGCTCCTCTAGAGTTGCTCGAGTTGACTCATGTAGTGTCTTCATGTAGTCGACTCTTTTGTCGAAGTCCATGTCGGTGTGCTCGTGTAGAGGAAGTGGGAGGATGTCTAGGGCGGTGTTGGGGTTGAACCCGTAGACAACCTCGAACGGACTTCGCTTGGTCACCCGGTGGAAGGCACGGTTGTAGGCGAACTCGGCGTGCGGTATGCATTCCTCCCAACCTTTGAGGTTTGGCTTGATTAATGCGCGGAGGAGAGTTGATAAGCTTCGATTCACCACTTCGGTTTGGCCATCGGTTTGTGGGTGGTAAGCGGTGGAGAAGAGGAGCTTGACTCCTAGCTTGGCCATCAATGCCTTCCAAAAGTAGCTTGTGAACTTGACATCTCGGTCCGAAACAATAATCTTTGGCACTCCATGTAGACGAACGATTTCCCTAAAGAACAAAGTTGCAATATGTGAAGCATCGTTGGTCTTGTTGCAAGGGATGAAATGTGCCATTTTAGAGAAACGATCAACAACAACAAATATGGAATCTTTGCCATTTTTAGTTCGTGGTAGCCCTAACACAAAATCCATGCTTATATCGGTCCATGGAGCATACGGAATGGGAAGTGGAATATAAAGACCATGAGGGTTGGACGTAGACTTAGCTTTGAGACATGTTGGGCAGCGAAGCACAAGGCGTTCCACGTCCCGCTTCATTCGTGGCCAATAGTAATGTGTTGAAAGCATTGCATATGTCTTGTCCCGTCCGAAATGTCCCATGAGGCCGCCTCCATGTGATTCCTTCAAAAGCAACAAGCGAAGCGACGACTCGGGGATACAAAGTTTGTTAGCTTTAAACAAGAAACCCTTGTGCAAATAGAAATCATCGAAACCTTTGTCACATGAGCACTTGGCAAAAATAGGACCAAAAGTAGGATCGGAGGCATAGAGGTCCTTAATCTCATCAAGGCCTAAAACATTGATATCAAGCTTGGCAAGTAAAATCATCTTGCGGGAAAGAGCATCCGCGACTATATTGTCCTTGCCTTTCTTATATTCACAACATATGGAAAAGACTCGATGAATTCCACCCATTTGGCATGCCTTTTGTTCAAATTGGCTTGGGTTTTCAAATATTTCAATGATTCATGATCGGAATGGATAACAAACTCTTTTGGCCAAAGGTAGTGTTGCCACACTTCCAAAACACGGACTAAGGCATAGAGTTCCTTGTCGTAGATTGGGTAGTTTAGGCGAGCACCATCAAGTTTTTCGCTATGATAGGCAACGGGACGGCCACATTGCATGAGGACGCCACCGATGCCAAGGCCACTAGCGTCACACTCAAGTTCGAAAGTTTTGGAGAAATCTGGCAAAGCAAGTAAAGGCGCTTCGGTCAATCTCTTCTTGAGTTCATTGAAAGCCGATTCTTGAGCATTGCCCCAAATGAAGGGTACATTATTTTTGGTAAGCTCATTCAAAGGGCAAGCAATTGTGCTAAAATCTTTCACAAATCGGCGATAAAACCCAAACAAGCCAAGGGCGCTACGAAGTTGAGCAAGATTAGTTGGCGGTGGCCAATTTGTGATTGCCTCAATTTTAGAGGTGTCAACTTCAATCCCTTTGGAAGAAACCACATAACCCAAAAATACAAGCTTGTCGGTGCAAAAGGTGCATTTCTTGAGGTTGGGGCCAATAAAACTTGCTTCACATGGTCATCAAAACATGTTCATGCAAGGATTTGCTATAAACAAGGATGTCATCAAAGTAGACAACCACAAACTTGCCAATGAAAGTGCGCAAGACGTGATTCATAAGACACATAAATGTTGAAGGAGCATTGGAAAGACCAAAGGGCATCACAAGCCATTCATAAAGACCAAGTTTAGTTTTGAAAGCCGTTTCCCATTCATCTCCTTCATGCATACGAATTTGGTGGTAGCCACTTTTCAAGTCAATCTTGGAGAAAATAGTGGCACCACTAAGCTCATCTAACATGTCATCAAGTCGTGGAATAGGATGTCGATACCTCACCGTGATATTGTTGATGGGGCGACAATCCATGCACATGCGCAATGTGTCGTCTTGCTTTGGGACGAGGATGACCGGAATGGCGCACGGACTCAAGCTTTCACGAACATGTCCCTTGGCAAGGAGTTCTTGAATTTGGCGTTCGATCTCCTTTGTCTCCTCGGGGTTGGTGCGGTATGGCGCTCTATTGGGTAGAGGGGCGCCGGGAATGAGATCGATGCGATGCTCGATTCCACGGAGGGGAGGGAGTCCTTGAGGTAGCTCATTGTAACAGCCCAGATTTGGTACCCTAAAATATGGGCCAAATTTTCACTTTTTTTCTTTGCATTGCATCATAGCATACATATTTAAATTGCTAAATTAAATATTGCAAACATTGAAATCCTTAAAAGGGAACAAACACTTCCTAATTTTTCCAAACCAAATGCAATTGCTCAAATTGGCAAAACAAAATATTCTTGAGTTTCCATATTTGTTCAGGAAGTTCCAAGAATGCATTTCATAATGATTCGGCAAGAGTCAAATTTTACCAAACAATTAAATAAATTGGGACTTCAAATTTGAGTTAAACCAACTCCTATTTTTGACTCCAAGTTCAACTTCTCAAAATTCAAAATAAAAATATGGGGTGCTTCATTATTATAATATGAGCCTCCATAAATATTTTCTTAAATTATTGAAATGTTTAAATGCCCCAAATAAATCTATTTTGGAAATTAACAAAAATGACTATAACTAAACCCTATGAGCAAAAGTGATGCAAAACTTTTTATTTTGCAGAACCAATTTTTGTGGAGCTTCTAAATAACATGGGGAGCCTACATGAATATTTTCATAATTTTACAAAATGTTTAAAGACCTCAATTAAATACCTAAAGCCTACTGCAATTTCTGAAAACTGGGAAAAGTTTAAAAGTCTGACAGGGGGCCCTCCCTGTCAGCTCCCTCCTCTTTCCCTGTGGCGGCAGTGTTCCCAGGCGCCATGCCGTCGCCGTGTCGTCCCCCTGCCGCTCCTCGCATCCTGGCCCCCCTGTGTCGATAAGGAGCACGACGTGCTACCCCTGCTCTCTTCCCCTCTTTCCTCTCTCTTCCCCGGCTATCTCCCCCTCGCGCGAACCCTAGCCCGAGCTCCCTGTCCTCCACCAGCCGCCGCACCTTGCCGTCGAATCCGGCCGCCCCGAAGCGAATTGAGGCCGCCACGAGCTCCGACTCACCGTCTACTACCTCCCCGGTCAAGGAATCGAGGCGGGAGGCCGGGATTCGCCGTCGCCGACCGATTCCTTCCGCCTCCGACCGCCGAGCACGGATGCCGCCATTGAATTCGAGCTCCCCCGTCCGCTCCGAGCCCTTGCACGCGTCAAGGGTGAGTTGGCTACTCCCCTGGACCTCGCTGTCCTCCCTTTCCCTCTCTCCGTTCCTCGGTCGCAGTCGTCCGCTTAGCACCGCCGCCGGTCGCCGATGTTTCCGACGAACCGGTGACCCATTTTGGGCGGCGCCGCCACAGTCCGGTAGCCCTCGTCGAGGTGCATCCGAAGAGCCCATCCGCACGTCCCCGCGCACCACCCCGTCGACGCACGCGTGCTGGTCATGCGCGCGGTCACCGCGCTCCCTCTTGCCGGTCATGGCATGCACTGGTGGTCAAAGGGCAGTGGGCTGCCCACAGACGTGGCGCTGACGTGGCCCCTGGCCTTCTAGTCAGCCTCAGAGGCTAGGCCGGCTCTGGGTGCAAAAAGGTTTCAGTAAAAATCCATTTTTACAGAATGTGTTAAAAGGGGCAGAAAATGAGTAAAAATGGAGAAATCCATATCTTCTAAATGGCAAATCAGAAAAATACTTTTGGCATATCAAAATGTTCATAATTTCATACCATGTTCAAATATGCAACTCTCACATGCAAATGAATTTTTGAAATTGAAATTTAAATGTTAATTGCAAATCATCTGTGAGTTATTCAAATTGTTTTAGAAATTCATATCTAGGGTTTTATAACTCAGAAAAATGCAAATAATATGTTAAAATGATCAGCAATAAAATGTCTATCTGTTAGTACCATTGGTTGAATTAATTAACCAAAATAAATTGCCTTTAATTGCTGAATACTAAAATGGCAGAAATAATGTTGAATTTGTTAATTCCATAACTTGAGTTCTACTTGTCCAAAAATTGTGTTCAATAGCTCAAAATAATCAGTGGACAATGAACTATCACTTTATGCCATTTGAGAGAGTTGGAGAATTAAGTTTAGTGCTGTTTACCAAAAATTACTAAAATGGCAGATTTAAATCATTTATTGGGAATATCATAACTTGGTGAATATTACTTCAAAAATTGCAAATGATATACCAAAATGACCAGCAAAGCAAATGCTATCTACCTATGTTAATATCACAGCATGCAAATAAATTCTCCTTTGATGTTATTTTCGAATTGGTTAAAATGATTTAAATCGTATAACCGTTTAAATCACCATTTCTTCACCGTTAATCGGGAAAATGCAAACAAGGTACCAAAATGATCAGTGGGTTAATACCTATCTAATAATGTCATTTTCATGCATTTAGGACCCATATTTCAGTACTGGACGTTTTGATAAATAACACAAATCACTAAGTTAAAGATGGAGATTTAACCCGTTAATTGTGATATTTAATTTAGGGGTTCCATTTAACTTGTGGGACATGCCCAATACCTTTTCAATGCATAATATGACCATATCATCATGATTGTGCATTGCACCTTGTATTCGTGTTATTTATTTCCTTCTTGTATTGTTTGTGTTCGGTAGATTCTGGAGTCGAGGTTCCACCACAATACCTTGACAACCAGCGCGACCAGTACTACCAGCAAGGCAAGAGCTAACCTAACCTTCTTGGCATATCTCATATTACCCAAGTATTTTTATCCACCATACTATTATTGCATTCGATTCTGGTGACAAGTTTTGGTCAGTGTATAGAATATCCTATCACTTGCATGCTCCCTGAACCATTATCTGTTTCCCCTCCTATGAACCATAGGTTGAAGTGTGGGCCTGAGATAATTCATATCTGTTGTATGTCATGCTTAGCCATGCTTAGTCGGATGCTTAAGTTGTCCGTTGATTATTTCCATAACTGTGAAGTGAATGGAATGTTCGGACATTGGTGGAGACTTGTGTTGATAATTAATTGCTAAGAAGGCTGGGATGAGTTGCCATCGGGGATGGTGTTTTGTCTCGTTCTGGCCCCTAGGTGTGAGTTCTTATCTCTTGAACCAAGACCGAGCGTGCTTCCAAAGGTGGGAGTATGGGCTCCTTACTAACCGAATAATTAGTACGGGCGTATCCAAGGGTCCTCTAGTTGTGCTTTCCATTTGCGTGTGAGTTGCAGGTGAAGATGATGATGATGTGATGATGGTGGTGTTGATAGGAGTGGCGATGGGGCAGGGTGTTGAAATAGGCGCTGAACTTGTCCTGTCGTCATGATGACCCTTGGATAGTCTCATGCTTTGTAAAGGTTTAACCGCGCCTGCCCTGCCGGCTTTCCCCGGAAGAGAGCTAAATGATCAGGCAAGGGGTCGGACGGTACCAATGGTAAAAACAGTACACCCCTGCAGGGTTTAATCTTTTCGAAAAGCCGTGTCCGCGGTTATGGACAACTTGGGAATAGATTATGAGATCATAGATAACCTGAACCTTTAATCAAATGGCAGCTAGAGGTTGCATAATCAACGTGTGTTAAAAGGTTCATTTCCTCGAGGGAGATTCGAGGGAGTGCCTTGGTGGAGATAAGTGGAGTTGCTGAATACAGTAGGTTCCATGGGAACCGAAGAAGAAAAGTTTACTATCTTATCCCCTTATGAAAATCTTCTGATTAGACGATGCCTTGAGTCCTAGTCTTCGGAAGGAAACAAAACTCGCTTTATGCAAAACAACCACTTATATAGCTTTGAAGCCTCCGTCAGCATCGGGCCTATATCGCCCTACTAATTCTTGCGAGTACGTCGTACTCAGCCTTGCTTTGTTGATTATTATTTGTTTCAGAGGAGGACGCCACCAAACTGGAAGGTGGGTTCTATGTTGACTTCGACGAGTAGTCTGGGGTTCCCAGGTGGCAGCTTGGGACGTCATGGAACAGGCTGGCACGGGATGTTTATCTGTAGGCCTCTTAGGCCATAATTTGGATCTTGTTGTTTAGACAACTTTAATTTGCTTCCGCTTGTTGTAATGATGGGTCAGTGACCTCTGATGTGTCATTTGCTATCTTTCTCAATTATATGAGTTGAACTATGATATCTTTGTGTCATAGAGTCTATGATGTGCCAGTTCGTTCCACAAGTCTCGGTCTCTTTACTATACATGGAAGCGATGTCTGAGCTTATGGCATGATTGAGGTGTTGTGTGCCGATGATCCATTCCGAGCACACCTGCCAAGGAGTATTGGCCTGGGATTGGTAAACCCAGTAACCCTCAATTGTGTAGCATGACCGGTTATACAACGTTCCACTGTATAGTTCTGGGGTCGGGGCGCTATACTCATCCCAAAAAACATCTTTGAATTCCTGAAAAATAGACAACATAGACGGAGGAACTTGGGTTAAGTCGTTAGTGTCTTTGCCATCTCCTTTGCATAAGAGCACGAAGTGGAAAGTGGATGGGTTTGCTCTCACTTCTCTCATCTCACTTTTGGTGGCTAATAAGACTACGCCGGGACTCACTCTTTTCCCTTTCTCACTCATATTTGGCTTTTGGCTCTCACTCACGTGAATGTGGTTCGCTCTCTCACCACTCAACTCACTAGAGGATTGTTTTTCTTGCGCTCTCACAAGTGTCTTGGCATTGTCGGCAATAATTTGGCTTGGAGTCATTGGGCGGAGCACGAGGATCTTATTGTTCCATTTGAAGCTATAGTAGTTGGTGCGCCCATCATGAGTAACGGCCTTGTCAAATTGCCAAGGACGACCAAGAAGTAAGTGGCAAACCGACATTGGCACCACATCACAATCCACCGTGTCCTCGTAAGAGCCAATCTTGAAGGATACTTGAACCGTGTGTTGAATCTTCACGGTGCCGGAGTCGCTAAGCCATTACACATGGTAAGGATTGGGGTGCTTCTTGTACGTCAAGTTGAGTTTCTCACATAGCTCCTTGCTTGCCAAGTTGTGACAACTCCCACCATCAATGATTACCTTGATTGATTTGCCGTTGATGCCGGCCTTTGTTTGGAACAAGTTGCATCGTTGAGCGTCATCACCTTGGTTGATTGTAGTCAAGACTCGAGTGACAACTAGAGTGGGGTTGGGATCACCATCACAATAGATGTAGTCATCGTCTTCATCCAAGCTTTGCATCGTGGCCACCTTGTTCAATGCGTGGTACTCGTCTTCGCTCATAGACTCATAGTCTCCATTGTCATTGACGATCATCACCTTCTTGTTGGTGCACTCAAATGACTTGTGCCCTTGACCTCCACACTTGTAGCAAGTGATATATGACTTGGCGGCCTGGGGTGGGGGCGTTGTCTTCTTGGAAGTGGTTGGGGGTTGAGGTGTAGAACCTTTGACATTGCCTTGAGCGTGGACTTGAGTCATGGGTTGTGTTGATGATGAAGCTCTAGTGGCAAAGAAAGACTTGTCCTTGACATACTTGAGCTCTTCCGCGACTTGGCGCTTGGCCTTCATGGCTTGATGAACTAGCTCAACAAGGTTCTCATAAGGTTGGAATTTCACTATCTTCTTTATGGGGTACGTGAGGCCGTTCAAGAAGCGTGACATTGATTATTCCTTGGACTCGACAATGTTTGCACGAGAGAGAGTTGACTCCATCTCCTTGTAGTACTCGTCAACCGTCTTGAGACCTTGTTTGAGTTCTTGTAGCTTCTTGTACAAATCTTGCGCATAGTGATGTGGCACAAAACGCTTGTGCATTTCCTTCTTCATGTCATTCCATGTGTCGATTGGGTCTTCAAAGGAGGCTTGGAGTTGTTCCCACCATAGTTGCGCATAGCCTTCGAGCTCTAGGGATGCGAGGTCAACTCGGTTGTCTTGTGGCACCTTGTAGACGCGAAATAGTTTGGAGACCTTGGATTCCCATGCAATGTAGTCCTCCGGGTCGTTGGTGCCATGGAACTTAGGAATGACGAGCTTGGGAGGATTGAAATGGTTTTTGTGATCATCCTCATCATCATCATGGTGGCGATGGCGGTCTCGGTGACGATGCCTTGGTTGGTGGCGTGGGACATAATGCTCATCGTCTTCAAGAGCAACATGATTGTTGTCCAATTGCACTCGGCGGGCTCGATATGGAGGTAGGTCATGACGATGATGTCGATTATCCTCATGGCGGTGTGGGGGATCCAAGTTAGCATTTGGAATTGGTATCTCTTGTCGATGGCGATCTTGATGGTGTTGAGGGTCTAAGTTCGCTTGAGGGTGAGGCGCTTCTTGACGATGTTGGTCTTGGTGTTGGTGAGGGTCCAAGTTCGCTTGTTGGTGAGGCATCACTTGGCGATGGCGATGTCCTTGATCATTCTCACTCCGTGTGTGGCTTCTTGCGGTGGAGTGGTGAGAGCTTTGCGAACTTGACCTTGAAGAGCGACTATGATCTCGATCGAGGAGCTTGCTCATGGAATCTTGGATTTGAGCAAAGCGCTCATTGTTTTCACATTGCGCGGCTTGATGGCGCTCCTCATAGCGGCGTAAGTTGTCATCGATGTACCTCTTGAGAGCCTCCTCTTGATTGCTCATCCCGGCGTCTTGTTCTTCCCTAGCCATGATAAGATAACACAAGTGATATGTGGAATATGTGGTGGCTAATAACCGCTCTTACCTTTGGTTGATAGTATTGGACAAGTGGGCTTGCCTTCCGAGACAAAGGTGTCACAAGAGTAAGAGTTGGTTGATTAGAAATCTAAAAGCGACTCACACACACACTTATGAGGAGCTTAGGTATGACAAAGTGGCAAGAAATTGAAACGAAACAAACGAGAAGGCTATTGCAACAAGTGGAGGATAACCGCAAAGATCAAGAAGCAAAAGAGACTAACTACACAATCCGAGAAACAAAGGAAACTCACACGTGGAGACAAACGTGGATGGTGCGACTATTGGAAGGAGCAACTTGGACCTAACGAAGACTATGCTCGTGCGGCACCACCGCTCGAAGGACAACTAGCTCAAGTGTATAGGAGGGAGCACCCGATTTGCACAAGTGGACACGTTTCTCTATTGGGTATTGGAGCTTTGAGGTGGTAAGGATGACTAGGATCACGGCTCGACTTTTCTCTTTTTTTTTAAATTTTCGAATTTGGTATGGGAAAGAAAAAATTTGGTGGAAAAATGGCTAATAAAAGGTGGAAACACGATCCAAATCCGTGGAAACCCTTGCTCTGATACCATATGATGTAGGGGTTGGCCCGATCTTTACGGATTTGAGGGGGAAAAGTGGATGAACACGAAGAACACGATGAACACGAAGAACACGGAGGGGAAAACGGGGGAGATTCATGGGCACACAAAAAGGATAACTAGCAAAACCTGCAGAGATCTCCACCCAACAACAACCCTCACAAGAGAAGACTTTGGATCGAAGAATCAAAGCCAATCTTACTCTTAATGAAACCGATTGCTCTTACCGGCCGGTCCACCGATCCAATTGAATCACCGCAGTGAGAGATTGGTTTGCACTACTAGAGTCACCTCAGTGAAAGAGTAGCAACAACAAGATCCATCCTCAAAGAGGAACCCTAGCATAGAGGGATGAGGAGCATGGCTCACAAGTCTCAAATTCAGTCTGACCCCAGGAATGGAAAAGGGAGGTGCTATTTATAGTCTAGTACAAAAGGGGGTAAAAATGCGGGTGACCGGCCGAGAGGCCGGCAGACGCGGGTGGGGAACCGGCCTGGTGGCCGGCCCAGGCCGGCCAGGAGGCCGGCTTGCGCAGGTGGGGGACCGGCCTGGGGGCCGGCCTAGGACGGCTGGGAGGCCGGCTGGCTCAGGTGGGTGGCCGGCAGCGATGGGGGGTGACCGGCCTGGGCCGGCTGGGAGGCCGGCGGTCTCAGGGGGTGGCTGGCTGGCTCTGGTTGGGCTCCGGCCTGGGGGCCGGCCTAGGCCGGCTGGGAGGCCGGCCAGCCTGGCTCCGTCTCCTTCTTCCTCTTCTTGTCCATCTTCTTGGATCTTCTCTTGGTCATCTTCTCCATCATCTTGGACCTTCTCTTGCTCATCTTTTCTACTCCATTGTAGGTCGCCATCAAGGTGGATCCTGAGTATGCACAAGGTACCGACATGAAGTAGCAAACCATTCAAAGGGGTGTCGAGATCACACATCGAGAGAAGCGAGGTCACCTTTTCATGAAGTGCCTTGACTCTTGATCTTGTCATTGGGCCATTTGGGGTGTTGGCCATGGTGTTGTCCACATGTGGGGCTACATCAGCTGCTTGCCGTAGAACACCACATAGTAGTTGTATTTCTAGGAAGACATAACATATCTATACTATTAATTTGGGATCGGTCGTGATGGTACGTCTTCATGGTACGTCGTACGTCGCTCTTTTCGTCCAGCGATCGATCAAGCAAACGAGCCAATCTTTACCTAATAATAAAGGAGCTAAGGCTTCTTTGGTTCGTACGTCAAACGTGTTTCTGGTTTGGTTTGTACGTCAAAACGCGTTTCGTCCGTCCCGAGTTTTGCTCGTTTCTGTCGTTGGTTGGCAGAGTTTAGGAAGGAAAGGAAGACGTAGAATTTGAGATCTTCACGGTTTCGGTTTTGCCTGCCGTACATCTGTAAATAAAGACCCACGCCAGGTCCAAGTCGTTGGAGCCGAACGACTCCTCGGTATCTCTCGTATTCGCTTGACGTCATCGGAGGTCCGGAACCATGTAGAGGGATTAGGGCTAGAGGCCGCCCGCGTTGCCGCCTCACGTAGCTCGCCGGTGCCGTGGAGGCCTTGCCAGCTACTGGCGTAGGTGGTCACCTAGGATCGCGGAGGCCCCGCCCGCTGCCGGAGCAGTCGCCCGGAGTCGGTGGGAGTGGGTCAACATGTACGCGTCGGGAGCAATGAAGTGAGGCATGCTCCGCGGCTCTCCTCTCTCGAGAGCGAGCGACACCGGCTGCCGCCTCCTCAACCCCGATCCGGAAGGGCTGCATCAGCGTCAGATCACAGGACATGTGAGTCGATGAGGCTTCCTCGTGTATCTGAACTCTGAAGATGTAGTAGCTATCCCAAACGAGCGAAGCGGGGAGCCGAACACCAGGCTGGCGGCCATCCGACAGAGCTGCACCTCCACACGAAGCCTCAGCAGCGTCGGCCAACCACGCTCTGTCACCCCCACGGCCTCCAAAGATGAGGACAATGTCAGGGAGGCCGAGAGCACGACGTCGCCCTTGGCTGAGGGCGCCGCCGGTGCCGTAGGAGACTCGCGCCTGCAGGCGGTCATAGAGCGCGGCGACTCGCGTTCGGGTTGTGCACGACGAAGGGGACGTCGAGCAATGCGAGGCTGGTGGCATTACGGCTGGAGACGACTGTCATCAGCATGAAGTGCGGGTTTAGACAGGCAGAGGCCAGAGGGTGAGCTCAGTATGATGCACGGCCTGAACCAGAACATGCGCACGCAGGGGGTTGCTGAACTGAACATGGACATCTCATCGATGGATTACCCGAGCTAGCCGCAGTGTAAACGGTCATTGTGCCTGCCGGCTGCAGCCTAGGCCGACGCCACTGCCCACCTGGGTCTTGCTTGGTGGATGCTTGCACTGTGCTTTCCTTCTGCGTTCAGAGCGCAACCAAGCATTGAAGTTGTCCATGAGAATCCCAGCTAATTAACGATCGTAGTCCATGTTGTGTTGCTTGCTCTATGTACTTTATGTTTGCTATGGGGTTAAGAAAGCACATCTAGCCTGGGTGGGAGGGCCACGATAATCAGTACAAATAAGGGTAACTTCTTTAAAACTTCTACTTATGCATAAGCAAGTTTCTGGATTCTGGTGGAGAGAAACTGCTGTGGGCAGAAACTCCACCAGAGACTTCTTTTGTATAAGCAGCTTAACAATTTCTAAAAATAAAAAATTCTGACCAGCAGCATTGCGTCGAACATCCTACGGACGACATCGGCGCCACGCAGGAGCGAGCGCGGCCTCGGCGAGGACGGCTCCCGGCGCGGGCCTCGGCGAGGACGGCCCCAACCGACCGAGCGGCGCGGACGCGGACGAGGGACGGCCCCGGCGAGGACGAGGACGAGGTCGACCGGCGCGGTCTCGGCGGGGCCGAGATGGGGCGGGCCGGCGGAGGACGGGACGAGGTGACGGCGGGGCGGAGGCCGTGGGCGTCGGGAATAGAAAGAGGAGAGGAAGAAAACATTTCTGGGTGGAAACTCTGAAACGTCCAGAAACTGCCCCGGAACAAGTTTCTGGTTCCTTCACGTTTCAGATTGCGGTGGAAATAAGCAGATTCTAGGTTGGAGACTTCTTTTAAGTTTCTGGGGTTTGTACCCAGAAACTGCTCACCAGAAACTTAAAAGAAGCCCCCCTAACTACATATGGAGGAAGAATATACATTCTCACGAAATTGGATTATGAATATGAAGTCGCGAAGCATATTTTGCAACAGATTAAGTATTCCAATTTTTAAATATGAGTAAAGGTTCTATGGCTAAAGATACATTTTTTAATTTCCAATCATAACTAAAGCTTATTTTCTTAAAAAGGAATAAGGAAACCAAATTCTTAAGTTATTTTTACATTTTACATTTAAATTATTAATGATTATTTTTATTATGTATGCATGGACTATTGTGTTACATCGATTTTTTAGTCACAAGAAAGTATGGATCCATGAAATATATGGGGTGAGGAGAATCCATCGTAATACCCATGCAAGCAAGTTTTTAGAGAGCTAAATGGACATATCGAGAAATAAATTGAGGGCTCTCCAAATAGCCATATAGAAAAATAAAGTGTCAATTTCAGTTGGATTTGCTATAAGTAGATAAGCCCCCTTATGTTACATTCAAGTAGAGAATGGGTGATACGTCTTAAACGTATCTATAATTTTTGAGTGATCCATGATAGTTTTGTGATATTGTCACATGTCTTTACTATCAATTATATCATTTTTATACATTTTGTCGGACTAACCTATTGACAAGATGCCAAGTGCCAGTTCCCTGTTTTTGCTGTTTTTGTATTTCAGAAAAGTAACAACAGGAAACATCGTCGGATTGTCCTCAAAATTTACGGGGAATTTTTATGCAAAAAGAAGACACCACCTCCGACCAGATGTGTGGATAACGAGGCCACCTTCACAACCTTCTCCCTTCTATATTTATCCAAAGTCAGGTAGGGCGGTTCGCTTGAGTTGCTCAACCGTCCACTTGACGAGGGGCCTTTAGTGACTCGGCTCCCGGCCGGTCCGCACAATCGGGCAGTGTCCCTTGCTCGGTGCCCGCTGGCCCTTTTTCAGTAACTGCTAATGCCTACTCCAGCGCTTATCCCACTGCCCGCTGATATGTACATGGCAATAGAAGACTATACCTAGAGTCCAGGGATCTGAAGGCTTGTATTGGGAATGCCATCCGCTTCCAGCGTGCGGTTGACCGGGCTGCCATCATAATAATCTAGGGTTTGCTTCCCATTACTAACTCGATCAATCAATCCAGTATTTTATGCCTTCCCCTTACTCGTTCTCCCGTCATTCAGTTCCTGGTATGGGGTTGTAGGGAACCGTCAGGACGCACGAGATGAATCGACAGCCTCTGACGCTAGCAGGCGCTGGAGAAAGAGAAGCCCCTATTCCTCACGTAGAAGGGCAGCCAGGGGGGCCACCCAGGGGCCAGAGGCGACCCCCGGCCACGGGCCCACCTAGGGGCGCGGGTGGGACCCGCCCCTGCCCCCTGGGCACCTCCTCGGCCCCCTCCGATGCCTATAAAATCCCTCTAGACCTAAAACCGAGGGGGCGGCCATTATTTTCCAGAAACTCAACCCCGACGCGCCGTCACCGAAAACCCTAGTTCAGGGTCCAATCTGAAGCTGATCCCAGCACTCTGCCGGAGGGGAGATCGATCCCGGAGGGCTCTTCATCGCC
>QRDG01001271.1:683037-761822 GCA_012064385.1 Puccinellia tenuiflora
CAAATTAAGATGCACTTGTGTCCTGCTAACAACAAATTAAGATGCACTAACTACTCCCACTTTTCAAAATAGCTGTCCTTCTTGGATCTATGTGGGCCAATATTTTTAAAATATACTACTACCTCCATCTAAAAAAGAATGTCATTTTTTTCTCTAAATTTCAATATTTCTAGACATTAAATAGTGTCTAGATACATTCAAATTTAGACCAAAAAATGACATCCTTTTTTAGGATGGAGGGAGTTATAAATTTAGGAATAATTTCAACATAGATAACAACAACAAAATGGTAATGCTAATCTATCACGAAATGTAATAATTTCAGACATAAATGTAATTCAACATATATCTATGGATTCCGATTCATGGTCAGAGATCGTAAAGGACAAGTAGTAGTATATTCTGAAAAGATGAGAGGAAGCAATAGCGATGCTGGTGTGTGTACTTACGAGTATAACTGCTTTGATCACTCCCATGGTGAGTGGCACCTCGAGGCCACCCTCCTTCTGTATCCTGAGCAGCACGTCCACCAGGTCCTCTCCTTCTTCCACCGCGGCCCCGTCCCTGCCCTCCTGGTGCTGCTTGATGGCGTACTCCATGAGCTCGGAGCTCTTGCGTTGGGTCTCCTCGGCCAGCCTCGCCGTGCCGCTGAAGAAGCCCGCGAGCCGCGACGAGGGGAACAGGTCGCTGAGGTTGAACCCGCTGACGAGCTTGACCGAGTGCTCGAGCACCTGGAGGAACTCCTCCGTCCTCTCGAACCTGTCCCCGATCATGGCCCGCATCACCGTGTCCGTAACGAGCGCGGTGATCCGCTGGCTGACGTTGACGGCGGACGAAGGCGACGCCGCGGCGGCGACGGCGGCCACGAGGCGGCCGACCTCCTCCTCGCGGACGCGGCGGAAGGAGCGGACGCGGCGCGCGCTGAGGAGCTCGAGGATGCAGATCTTGCGGAGCTGGCGCCAGAGCGCGCCGTGGCGGCCGAAGATGAGGCCGGCCCCGTCGGCGGCCAGGATCTTGATGGTGGCACTCCAGGGCCGGGTGGCGAACACGGCGTCGTGCGTGCGCATGATCTCGCGGGCGGCCTCCGGAGATGTGGCCACCACGACGGGGACCTCGCCGAGCTGGAGGTACATGAGCTGCGCGTCGTCGAGCCGGCGCGCGAGGTCGGCCATGGCGCGGTGCACCAGCGGGCTGCCGGCGAGGTGGTGCAGGCTGCCGATGACCGGGAGCCGCCACGGGCCGGGCGGCAGGCGCAGGCCGTCGCCACGCTTCCTGGAAAGCTTGAGCAGCAGGAGAGGGACGAGGAGGAGAGCCAAGCAGAGCCATGCCGTCTGCTGCTCCATGGCGGGGCCCTTGATCGTGATGCTGTAGCGTACTATAGTGGAGTTGATGAGTACTCTGACTTTGATGCCATGGCATGTCTTGTAGTGAGAGTATATAAATATCTCCTAGAACCTGATGATGACGTTCATATGCAATATAATTCTACTGCGGCTGTGGATGAGAAGGAACCAGGAAGGAAGAAGGGTCTCGCTCCGTTCCTTGAAACTTCCGATAAAGCCAGCAACGTACGTAGCTTTGAGTATAGTACTACATATAATCCCTTACCTAAGTTGACCCCGTTCTCACCTACCCTTCTTCTTCTTCTTCTTCTTCTTCTTCTTCTTCTTCTTCTACCTCACCCAGATCCCCTTTCTCATCTCAATTTCGTGCTCATTACCTACTCAGTCGATCTTAGTACTAGTGGAGCTCACAATATATGCTGGTTACCCATCTCAACATGGGGATCCAATCCCCACTATATACTAAATAAATCCTGCAAGTGTTGACGGTCTCAACATCTCCGGTAAAAAAGAGCTCGATCGGATTTTACGGTCGGGTAAACGGACACCGGACTTGTGCGTGTTGTCTATTTTATTTTTTGCTCTCTATTCTCTATTTCTTTCTTATTCTCAGATCAAATAAAAATTGGCACAAAAAATTCAACACTTGGAACTCTGACAAGCAAACTTAGACAAAATTCGAATTATTGTATGAATTATTTGTCCAGATATAGTTCAATGTAGCTAATTTTGTATTTAAGTTCTATATTTATATAGTTCAATGGGCCCACATTTCAGTGTCACAGTTTGTTGGCTTCCATTCCCAAGCTTTGGTGCGTCCTGAGTACTGGCCCCACCTGTCAGTGTGGTTTTGTTTGCGCATGTGGCTGGGCTGCGGGCCTTCTGCATGAGTCGGTTCATGGGTCGGTCCCTCCCTCTCTTCCCTCGAGGTGCCTCCGTCCCCCTCACCGCGTCTTCTCTCCCACCGCCAGCCTCTCCTCCCCTCCCCACTTCCCTGCAGCCTCCTAGTCGTCAGCGAGCTCGGCAGCGTCGCCATGGAGATCGCGGGCGGCACGGCCCGTCCCCGTCCTCGTTGCATAGTTCAAAAAACCAGACCGGTAATCGAACTGGTGAGGCTCTCGGTTCAGGTTTTTACCGGTTGAACCACTGGTTCATTGGTTCACGGTCTGGTTTTTTAAAATATAAAATAATATATTTTTTCATAAACTCTGCAAAAAATTAGAAAATACGTACCAAAATAATTCAAACTTGACAATATGAAAAATAAAATAAAGTAGCAAGCAAGTGGACAACAACCAAGGAATGCAATTATACATACACTGATACACGCACGCATGCATCAACAGCACTAGCCAGTTGCAAAACATATTTTATTCAATTCTGTGGCACAAAACTAAGTATGTATAAGCACTTTCCCTTCTTTAAACATCAAGTTGGCGTGGGTAATTTGGTTACGCCAGCATAGCGTACATCGTATTGGCATGCAGCTCGCAGGTTCGAGTCCCCTACCCACGCTTTAAATTTTACCGAAATTACGCACTCGAACCGGCCGACCGGTTTACTGCAGAACCGGCTACCTTCTATCCTTCCCAGTTCCCATCGTTACTTTTTTTATTTAATACACTCACGGTGACATCTGGTGGCGCTATGCTATGGCACGGTGGCGCCAAGTTGTGGTAGGGTAGGGTTAGATGGGTCTCGGTCAGGCTCGAGGAACTCACGGTATGCTTGTTTCTAACAGGCAAGATGAGTGCTATATTTAATTAAGTCACCTCTGTTTGCTTGATTCCATTTGATCTCTTAAAAAAATACATTATTTTGGTCGAAGAGTTCTTGTTCATTGTGCACACTTTGTAAGCGTTTCTCAAACGGCTGTCAAATCCATCTGGTACCTTGGCAATGTTAGCTGTCAAGCATGTTTTTATGTCCATGACTTAGAAATCACTTTCGGTAGACTCCATCTTTACAATTTCTTGGAAGCAATTATTGTTGTACTCTCTCTTTAGTATCTGGATAGCCCTCAAGATTTTTGGTATTTTATTGCCACACTATGCAAAATATTGCACTTCTCAACCTGGGACAAGCTGGAGAATTATACGATTAATCTTCAGGAACTATTTTTTTTTACAGGAAACACGGTATGCACTAGCGACTAGGATCCTTTTGTGCAATGCAAGTTCGCGGTGCGTTGGCAGCCAAGGCACACTAAACTATGGATCATGAACTGGTCCTAACGAACGTGTCACTAAAGCAAACAACTCAATTTTCTGTAGCTGTCAATTACATGTTTACATATTTTCGGTCTTCAATATTAGTTCCACCTCGTGTCCATAAGTTTTTGCTGACGGAACGAACTACCTTCGTATATGCATTCAGGTGCGGACAAGATGTCTAATATCCAACAGACTACAATACCAAATTTCTTATATTAGGCCTTGCAGGCTTCTTTTCTGGTGGCGTCTGTTGTGACAAACCGGCTGAGATGCATCCCAATGTCTGCCGCAAATGGTACCACGGTTTTATGGCTGAGATGTAATGTTAACATTCTCTTTTTATAGAGAAAACTGAGATTAATTTCACCATATGGCATGTGAAAATCAGGACCTATAAACTTGATTGGAGTACTGAATTGTTTTCTTGTATTAAACCATGTCCATAGGATTGTTGAAATAAAATAGAAGGAGAGGCCGCCTCTGTTGTGTTTGGTCGAAATGTTAGTTTCTTGAAAAATTTGTGGGGTAGTTCCCGTCTTCTTTTTGATACATCCAGCTTCATTACCTGTTAGACTGAAAATAGCCGGTCACTGTGAATTCGTATTATTACATGATTTCTATAATGCTAAAAACAGATATGAGCTTGTAGACTGTGTTTAATTAGAAGAAATGTAAACTTCTCAGACTTTTTGCTGGCAAGATGCTGGACCTAGAAGTTGTTCCCTTTTCCACCTTGTCATGTCATTTTGTTCTAGAGAAGCCCATGTTTTCACAAGTGAAATTATCAGTGACATTCCATTAAATATAGGCCAGTGTGTGAGCCTCAAACCATATTTTGTGCCCAAGGTAAATGAACTTCGTAGAATGAACAATAAATCACCAGCCCCCAACCCAGATAACTTATCAGGTGCTTTCTTATTTACAGTTACTTTAGATTGAAAAGGAAGCTTTATGCAACAAAGTAATCTTTTAATCAGTTGTGTTCATGTGTCTGCAAACTATACATGGGCACATGGTTCTTTTATCTTAATTCTGAAGTACTAAGGTTGCTTGATTCTTGCCACCATGATTAAAAGAGGACTGCATTAAGGATTGATCTACATTGGGAAGTTTCATGTATACCAGTTTTTCTCGGCTTTCCAGTATAGATCTTTGCATGCTTCTTTGGCACATCTTTGAAGTTACTTTTCTAGCTTAGCGTGTGTCTGTCAGATATACTCAGATGATTCATGTTTAATGTCCTCTGTCCTGATGCTCTGACTCCATGAGTTAGTCTTGTACTTATTTTTAGGACACTCATGAGAAAGTTGCCGAAGAGGAAGGCGCTCATTGAAGTTACTTTTTCTAGCTTAGCGTGTGTCTGTCAGATATACTCAGATGATTCATGTTTAATGGCCTCTGTCCTGATGCTCTGACTCCATGAGGTAATCTTGTGCTTATTTTTAGGACACTCATGAGAAAGTTGCCGAAGAGGAGGCGCTCATTGAAGTTACTTTTTCTAGCTTAGCGTGTGTCTGTCAGATATACTCAGATGATTCATGTTTAATGTCCTCTGTCCTGATGCTCTGACTCCATGAGGTAATCTTGTGCTTATTCTTAGGACACTCATGAGAAAGTTGCCGAAGAGGAAGGCGCTCATTGTGTTACAGGGCTGAGATACTTTGGGCAAGGTTTAAAGCTATTCTTGCTCTTGTTAAAAAAAAATATTCTTGCTATCTAGAACATTTCGGTTGTCATTATCTACTCCTGATAGAATGGCATATGCTCTTGCTTAGGTCTCGAATCATAGTGCTACATTTGATATTTTCAAGAAGCTAGCACCTCTGGCCCGGCATGTTCCTGTATATCGAGGAGTACAACATCAAGTCGTCAAGTACACGTGCGGGGCCATTATGATTAACATGACAAAGTCCAAGGTGGCATGCATTATCTGTCGGAGATATACGCTTAGCTACTCAGACATCGACAATGTCGGCACGGCACCTCTACCGTGTGCAGTTCTAAACATCTACAATGCTTAAACTATGAAAGATGTATTGAGTAATGAGTATGACGAGGACAAGAGTAGTGTTATCCATTATTCATAAATCGTACAAATTAATTGCAATTAATTATGAAAAGGAACAAGTTTCTCATCAAACCAGCATGTCAACTATTGATCATCGTCATAATCCGCCGGGCGCGGCAAAGCGCACCAACCCCTTCTAGTCTGTTTCAAAGATATTGTTGGGTCAACTCTTGCAAAGTGAATGGCGACCTTTGCTATAAGGCAGACATACATACCATGCACTAAACACTACTAGTCTGTTCACAAATGTAAAACGTTTTAGAGATTTTGAAATGGAGTAGATACACACCATAGTGAGTGAATCTACACACTAAAAGTAGACTAGGTACATGCTAAAATGGATGAATCTTTTAAAAGCTAAAACGTCTTATATTAATAAATGGAGGGAGTACTTCTCAACAACCACGTTCTTTGAAACACCCCCTAGCCTCTTATTATTGTTCGATTACAACAACATTTATGGAGACGACGCCCATGCACTACTTCTTAACCGGCCGAACAAGATAACTTTCCGTGTTCTATCATTTTGTTGCCTTTTTGTGTGTTCTATTTTCATTTACATTTTTCATTATTTTCCTTCCTTTTAATTTATATTCACATAAATAAATAAAAATTATCTTTAGCTTTTCCTTTTTCCGTTTCTTTCTTTCATATTTTTATTATACTTTAATTGTGACCCATGAGTATTTTTATGTAATACAAGGACACTTAACTTGAACCGCATGTACAATATATATTTTACTGCATAAGCAATATCTCTTGAACCGCATTAACATATAGTTTCCTGAACATGTTTTCTAAAACGTATCATACGAAAAGAAACATGTTACAAATTATAAGATGTTTTGGCAAACTAAATTAATTAGTTTGTCAAAACATCTTATAATATGGAATAGAGGGAGTAGATGTATATGTGCTGTCCCCATGTTGAAAACTTTTAGACGTCAAAATCAAGGAATAAAAATAGCGCGCTATAATAAAATAGCGTCAGCCTTAAAATACGCTATTAGCGTGCTATATATATATATGCCTATATCGGGCTATTACATGCTATTAGCGAGACATTGTACACTGATTATTTAGCGAGACAATTCTCAGTTATAGCATGCTATTAGTGACTCTATAGCAAGCTATTTTTTTCATTTGTCAAAACCCTACTTGGCGCTTCCCAAGAAAAGAAAGCCGGTGCGGTCGATTTGTTTTCCACGTCCAAGTTCCAACTACTGTTGATAGTGAGAGAGTAAAAAGATCTCTAGCTGGAAGTGGGGTATATGATCGTTTTCTCTGTCTGATCTTTGATCTTTTGCAACAAAAGACCAAGGTAAGACTACATTTACAACAGTGATGATCTCAGAACTAGGAGTCTAGAATATATATTGCACTGTGATTTTATTCCATGATAACATACATAACACAAGCCCAACATCAGCCGCGCTGATCAATCCCAAAGGACAACAGCTGAGGTGGCCGGGGATAGATATTATTCAACACATAATATAGAGTAGAGACTTGCAAGAACACGGAGGGTCGTGTTCTCCGCGGGTTGCTAGAGTAGCTGCAAGTCGAAGTTCTCAGTTGCGGACCTCCGCCCGGTACATGGGCTCCGGGACCTCGTCCGCGTGGGCACAGCAGCGGCAGCCACCATGGTACCCGTGGCCGCAGCAGCCCCAGTGACAGCCGCCACCGTGATGACCGCCGCCGTGGTAGCCACCGCGGCCGCCGTGATAGCCGCCGCCTCCGCCGTGGTATCCACCTCCGCCGTGGTAGCCGCCGCCGCCGCCGTGGTAGCCGCCATGGTAGCCCTGTACGTCGGCCTTACTCTCTTCCTTCTTGGCCTCTGCACAGAAAACGCGGACGCAAATTAGAAGCAGCATGCGGCCGGAGTACCCCAGGCCCAAATCTAGTCAGCTAGCTCACGGGTTTGTTCAGCCGTGGAGGAGACGAGGATAGCCGCAGCGAGAAGGAGAGCAAACACGAGGAGAGTCCTAGACGCCATGCTTGACACCAGTATTTCTTCTTCTTCAGTGTGTGATGGATGGACTATGGAGTATGGTATGGAGTGAGATGGATTCGCATGCACATAGCAAGCCAATTTATAGGAAGTTCTAGGGAGAGGCTCGGATTAGACAGGATACGGGAGAGATGTCAGCTGGCAGCCGAGGCTCGTCGTCGGCGACGTGTCTAGGCTCCATTAGCGGGACAAGAGAGGTAAGTAGGAGTTGGCAGATGGACGGCAAGCTGCATTGATTTCTCTCCCGGCAATCACCAATGGCGTCATATCCTCTCCCTTAAGTCCACGACTATGTACAGTAGTACAGTGATTGACACCAATGGGCACACCTCGCGGCGCCGCGGCGAGGAAACACGACAAAGCAGCAACTTATCCGGTAGGTGATTGACACGGACGCATGCATGCATCCAACTCTGTACGTGGAGCATTGCTGAACGTACGTAGGAAATGTTAGAAAACCGATCGTGCATTACTCCATTGAACAAAGGTTGATGGGCTTCAGATCGGATATGCCCTTTTTTTTATCAACTAGCATGGTGGCCCTCACAATTGCGAGGGCATCATTTGTATTTCATAAGAAGTAGTATTTTTTTATCCTAAATAGACAATTTCCCTCACATTTATCCCATTTATTTTGTACATGGATAGATTTAAAGTTGCAAATTCACCTTTACTTTATATGTGTTCCAGAATAAAAAATAATTATATAAATATTTTCCTTTTGTTATCCTTGCAAAAAGAGATAGTCTTTTGTTGAGACTATTCATTGAACACTTGAAAATATGTCTTTGTGTGTGTTCTAAGTACGTGCAACTGTGATGAGTTATTGGTTGTAATTTGCTTAGGATCTAATCTTTATGATTTGTTTAGAAAAATTAATAGATTTAACATATGCAATTTTCTTATGTACAATAATAAAAGCGGTTATTTAACTCTAAGGGTACGATCGACAAAATTGAATAATTGTGAGTTAACCTTTTCCCCAGATAATCCAAAAACAAAAACTAATGAAGGATGTGAATTGGGATCTTGCGCCTTGCAATCTCACACACTAACATTTATTTAGTTGCATTACACTCCAAATTTTCTCCAAATGATTCCGGGCTCCTTTCAATGGGGTTCACCTGCCATTTAATTTTTCATGATATATTTACCGTTACAAAGATGTACATACACTTTGATTAAAAATATATTTAATCATTAATAATTATGACCTGGGACCGGGATCTAAAATACACACACAATAAATTATCTATATTTACAGTGGTTCGGTTGTATGATATGCATTTCTTGATTTTAAGTAAGTGAATGAAAATCCTTATTTTATTTGTCAACTAAATTATCTAATCTTACACTTTTTTAACGTTTATTATTTATTCATCTTCATTTTTTTGTTTCTTATGAATCTGATCGTTCTCTCTAACTATTCCCTTTAACTTAAAATTCAGTATGGTTTATAGTCTATGTCTTCTCTTCTTTGGTTTACCTATGTATAATAACCTCATCTAATTGACACAAAATATATTATGATCATATTTTTCTCATAAGTTTGTTGTTTCCATTTGGGCATTGGCATAACTAATAGCCTTCATAATGGCACCGGCCAAGTTTTCGCCAGTGTTGCTACAACCCTTTCTCAACCATCCAAAACATTGCTTATTTAAAGACAGAGTGAACCTAACGTTCCAAGGAGTTCACAGTACTTATCTAAAGATATTGACTTAGGTAAGAGAGACAAAATACATTTTAGATGTTTTCAAATGAGGTATAGCATATCCATACTTTTGAGTCTGCTTGTCACACTAAGACAATATATTCTTCATTTTGAGTATTTTGTTTCGCACAAAACGACATATCCATTCCAATTGAATGCCATATATAAGTACTTTTGATTGTTCATCATATGTGTGTGATTTGTTCCCAAATATTGATGGAACACACGATACATAAGAAAATTAATGTAGAACTTGAGAAGTATAAATATATATCTAAGCTGACCTGATCCGATAGTATAGAAACTCCTAATTATCAAGGAAAGTATAGAAACTCTTAGTTTTTTACTATATAGGTAAACAACTGACAATAAGCAAGAAGCATTTTTGTATAGATTATGTGACCATAGTTCACTTTTCCATGTACAATTTTCACCACTTTGGTTAAAGCTATTATAGACACAATATTACAAATCTATTATCATATTACTGTCAGAGTTTACTCTGCAGTTAGTGTTTTAGATAAGAAGCATGTGTGTGGGTGCATGCTCATGTGATTGGCTTCCGTTTGGCAAAAGCCATATGTTATACTACGACAACATACTACCAGAATATTATAAATGATTGAACTTAGCAGGTTTAACTCTGAACAAACCATTGCGTGTTGATCTTAAAGGCGTGATTCCATGCAATGCTGGCTGAAGATGTCAGTGGTGCCTCCGTCCCTGGACAGTCAGGCTAGGGCGCTAGGCTACCATTGTATTGTGCACAGCGCGGTATCAGCCTATTGTATGATATGATGTTGTCCACCGAGCTCTGTCATCAGCCAGAGGTGCCAAGTCGCCAAGTCCAACTACTATTACCGTAGGTCTCGACCATCAGTACGGTGCTTGACCGACAAAAACCTCCATCGCTAATAGATTTCCATACTATTTACACTTGGGATTTGGCTTTTATTTGATCAACCTGGATGATTAGTCTATAAATTTTTTTCTTTCTTCGATGGAGGGGTTTGTAGTCTTTTCATTACGGTGAGTATTAGTCCAGCGGGCGCGAGAAAAAAATATTTAAGCCATTGCTGATCAGTAATTCTTCTGACTTCCAATTTAAGCACCGGCTGGTAATTTCTTACATGGTTGGTATTGGCGTAATGCCATCGTCCTTATAAAACCTACCGGTTTGTTTCCTTGCAAGGTTGAACCCCAGGCGATTTTTTTTAAGCACACACGTGATCGGGATTGATGCGTATCGATGATGAATTTTGGAGTAGCGCATATCCGGGTTTGCATTGTTTCGGCCGGCCGGATCGTTACAGTTCGGTCGGTTATCTAGCTAGATATGGACTTCTCATCTTGTTTGGTACGTGTCAGGTTAGCACATATTTGTACGTGATTGATTTTGTATGCAACTTTTACGTAATTTTTTGTTCAATCTTAGCCATCAATTTCAGATCTAAAAAATAATTTGGATGATGTGGATCAATGTGGTGTCTTTATTTTAGACTTCTGTATCTTGCTTTTAGTATATAAAATAGATAGAAGGGGTCACCTAGCTTTATTATACCGTAGACTTAATACTGGCTAGTACAATGTTATGGTTTCAACTGTTTAGTACATCCAGCACACCAAGAACTGATGTAATAAGGAGCTACCCGAAATTCATAAGGGCTTGATCCTGCCTAGAAAAAGAAACAAATATTAAAATATTTCAGAAAATTCTGGAAAAATTGATGACGAACATATACAAGGTTTTCACATACGTGCAAAGTTTCTCGGCGAAATGACATTTATGTTGCTCTATGCAAAAAAAATAAAATAATCAGCTCTGTTGCTATGTTGCTCCTCAGGAACTGGTGTTCGACAACAGACTGGTTGGCCTGGCGGGGCTTGCCACGCCCGGATGCTTGCCCCTTTTGCGATCAGCATGAGGAGTCGATCCACCATCTGCTAGAGGGATGCGTGTTGGCCCGATCGGTTTGGGTTGCTTGCCTCCGCAGTTGGCGTCTAGAGAGTTGCCTATCGGAGTTAGGAGGCTCGACGGTGGTGTGGGTGGCCTCGCGCCGTGGAGACCGTCGCGATGCACGAGATTTCTGGACAGTTGTGGCGCTAGTCTGCTGGATGCTGTGGAGCCATCAGAATGACATATGAGATATCTGGACAGTTGTGGCGCTAGTCTGCTGGATGCTGTGGAACCATCAGAATGACATTGTCTTCAACAATGCCTCCCCAACCATGGCAGTGGTGCTTCAGGACATCAGGAAGGAGGCCGAGGTGTGGAGGTCAGCTGACCTTTTCAGGGGTTGCCTTCTACATGCGAAGCGGTGCAGGTTTGGCGAGTAGTAGGTGTTGAGTTTCATACTACTCGCCAAACCTCCACCACTGACAAGCACAAAACATGCATTGAATTCCCCAATCCCACCTCCTTTTCTTTAGATTATCATTAGTCAATCTTCTCTTCCACATCACCCACTAGAAAAATATTTTGATTTTCGATGTTAGTTTCATACTCCACAAATGTTTGAAACGTGAGTTATAGTTTGAAGGTCATTGTACAAAAGATATTTTTTCTTCAAAAGATATCCCCAAACACGATGTTCATTATCTAGACACCTCAGCCAATTGCTTCAGAAGATATTTTTTTCAAAAGATATTTGTAAACATGATGTTCATTCTCTAGACACCACAACCACTAACACAGTATGCTAATGTTCATTAGATCAATTCAAACCTCCTAGACAACCTAAATATTTCGGGGAACGGGCAGTTTCCTAGTTCATAAGGTGGTACTTACTTATCCCCTACTCCTCTTACCAAAGAAACCTACTTCTAAAAATATCAACAACTTTCTGCACCCTCACAGACAGCCTATATGAGGACATCATACAAAAGGGTATGGTTGATGCGTGTGAAATATACGCATCTTTACTCATGTTTAAACCGTATCTTTGTCATTCATTTGATGAGATATTGACTCTGTACATGTCACTAATCACTAATGTGCAATCAATTGCAAATCTATTTGTCATAAATTTTTACAACGTGGAAATCAATGAAAATATGGACAAAAAGGCAGGAAAAGGTCAAAGGAGAAAATGCCAAGTCATATGGTCTTCGCGCACACGTAACGACCATGGGTACGGTGGCAAGTGACCGTACCTACCACAGTACCGAGTGCCATCTTGACCATCAGATCAAACCGACTAAAAGTCATCAAAGGGCCCAGAGCTAATTCGTGAAGAAAGGCCCTCGAAAACCTAATTTCGTTCGCTGCCAGGAATAAAAGAATAGGAAACAGCCACCAGAAGCTCTCTTGCCCCCTCCCCCCTCCCCCCCCCCCCCCCCCCCCCACCCCCACAAGATGACTCCTGCTCATCTCCATCACGCCATCGCTCCATCAACGAAGTGTTGCCGCATCACCGCTCCACCATCTCCACCACCATAGACATAGCCAAACTACTTTGTAATCTTGATCTTATCCTGATTGGCAACATTGTAAGAACTATCAATCTTTCAATACAATTATTATTTACCATAATGTTTTCTGTTGATGATATGATCGCGATGTGTGAGTAGTCCAAGCCTCACAGTTATGTGCAAATTCTTATTCATGGGAAATTAGTTTAATGATTCCATTATGTTATATGCATATGTTTTTGTATTTGTACCTCACTCCTAGGACTTGTCAGGTACCCAAGACCCCGAAGAGTGATCAAGGTAACAGTATGATGAGAGATGCGTGGAAGGCTGACACTGAAACTCGGTGACAGAAGGAGGAGTACAATAGCTGAAAACAAGTCTCTTAGGAATTACAATGATGTCACTGAGCTTAATGCTTTTGTATGTTTATTCTTAAATACCAAGGCAACCCCGCGAGACGGATTAGGGCCAGTGGTTGGATGAATACTCTATGGTAACCAGTGCTCTGAGCCATAATGACTTACGGACACATTGACTATATATCATATAGCATATGAATTAATTATTACTAATAGTTAACATCCTTATCTTATTTATCCCATGATACTAATGCACTGCTGCAGGTGAAACCTTAAGCGCTGGCCTATTTTAGTCCATTGAAAACAACCCTTTTAAGAGAACAAGTTGGTCCGGAGAAACGAGAGTTAATTAAAACTTTCTTAGTCTTCTTGACTAAACTTATCAAGCTCGTACTTCCTAGTTCGATATACCCTGGATCTCATAGTGGAAGAAGCTACATACTGCAATCCGATAATCCGGATCGAAGGTATCAACAATGGTCAGACAAGAGTCATGGATGTCAGCCTCTCTGTAAAAAAAACGTGTGCAATGTTGGATTATTTGCAACGCGTGACTGTGTCTTCTATTTTTGAACCGCCCGCTAATTTGACCTTATTTAAGCTTGATGGTTGGACGCTATGAATTTGAGCACGAGATTTTAGTCAAGGTGAAATGGGTGCTAACTCGTGAAGATCTTGCAAGTAGGATATCACATGCCCCGATGGACATATAACCAGTCTGATCCGGGTGATTTGTATGCGACAAGCAAAAAGCAACACCTCAAACACATAGGTGACAAAACAGACGGTTGAGATTAGGTACATCCAGCGGTAACACGTGAACCTCTTGCATGTGTAGGATATCACATGCCTCGATGATCATATCCAGTCTCATTTGGATGATTTGTATTCGACGAACATAAATGCCTCACAACATAGGGGATTTTATATATGGAGAAGATGGCATACCAAAGAGTCCTCACGTTGTTATACAATATCATGGAGGCATAATGAGTGGGAAAGAAAGAGGGCGGGAACGGCGGGAAAGATAGATGGTGGGATCGATAGAGAGTGCGAGAAAGGGGGAGGGGGATTTCCTACCATGTTTGTCGAGTATTTTCTTGACGACACTTGGCGAAGCCTTTTGCTAAGCTAGAAAAAGAGGCGGCGGCAGGGAAAATAGTTTTCCCACGCAAAGTTTACCGAGTAAAGAGGCGGCAACGGGCAAATATTTCCTACGAAAATGTTTGTCCAGTGTCACTCATTAGACACTCGGCAAACACCAGACCGCCATCGATCGCGGAGTCATCTTATGCACTGACCAGGGACACGTGGCAAGTGGTTTTGCCGAGTCGCGAGGTTTGCCAAGTGAATTTTGACTGATACACCGAGTGTTCGATCTTTGCCGAGTTTTTTTTGTGTGCATACTCACTGTATAGTCTCATTTTTCTGAGTATTGTCATGTATGCCGAGTGCTTTTCAGTCGTACTCGGCTACGCCTATCTTTGCAAAGTATCCGTGTTTTGACACTTTGCGAACTGACAAATACTCAGGCTATTGTGATTTTCCAGCAGCGGAGAGAGAGCGAGCTAACAACAACAAATTAGTGTATTAAGGATCTCTAAGTAGAAGCGAAAGTACCTGATAGATCTTTTACTGTAAGAGAGCAAGATACAGCAGTGATGATCTCTTATGGACCGCTCGACTATAACTAGGATACATATATATATATTCCACTAAGATTTTATTCCATACATAACACAAAGTCCAACATCAGCCGCACTGATCAATCCCAAGGACAAGAGATCAATGAGGTGCCCGGGGATCGATATTATTCAACTTAACACCTAGTAGTAGTACAGACTTGCAAGAACACGGAGGGTCGTGTTCTCCAGGTAGACTACGCGCGTAGCTGCAAGTCGAAGTTCTCAGTTGCGGACCTCCGCCCGGTACATGGGCTCCGGGACCTCGTCCGCGCGAGCACAGCAGCGACAGCCACCATGTCCGTGGCCGCAGCAGCCATGGTGACAGCCGCTGCCGCCCCCGCCTCCGCCGTGGTGACCGCCACCGCCTCCATGGTAGCCTCCGCCGCCGCCTCCGTGGTATCCGCCACCGCCTCCTCCGTGGTAGCCGCCGCCTCCGCCGTGGTAGCCTTGTACGTCGGCCTTGGCCTCTTCGTTCTTGTCCTCTGCATGAAACAGATAACGCACATACAAATTAGAAGCAGCATGCGGCCGCAGTAGCCCAGGCTCAAACCTAGTCCGGTAGCTAGCTCACGGGTTTGGTCAGCCGCGGAAGAGACGAGGATAGCCGCAGCAAGCAGGAGAGCAAACACGAGGAGAGTCTTGGACGCCATGCTTGACACCAGTCTTCTTCTTCTTCAGTGTGATGGATGGAGTGAGATGGATTCGCATGCAGAGGAAGCCTATTTATAGGAGGGAGAGGCCGGCCAACTGAGGCTTGGATAAGATTATCAGGAGAGGCTCATCTTCGGCAACGTGTCTACGTGAACCGTGGAGGCCCCATGAGCCATGAGAGGGACAAGAGCGGTGGGATAGTGGTTGGGAGATGGGCGGCAAGCGGCATTGATGTCTCTCCCAGCGATCGATCACCAATTAAGGATGGCAATTTTACCCATGGGTACGGGTACCCGCGGGTACCGTATCCGTATGGGGAGGGTATGGCTACATTTTTATACCCATGGGTAGTACACATACCCTACCCGCCAACTCATGGGTAGGGCATGGGTACAGCCCTGTACCCGCGGGTATACCCATATCCTCCCCGTTTATACTGAATATGACCCCTACACCGTTGACTTGCTAGATATGACCATGAGTTTGTGATTTTCGAAGTTAGATAAGTGTCATGTATTCATCTACCTATTATTGAGTTGAGATAGTTGTTTTTTTAATCAAATGTGGTACTTACGAATGTGACACTGGGAAAAATTTGTCTACTATTTGATCTACCCAATGGGTACCCAATGGGTATAGATACCCGCCGGGTATGGGTATGGGTACATTTTCATCCCCGCGGGTAAGGGTATGGGTACAATTTTATACCCATAAATTATATGGGTATGGTATTGCTCTACCCTGCCCATACCCTGCCCATTGCCATCCTTATCACCAATGGCGCCAGCCTCTTGACTTGAGTCGACTATGTGCAGTTCAGCTTCAGCCTCTCGCGGCAAAGCTTGACTCGGCCGGGGTCATGCATGCACGCATCAGCCAGCAGCTCTTCCGCTAGGTGTTGGACACGGACGCATGTATGCATATCCAACTCGATCGAGCATATTCTGAATCTGTAAATTGGTACCATTGTACGTGGAGCATTAATGCTGAACCATACGTACGTAGTGTTAGGAAACCGGTGGTGCATGACGTACGTCTTTGAACAGGGCTTCTGCTCGGCTATATGTCTGTCCACTATACGAACACGACAATATAGGGTGTGTTTGGCTGAGTGTGAACAAATGGAGGCCGAGCTCTACAGAGTTTTTTTTTTTTTTGAAAATTTCAAAAATTATATTTTGAAGTTTCAAGCAAATCTAAAAAAAAATCTGAATGTAGATAATGTTATATTTTACAACCATGTAAAATCTCAACTAGAAATATCTTAGGCTGTGTTTGGATGTCAGAATTCAGCCTTGGAATTGAATTGGAGTTGGAATACCAAATCTGAGATGGAATTGAATTGGACTCCAATTCCAAATCTGTTGTTTGGATGTGTATGGAATTTCCTGTTGGAATCAATTGATGGAATACAATTCCAATTCATGTTTGGATGTACAAACTGTGGAATTCGATGTTTTGTTGAGTTTCGATAATATAAAGTTATATACATGGATGGATTATAGTTGTGTGTATATTTAATGTTTATATATTATTTTCCGCACAAAATAAAATTAAAATAATTCAAATAAGGACACAACAACCAAAAAAGTGATATAAATCATGAAAAATATGTATGCAAAGCATCACATAATATTTGTCAAGTACCAACAACAATTGCAACATTGAAAATTATCATGTCTCTAAAAATAGCACAAGTCGATAGTTGAACAACAAAATACATAAAATGGCAAAAGTCGATAGTTGAACAACAAAATACATAGCGGTTTGTTACAACAGCCACACATGATAGTAACCATCAAGGTAAGGTCAAGAGCCATCTCTTCCTTAAGCTCTCCGGCAGCGCCATGAGTGCTTCAAATAACCGCTCATCTTTGATCAACTTCCCATATGCTATAAGCATATCATCATCCTCTAAATTTTGTACCTCCCGCAGTGCATCAAGGATTTCGGTTGGAGGAGTAACCTTTGGCATAGAAAGTGGCTGGACAGTCTTCAAAGCATCACCAAAAGTTGTCCTCATATCTCCCATCATGCACAACATAGCATCGGCAGTGCGTTGCCTCTTTTGAGGCACCACATCTGGAGATTCTTCGAGTTCTGTTGTGTCTTGTTGAACAGACTCACCTGCTGTCCTAGCACCTGCACCGGTTGCATGGTCTTTTGAATATATGGTGGTGATATCATCCCAGTTCATTACTACCTTGTTCCTGTAGCAACTTGCAGCCTTGTTAGCCTACACGATACACACACGTTAGAGATGGCAATGAATTTACAAAAGTAACTCTACAGAAAATATATAGATAGTACCTCCACATATCGAGACCACACTTCATCACTCTCAACCGACACTTTGTTATTTTCCCAATCCCATCCAAAACCACTCTGAGCAAGCATCTTGCTAATAACCTCATAATGCTTATCAAATGTTTTAATTCTTGCTGTGATGTTGTCCTTTGTGATCTCAACAGAACATGTATCCTTCACATGCCTAATGCAAGCATTATACACATGTGGCTTCCAACCATTTTGAGCACGATCACCAAGGTTGTGATGCTCAACAAGTACTGCCAACAATGCTGTGTCCATCTCATTTGTCCACGTAAGGTAAGTCCTAGCAGGTTTCTTTCCTTTTGGTTCAGCCATGCTTCTATAAATATAATAAATAGATATGAATAAAAGCAAAGAGAAAGGAACCATCACGGAAAATCATATATATTTGGAGATGATGCATGTACAAAATATCACAAAAGACACCATCAGCCATGCTATCAAGGTCAGCTATGCTATCACACAAATGCCACCATTAGCAAGCTACCTACATGCACACAAAAGAGACAAAATGTCACAAGAGAGGGCACCATCAGCTATCTACTCCACGTCTTGTTCTCCATGCGCCACAAGGTAATCAGCATACATGTCCTGAGCAAATTGCTCCCTAAAGTTGGACCATGCAGCACTGACTTGGACACTTCTAATTGACGTAGCATCATCTACAGGATCAGGAGTCGTAGCTGTCAGTTCAGCGTCGACCTCAGGCAGCAATAAATCATCCCTCAAATGCTGCCTATCCCTTGCATAGTTGTGTAACACACAACAAGCATTAATAACTCGAATCTGCATTAACAACAATAATTCATACTCAGCATTTATTATTTCTTTATTATTTTTTAACATCACATGGACATTTGTTACCTGATCCTCTATGTCATAGAAAGAACAAGTACGTAGGATGGCAAATTTTTTCTTCAATAAGCCAAAAGTTCTCTCAACACAATTTCTTGCACGAGAATGGCGCAAGTTATACAGCTCTTGGTGACTTTGTGGTTGAAGTTGACTTGAAACCCATTCTTTCAAATGATATCTAGTGGATCTGAATGGAGATAGAAATCCTGGTCCATTGGTGTACCCGGCATCAACTAGATAGTACTTTCCTATTGTCAAATATATAAGTTAGCTAAAATTAATTTGGAGAAATAAATAGCCAAGAGTAAGAGTAGTACCCTGTGGTACAACAAATGCATCTTGGCGATCGACTCTCATAGCATCTTTTAAAACTCTTGAGTCTGATGCTGAGCCCTCCCAACCAGGAAGAACATAGAGAAATTTCATGTTCCAATCTACCACACCTAGCATGTTAGTGGTGATCTCTTGGTGCCTGTTCCTGTACCTCCCTCTATCCGCAGCATCAACCAACACAGGAATGTGACAACCATCAAGTGCACCAAGTGCATCACCAAACCACTTCCATTTGTAATCATCGGGAGGGTGGATAGAAGGATCGGGTAGCTTGATGAACTCCCCACTTAGAGATAGGATAGCCGATAACACAGTATCAAAGTGCCTACTGATAGTTTCTAAAGACCGCTTGTATGTGCCACCTAATATTCTCATTTTAATACCATGCCCAACAACAAGTAGGAACATAGCAAGTTTTTCTTCCACGGTCACATATATGCTATCTTTGAGACCACACTTTTCTCGCAACATAGCACAAAGATCATGAAAGTTTCTTTTAGTTAACCGAAGCTCATCATAGCAAGCAACCTCGGACCCATTATACAATTCTTTCAACATATATTTCCTATATGCAATCTTTTCCTCATCATCATCGAAGAATCTAGGATCCTTTGCTAGCCTTTGTGAAGTAAGATAAGCCATAGCAAGACATGACATCTCACAATACATTTGTGTCAACAATATCAATTTTCTTTTCCTTCTTTTATTCTCTTCGGAAATACAAGCAATCAACTCTAGTTGAGACATGATATCACTACAATGAACACACCAATTGAGCATTAATTATTTAGATCATACACACTAGTAAACAGATCATATGTGTGCTAATATCTCACTTGAAACATACACATGAAAAGCATCTATTAACACAAAATCATATCCACACACAGCCAACTGAAAGAGAGAAAATAAGTGATGTTGATACCTACAATCAGCCTCAGTGTCCGAACCTTGGTCGAGAATCTGCAGTTCAAAGAAAAAATGGGGATCAGCATACACATCTCATGGGGTTGGGGTTAGGGTTGGCTTTGTGGGCAGAATCAGCCAGGGAGAGGTCATGGGGTGGGGTTGGGTAGAATCAGCTGCGGTTCCCTCTCCACCGCCGCGGTTCCCTCTCCGCCGCTGCGCTTCCCTCTCCGCCGCCGCCGATCTAGGTTAAGCGGCCTCGAGCTGACGGCCGGCCGGCAGGGAGGGACGGGAGGAGCAGAGCTGAGATGGGGAAGAGAAGACGTGGCGGGGCAGAGAAGAACAAGGTCGGGGCGGGGAGGGGCTGACCAGGTGCTCGTCGCCGGCGTGCTGTCGCTCGCAAGCCCCGCGAGCTCTGCCTTCTCCTCGCGAGTCGAGAGCTGGGAGAAGGAAACGGTTCGCTCGATTCCTCACGATACCGAGGGGATCAGCTCGGTATTGGCCTGGACGCTACGGGGGCGGGCGGGCTGGGCTGCGGAATTGCGTACCGTTTCGAGGCTACGATTCCAGGGACACCCAAACAGAGGAATTCGGGCCAGTGAATACCGTATGGCCAATTCCGGGGCTGAATTCTGACATCCAAACACAGCCTTATATTTTAGGCTGCACAAAAATGACAAGTATGACTTTTTTTTTACCTGGACCACCATGCATTCCATTAACTTCTGGACTCGACTAAGTCGTCGGCCACTGAACGGGTTACATCGTTTGGGCGATCAGTAATCCAAATAGCATGGTTACCAAAGATCTCCCTAGCAGCTAAATTTGCCAGCACATGCGCCGGTGTGTTACACGAACGAGGATTAAACTCAACCTAATATTCGATGAAACCCATACTCGGAAGAAATTTCGCTTCACGGAAAGGGGCGGAGCCAGCCCAAGAGAGCGCTGGGGTCATCTCCATGGCATCGGTGTCATCTTGCATTAGTGATGACTAATTCTCACTAAATTATTAAGGATTTTCTTTGGGTCACCGGGGTCAATTGACCCCATTCATTGCACATAGCTCCGCCCCCGGGAAAAGCGATCCCAAAGGAGCACTATCAAGTAAAACCGAAGTAACAGCTTGTTGGAGACACAAGCAATCTGTAGAGAAGATGACCCTGTCCATCCCAAATTGTTCTGCAAACCCAATAGCCTTTAGCAGCGCCTCAGCTTCTGCATGCAGTGCATTCGATAGATTAGCAGTACTCCCAGCTGCCGCAAAAATAACATCGCCCTCGTAGTTCCGTGCAATGCAGCCCCAACCTCCAGCACCATTCTCAGATGAAAACGAGCCATCAAAATTAAATTTTTTTAGATCATCGCCATCAAAAATAATCATGATCCAATCACTCGGAGGTGGCATCCACTTCTGTAACTGTTGAGTACTAGCTGTGGAAACCTTGGCAAAGAAAGTCTTCCATTCTCCCACTAGGTGTCACACTTGGCGTTGGAGTTCATCCGGTGTGTATCGACGATCTCCATGATTTCTTTATTTTGTGTCGTCCACCATGACCATAGGAGACAAACCGTACGCATTTTCCTTTCATCTGGTAGTTTTAGAATTTTCTCCTTTAACTCCAAGGGTGTTGCACAGCACAACAGCTCCAAATGGACCTGTTCAAGTAGGGAGGCACGCCAACGCAACTTTGCTTCCTTGCATCGCAAAAACAGATGGCCGCCATCCTCAAAAAAATTGTGGCAGACGACACGCCTCGTATCCAACTCCTTTCCCCGACGACTGATGTTCATGTGTAGTGGATGACTGTTATGGCAAAGGCGCCATAAAAAATGGTGAACCTTGGCTGGACATGGTAGCTTCCAAATACCCTTCCATACCTGCTCCCTCTAGGATGAATCACTTGATGGTTCTCCACTCACCCTCCTTGATTGTGTGTTACTCAGATGCAAATGTACTCGGTAAGCTGAGCCTACCGAGAACAACCCTTTGGAGTCGAAATGCCAGGCAATAAAATCATCGTGTTGCTCACAGATTGGTATTTGTAAAATTGTCTTGGCATCTTGGGCACAAAAATTCTGCTCCACTAGCTGCGTGTCCCACCTCTCGTTCACTGGATCAATCAGCTCGACCACCTTGGAAAATTTTGGTTTCCCCTCCGAGTTATTGGCTTCCTTGACTCATCCCTTGGCAGCCACGGATCGTCCCAAATATCAATATCCTCACCAGAACCGACCCGCCAGATCATGCCCTCCTTGACAATGTCAAGACCCTTCAGAATGCTACGCCATAGGTATAGCTCATTCCTGACACTGGCATAGCCCCAAGAATAGAAGTGTTTGGGTAGTACTTAGCCTTTAGGACTCTCACACAAAGTAAATCAGGTGCCTGCAGAAGTCTCCAGACTTGTCGAGATAGCATGGCAAGGTTGAAAGACTGGAGATCTTTGAAGCCGAGCCCACCTTGCTCCTTTGGAAGTTTCATTTTATCCCAACTCACCCAGTGCATACAATGTTCCTCATCTTGTTGTGACCACCAGAAGCGGCAAACCATCTGACTGACCTCATCACACAAAGCTTTTGTGAGACCGAAACAAGCTATAGCATACATGGGGATGGCTTGTGCCACTGCCTGGATAAAAATCTCTTTTCCAGCATTTGATAAGAACTGCTCCTTCCATCCACTGATGCGTGCCCAAATCTTCCCTTTTAAATATTGGAAGCACTTCTTCTTTGATCTACCCACGTACATTTGAAGACCGAGATACTTTCCATCCGTGGTCTCTTTTTGTAAACCTAGAGAGTGCATAATCTCCTCCTTTCTTGCTCTAGGCGTATTAGTACTAAAGAGAATTGAAGACTTCTCTCAAAGTTCACTATTTGGACCGACCATTGTACGTATGTATGCGGGATAGCATATATTTCCAACGCAGCTTGCGGGGTTGCCTCAACAGCAGAAAAGAATCGTCAAAACAGTAGGTGGTTTATTGATGGAGCACCATTTGCAACCTTGATCCCTGTCAGTTGTCCATCCATATCCGCTCGGTTTAGCAACCCCGAGAGGCCCTCCGCACAAAGCAGGAACAAGCAAGGTGAGATAAAACTCCCCGTATATGCCCCATTCACCTTGAACCTATAAGTCACTGATCTCATACATTTCTAAATCAATGCAATGAAATTGTTGTGGAAACCCATATGAGACAGCACTAGCTCCAAAAATGAACATTCAACACGGTCATAAGCTTTACTCATATCTATCTTTAGGGATGCATGATGCACACCACCTCCTCTCTTTCTCCAAGATACACTTCAGTCGGTTGGCTATCGCCTTGGACACGAGTTTGTACACCAGATTGTAGGGGATCGTTGCATAGAAAACAAAAAATTTCCTACGAAACAAGTGGAAGAAACCCAACGGATCTAGATCTATTAGACGAAGGTAGCAAAGATGAGATCCGATCTCTTACCCTTGAAGAACGAACAAAGCCTTTTGTCGATGCAGGGGTTGGTTGATAGCGCGAGAGGTGTTAATCAATCACGCTTAGTTGGGCACCCCAAGAGGAAGGTTTGAGGAGCACAGCAGCAAGTTTTCCCTCAGTTAGAAACCAAGGTTATCGAACCAGTAGGAGTGAGGAATGCTTCAGAAGGTTGTCCACAACTGCAACGGCGCCAGAAAAGGAGCTTGGCGTGTTGACAACAACGGTGCCAGAAAAAGATGATTGCAGGAGAGACAGTGGAACCTGCAGAACACAATCAAACTACTTTGCCCCAACGAAGCAGTGAGGTTGTCAATCTCACCGGCCTTGCTGAATACAAAGGATTAAATGTATGTGTGGAACGAATCTTGTTTGCAGTAAATGAAAGCAGTAGAGCAGTTGATTTAATTGCAGATGTAAAAGAATGGACCGGGGTCCACAGTTCACTAGTGGTGTCTTCTCCATAAATAAAATACTACACATGCTGGGTAACAAATTACAGCTGGGCAATTGACAGGATAGAGAATGCATAACAATGCATGAACATTGCATAATACAGAGGATGATGATGTCTATATGAGATGCTTTGGGCATTACGACAAAATACATAGATAGCTGTTCCAAGCATACACCTATGCCTAAATAGTCCACCTTTGAGATAACATACCGTAAAATCTCTCCGGTATTAAATTGCAAGCAACAGACAATTGCATGAAGAACTGTGCATAAAGTTTACTCCCTAGTAGCAACGGCACTCCCCCGTCCTTATATGTTTCTGTCACTCAAGCCAAGGCACACAGGGACCGAACCCACTATCTAGCATAAATACTCCCTCTTGGAGATACAAGCAACTACTTGATCAAGGCAATTACAAGTACCGGAAAGCATGCAACATCACAAATAACATATACATGATAATATCAATAATCAACATCACAAGGTACTTCTCTATTCATCGGATCCCAGCAAACACAACATGTAGCATTACAATAAGATGATCTTGATCATGATAGGCAGCTCACAAGATCTAAACATGATAGCACAATTGGAGAAGACTACCATCTAGCTATTGCATGGACCCGTAGTCCAAGGATGAACTACTCACTCATCTGTCCGGAGGCGGGCATGGTGGTGTAGAGCCCTCCGGCGATGATTCCCCTCTCTCGCAGGGTGCCGGGAAGAGCTTCAGAACCCTCCCGAACTAGGGTTGACGACGGCGGCGGCGACGGATGTTTTTCTGGAGATGTGTTCGGGTGTTTAGGGTATTCACGTTGGGAGGAATAAATAGGCGAAAGGGCGGTGTCGGTGGAGGCCCGAGGGGGCCACACCACCTGGTGGCGCGGCAGACAGGTGGGCCGCGCCACCCTAGGGTGTGGTCGCCCTCTGGTGCATCTTCGGCTCCCCTTTGGACTCCGTGTGCGTGACGAAATTATAAGATCCTGGGTTTTTGTCCCGTCCAATTCCGAGAATATTTTCTTAAGTACTTTTCTGAAACGGAAAAACAGCAGAAAACAGGAACTGGCACTGGGGCATCTTGTTAATATGTTAGTTCCAAAAATTCATAAAAATGCTATAAGATGTAAACAAAACATGTAGCAAATGGTATGAAAACAAGCATGTATCATAAGAAATTATAGATACGTCGGAGACGTATCATTGGTCTGTCGATCCCCACAACTAGACTCATCTAGTCGCGAGTAGATGTATTATCCTTCGAGATCCAATCCGATGCCGCATGAGCAGCACCTCCGCGGTATCCACACGTACAGGTCGATGAATACTTCTTCTCCTTGATCCCGCAAGTGAGGAAGAAGTGGCTCGTGAGATCCCAGCAGCACGACGGTGTGGTGGTGGATATGGTGGAGAAATTCCTGCAGTGCTTCGCCAAGCGGCTGCGGGAAGAGAGGAAGGTGGAGGGAGAGGGAGGTGGCGGCTAGGGTTCAGGGGTAGCATGCCCCAGCCCTTCCCTCCTCCTTATATAGGTGTGGGGGGAAGCCTTGGCCCCTCCCCCAAGCCCTAGGGACGGCGGCCAAGGGGAAAACTTACCCCCAAGGCACCCCCTAAGGGTTTTAGGCCTTTTTCACATGTTGGGCCACATGGGCCATGGGGGGCTGGTGCGGCCAGCCCATGTGGGCTGCTGCATGCCCCCTTGGTCCATGTGGGCCATTAGGGCACGTGGGCCCCACTATGGGACCCCCCCGGAACCTTCTAGAATATTCTGATACTCTGCCGGAAAATTCCCGAACTTTTTCGGAACCCTGGAAACCACTTTCCTTATATGAAACTTTATCTCCGGACTCTTCCGGAACTCCTCGTGATGTCTAGGATCTCATCCGAGACTCCGAATCACCATTCGTTCATACCATCAAAATATCTCATCGCAAACCCTAGCTACATCAGAGCGTTAAGTGTGTGACCCTACGGGTTCGAGAATATGCAGACATGATCCGATCAATAATCAATAGCGGGACCGGGATGCCCATATTGACTCCTACATATTAAATGAAGTTCCTTATCGATTGAACCACGATGCCGTAGATACTTAATCTCGTATACGATATTTAATTTGCCCGAGATTTGACCGTCGATATCTCCATATCTAGTTCCATCTCGTAACCTGGCAAATTCTCTTTACTAGTCCATAATATAGGATCTCCGTGATTACTCCTAATCACATGTTTGCAAACTCTCCAGATGCTATATTACCAAGTGGGCCCAGAGATATTCTACTCTGTCATCCCACTCTTGATACATATCACCCAACAACCTACCATCAGAGATACCTGAAAGCCACCTTTATAATCACCCAGTTATGAAGCGACGTTTGATGTCCACAACGTATTCCTCCGGTAAGCGGGAGTGATATAATCTCATGGTCTTAGGAAACTATACTTGGCAATGAAACTATGTGACACGATCAATTGCAACTCTTTATTATGGGGTCTTGTCCATCACATCATTCTCCCAATGATTGACTCCATTATCAAGTGACTATAACAAGTCCATGGTTAGGAAACTCTAACCATCTCTTGACTAACGAACTAGTCCGGTAGAGGATTACTAGGGACACCTGTTTGTTCATATTCCACACATGTATTATGTTTCCAATTAATACAATTATAGCATGGATAATAAACTATTATTATAAACATGAATATGCTAATAAACCATTTTATTATTACCTCTAGGGCACATTCCCAACACAGATTGCATAGGCTAATAGGGAGAAGATCTTTCAATCTTTCCAGGTTCTGAACCTTTCGGATAAGCACCACTATGATCTCATTCCATTCCTCTGGTATACTGCCGCCATGCAACACGTGCAAAACCTCCAGCACAATTTTGTCACCCACCAAATGTCAATATTTCTTGAAAAACAGAGTTGGCATTCCATCTGCACCAGGAGCTTTAAGGTCCCCGATACTTTCAAGAGCTTTCGTTACCTCCTCCGTCTTGTACTCAGCACATAACATATCATTCATCTTTGTAGTCACCCGAACTGGAATGAGCTGATTAGCTTTTGAGAGATCGAGACCTACCACGGGGGTAAAAATATAAGAAAAATAGTCAGTTACGAGGGTCTTTAAACCCCCCCCCCCCCCTTTCACCACCACTCCATCATCATGCTTCATCTTCTTGAAAGTATATTATTTTTCTTTCTTTCGGATCCACACTTGTGGAGATAGGCTGTATTACGATCTGATCCGTTCTCCATCCAATTTACATGGGCTCGTTGCCGCCACATAATATATTGTTGCTCCTCCAATATTCCTAATTTATACTTCAAAGTTTGCTTTCCATTCGAACACTAGCATCTGTCACGGTTTGGCCTCTACAGATTTCCAGCTCTTCGATCAACTTCTTAATTCTTTTATCTAGATCGCCCAGGATGTTCCAACTCCAGTCGTGCAGCTCGGTAGAGACCTTTCCCAAAATATCGTGGACTTCCACAGCCCCTTTTACTTGCGCTAAGTCCCATGCATTTGTAACGCCCCAAGATCGGTACTATGCAGACTTGAGCGTTCCGGCCAAATCCGTGTAATAACGATCCTAGGACGTCCACCAGGCATAACGTGCACGTCGCAACACACACGTTATGCATGTGGAATTGTGATAACATTAAAAAAGTTCTCGATGGAACCCACAAAAAAACATATATACAACAACGACTCACTGATTCAAGAGCAAAAGATACAATACAAAGATCCAAGGAACAGCAGAAGCGGGTAGCGTCCGACTACAAACAAGATACAAATTAGACTAAGATTCCTGAAGATAAGCAAATAAGGCACCATATCCCTGCCCAGGCCAAGCCGGAGGGATTCCCAAGCTAACGTCGTCAGACTTCAAACCTGTCGGCTGCATTGGAATAGCAGCCCCGAAGGGGTCAGTACTAATAGAAGTACTGGCAAGTAATACTCACAAGATATCAAAACTGGAATTCCGGGAGAAGAGGGTTAGCGATTGAGGCGGCGGCAAGCAGCACTAACAACTTGTAGAGACACGCTACAACTTTCGTCTAAAAGAGACAAGGTAAGAGAGCGTATAGGAAACCAACTATACTACTCACCACATTAAAACCCGCCCAAGTATTACTCCCTCGATCAACCACCCGCGAGGAAGCAATCAGGACAACTCACACAGTGGTCAAGTTTTATGGGTTATTATTCAAGTAATCTATCTTACTAGTCAAGTTATTATCATTATAAGGTGCAAGTTGTCTATGATCTTTTTAGCCAGCGCATTTCACCAAGTCGTCCATAACCGCGGACACGGCTTTTCGAAAATATTTCACCCTGCAGGGATGCACCAATGAACCCACACGCATCAAAACACTCGCTTAGAGGTGTACCGGTGGAGTGTTCGACGCAATACTTCCCTTCTCCACAAACAAGTCCACGGAGCCACCTAGCTAGGTCTGATCCACCTTGAGAGTCTAGCCAAAGCTTCGAGGTGGGCCTAACCGATGTGTGAACGGCTTCGGGAGGAACGCTCATACGATTGCCCTCCGTCCACATACGAAGTACGGTCCGCAAGCTCTACTGAAACACCCGAACTACTTGTGGCATCCTGGACAAGTTTGAGGATCCGGTAATAGATTGCGGGGAGGCCCATAGAACTCCCACATGTGGTTAGTGCGCTCAGTCTTGGATCAGCGGAAAAGAACTCGGGTCCTAGGCGACACTAGCAGAACAAAACATCACGATTGGCCTTCCGCCGGTGCCTTATCTTTATTATATTATTCCCATCGCAACAGAAATTAAAGATTACCATTTTAGTTGAGCCTAACTATCATATTATGAACAAGACTAGATAAAGAGATAACAGGACTCAAGCAAAGCACCTAAGCATGCACTACGACTCGCAAGGCTAACAAGGTAAACAAGCAACAGGTTAATAGGATGTGGAGGGTGTGGCTTATCATGGCAGCAAGGTAAACATGCAAATAGGATCGGGACACAAGCATCATAACATAAGGCTAGCAAGGAACAAAAGATAGGACGAGTAAGAGACAGAAAACAAGCAAAGATAGCAAGGGAGTATCACTTGCCTGCAATCCAGTAGAGGTAGCAGAACCTGTCGTTGCTCACATCAACTCAACGTCCTATTCCCGAAGAAGCAACAAACACTGGACAACGGAAAAGATGCATTTTTTATTCCTAACACATGGCAAATCATTTTAAATAGGATCGGTGCACAATATAGATGCACCGGACAAACCCCATAATTAAAGTTGTATTAATTCGACTAAATGGATAAAGGTTCGATGTTAATTAATGATGCATGATTTTATAAGATATCGCATATAGGGTATAGGGTTAGGGTTGGGGTCACACATCGGGTTCAGGGGGATCTTCGGATTCGGAGCGGAGGTAGAGTCGACGTAGTCGAAGTAGTCATTCCGTCGGGAGTCGAAGTAGTCGAGGTAGTCGACATCATGGAAGTAGTCGTACTCGGGATGTCGGCGTTGCGGACCTTGGCGTTCCGGGCTTCGGGGTCGACGGGGTTTCACGGTGTCGGGGGAAGATCTTGTCGTTGCATGTTTCATGGTCGTCGTGGAATATCTTGTCGTATCGTCGTTCACGTTCATCGGGTCGGAGAACTCGGATTCACGGAGTCGTGTCGTCGTGCACGGAGTCGTGGAAGTAGTCCTTGTTGTTTCACGGTCGACCGCTCGTCGGGGTTCACGGCTCGAAGAACTTGGCGTGTCGTCGTTCACGGGGCGTCGGGTCACAGACATGCATCGAGAGGGGAACGGAGATCTTGTGTCAGGGACGGCTTCATGTCGGGAAACATCGGGGAACTTGTCGTCGGGAACGGGAAAAGCATCGGGAACAAGAACATGGCAGCGGGAAGCAGTACGCATCGGGGACGGAAACGGGGACGGAAACGGGGAAAATCCACGACACGGCGCATGACAGCACGAAGACCATGGAGGATGCACGCACGGCGCGGAGGCAGACCACGGCGCCGGGAGAGCTCGGGGAGGCACCGTAGCAAGGGAGCAGGGGAGAGGCCGGCCTGGGAGAGGCGGAGCACGGCGGGCGGCCGCGGGCGGCGCGGTCTGGGCAGAGGAGAGCCGGCGGCCGGCTCAGCTAGAGGCGGACGAGGTCGGGGCGGCCGTGGCCGGCGGCGCGATGCAGGAGGCGAGCACGGGTGGACGCGTGAGGAGGACATCCGAGGCTAGCTCAGGCGCGAGGCAGAGGAGGGGGAAGGCGGGCCTGGCCGGACTAGAAGCCGACGGTGGAGGTCGCCGGCTCGGGAGGAGAAGGGGAGCAGCGCGGGAAGGGGGGCCGGAGGGGAGAGGAAAGAGGAGGAGCACCGGGGAAGGAGATCGAGCCAGGGAGAGAGGAAGAGAGCGGCGCGGGTGGAGGGGCTCGGGTGCGTGGGGAGGAGTTGGTGCGGGAGGAAGAAGAAGCTGCGGGTCGGGGAGGAGCGATGCGTGCGGGAGCAGAGGGGATCGAGGATAAGGGAGGAAGAGAGAAAAAGAAAAGTATAAGGGGAAAAAGAAAAAGAAGAAAGAAAAGAGGCGAAGAGAGAAAGAAAAGGAGGGGGGAAAAGAGAAAACGAGGTGGTGGGAGGAACTGTTTGTGAAAAAAGAAAGAGGGGGAGGGTGGCTGAAAAAAGTAGGGGGTGGGAAAGGAAGTTTCCAGGAGAAACCCTAGGGTTTGGAGGTTAGGTGGGCTTGGGCCGGTTAGGGCTGCTCTCTCTCAATTCTCAAAATATTTTGTTTTGCAAATTAATTTTAGAAAAAGGAGACGACTGTCTCGGTGAAACATTTCCGACAAACTTTACCAAAACAAAATAGGGTTTAATAAAAAATAATTTTTTGTTGTAAAAAATGTGCAATGCGCATGATGCTGATGTCATGATGATGCAAAAACAAAAACAAGCAAAATCTAATTTGGGGAAAACCCCGAGACATTACAATTCTCCACTCAAGAGCCACAATCATCCTCCAATAACCACCCCGCTTCAAACGTTTACATGGATCAGTAGTAGCCCTTCTCATACGTGGTCTCCTCCATCCACCATGAGAATAACTGGTTTGTAAGTAGTGAACAATGTAAAAATTTCAAGTCTCCCAAAATTTTCAGGTTTGGTAATTTTTTGTAACCCAGAATATAAATTATTTTAAGCTGAGATTTTGCACGATGGTAGAATGCATCATTGTCTACATCTTGATTTTTTTTAGATTTTTGTGGAACTTCAATATATAATTTTAAATTATTCCAAATAAAGGGCTCCCTGTAGCCCATCCTATGTTTGTGGTTTCTGGTATTTGGCTGCATTTTTGGAGGTTGTATGGATTCAAGGCCGGTCCTGAGATTTCGGGGGCCGAGGAAAACTAGAATCTGGGGACTTAAAACGTCAAAATGTATGTATGTATGTATGTATGTATGTATGTATGTATGTATGTATGTATGTATGTATGTATGTATGTATGTATGTATGTATGTATGTATGTATGTATGTATGTATGTATGTATGTATGTATGTATCCAATAAACACTTAACGAAATATTGATAGCAGATAATGTGTATAGATTGTCTTAAAAATTTCCCACATTACTTCATGTGAAGTCACCGATGATGTTATACGCCAATATCAATCTTCCGATTATCATGAGGACTTTTCCTAGAGTCAGGTCATCATGGTGGCCACGGGCTAGTGCGGTCACCTCTCGGTAAGGCTGTGCCGCTGCGTGAGGGTGACTATTGGTCTCTCTAGCTCTCGTCTCAGTCAAACAACATTTTTCTTGGCGCATATCAGATGGAGAATTAGACTCGTCTAGCTATGGTCTCCTTGTTTTAAGTTTACCAACGACCAGAGAAATCAGCACGCGTTGTAAAAGAAACATGACACCCCCTACGGAGTTCTGACGTTATCCGTGTATTTCAGGAACATCGTCCACATCAACTTAGGGTCGGATGTGTGTGTGTGTGGGGTGGGGGGGGGGGGGGGGGGGGGGAGTAACACCTAAACCATAGAAGTAACAAAAAAATACATAAGACTTGGTACATCCAACAGTGGGCTCGAGAAGTCCTTACATATAGTATATCACATGCTCCGATGGATATTCCTAGTCTCATCCGGATGATTTGTATTCGGCGAACAGAAAACAACACCTCAAAAACATGAACGGTTGAGACTAGGTACATCTAGTGCTAGCTCGTGAAGCTCTTGCATGTAGGATATCACATGCCCCGATGGACATATACTCAGTCTCATCCGGATGATTTGTATGAGGCCAATAGAAAGCAACATACCTCAAACACAAAGGTGACAAAACAGACTGTTGAGAGTGTGTACATCCAGCAGTAGCTCGTGAACCTCTTGCATGTAGGATATCGCATGCATCGATGAACATACCAGGTCTCATCCGGATGATTTGTATTTGACGAACATAAATGACAAACATCGTTACCGATAAGTTCCCTTTTACATGTGGATTGTCATATTTATTTACCATTGCTCCGAGGTACTGAACATTATCCAAGATGAGATATATTCCGATATCATGTGAATCAACTCTTGATTGTGATATCTTATTTCCCTCGTTACCGGTAAGTTCCCTTTTACTCGTTCACGTATTCCAGTATCCCCATGATATAAATATCATGCAATGTCTACATAACGTATTGGATACTTTCATACCGAGTGAGTCGTCAGAGGAGAAATTTTCAATCTTGGAACATCAAGATTAAAGCACACTCTCCGAGTAACCCAGAAGTTGTCTTTATGTGACGTTTGAAAGACCAAAGTAACTTTTAAAATATATACTAATCCTGACAACCTCATGGTCTAAGGATATACTTTTCAAATATATGATAATCTTGTTGTGATAATACCATTATCAATGTGATGAAACGATATCATGGTATATCAACAAATGGGTGAACCAGCCACATTATTCCGCCAACAATGTGCTCTCATTGATGCCAACAAACCTTTGCTCATGACCAGGAAAATAGAGTCATCAATCAATCAACAAGCTAGTCCAAGAGACAAGACTAGGGACATTTGTTTCTGTCCATATCTCTATTCATATGTATGGATTTTCCTCTAAATCTCTATTCAGAAACCACATCACTTATAGCATAGAGCATGAATACTAATTATTAAACAGTTATAAATAACAATTATTATTTCCTGTTGGGCATAACCCCAACACCCCCACGGTCGGATCGGTAGTGACGTGAACTGTAAGAGCATCGAGAAAAGAGGAGAGAGCGGGCAATTCGTACCATGTCTGTTGAGTATTTCTTTACGACACTCGGCAAAGCTTTTCACTAGGCTAGATAAATAGGCGGCAACAGGGGAAATAATTTCTATTGACGGGAAAAAAGAGGCGGCAAGGGGAAAATATTTCCCACGAAATTTTGTGGAGTTTCACTCATTAGACACTCGGGAAACACATACCTCGGTGTATATACATCCTCCTTTGCTGAGTATTGTCATGTACGCCGAGTGCTTTTCAGTCATATTCGGCTTCGCCTATCTTTGTCGAGTGTTCGTGTTTACACACTCTGTGAACTGACCAATACTCCGGAAAGTCTCTTTGGCTCCCGAGCAACATTGCTCCTACTCATTTGAAAAAATTGAAACAAATACTTACAAGTTTTAATTTTTTTTTAAAAACCTGGGTTTACGAAATGGTGTATTTCACAACTGTGTAAAAATCAACTTTAAATACTTTGTATTCTGAACTACACAAAAATGACAATCTGGTAAAATTTGGAGATTTAAAAAATGTGTATACTTAGATCCTACACTTTTGCCATTTTTGCGTAGCTCGGAGTACAAAGTATTTGAAGTTGATTTTTTCAAGGTTATGGGATACACTATTGACTACAACCGTGATTTTATCCATATTTTTTTAGAACTCGTAAATATTTTTTTTTTACATTTTTTTAATAAGCAGGATCACTAGAGCTCGGGAGCACCAAATCACCACTTCCAATACTTAGGCTATTGTGATTTTTCAGCAATGGAGAGAGAGCGAGGTAATAACTACAAATTAGAAAAGATCTCGGTCGCATATAAGTAGGATATATATATTCCACTTTTTTGGGAGTGGATATGAATTTTAAATGCATTTTAAATATATTTCAAAATGCTAAAAAATGTGTAATAAATTGTTCACACATAGATTTTAACATGTTATATCTTCATAAATTCGTTTCACGAAAAATGGACATGTTTGTGGCTTGTATAAAAAAAAGACAAAATTTAGAGCTAAAATAAGTCTTTTCACGAGAATTTTTTATATTTTTTGCCCATGTCACAAAACAATATCATTTTTTTTTTGCAAAATCACTTTAGAAACACATAGAATGTACAGGAATTTTATTTTGATATTTTTTGACATTTCAAGAATAAAATTTAGGTTATGCACCCGGGAGCCAAAGTGAATTTCACTATTCCACTGTGATTTTATATTTCATGATAACATATACATACATAAGACAAAGTCCAACATCAGCCGCACTGATCAATCCCAAGGACAAGAGATCAATGAGGTGGCCGGTGATTGATATTATTCTACTTAACACCTAGTAGCTAGTACAGACTTGCAAGACCACGGAGGGTCGTGTTCTCCAGGCAGAGTACGTAGCTGCAAGCCGAAGTGCTCAGTTGCGGACCTCCGCCCGGTACATGGGATCTCTCTCCACTCACTGTTGGGCTGTCTAGTGGGCCGCCTCCTTGGGCCAGGCCTGCTCGGGAGCTGGTTGAGGAGGGCAAATATATGCCCAGGAGAGCAGCCAGAAGGAGTGGGCTGGGAACGGAAGGACTGGACGGCGGCTTCGGCCGAGGGCTGGCGTGCGTGCGTGGCGTGCGTGCTGTTCTGCTTCTTCCTCCTAGACTAGATCCACACCCTTCTTTTTCAATGTTCCTCTGGAAATTCGAGCTTGTAATCCGAATTAGTAGAGATTGAGGAGAAATACTAGTGGTCTCTTACAATTGGTATCAGAGCCAGCATCGCCATGCCCGCCTGGGGGGCTTCCTAGGGGGATGGGATGTGAGGAGCCTGATGGCCAGACAGGACAGCTTGGGTTTAGTCCCACCTCGCTAGTTGGAGGGGGCCAACACCAGCTTATAAGGGCAGGCCTCCCTCCACTCAACGCCCGGGTTTTGAGTGGATAAGGGGAGTAGCCTTGCTACTGGGCTGGCTGTTGCGCGTGGCCTTGGGCCGGAAAACGCCTGAAACGCTAGTCGAGTGTGGGCTGGCCGGGCCGGTCGCTGACAATTGGTATCAGAGCCAATCGATCCCTCCCTGAAAATTTCACAAAATTTTCGCTCAATTTCTTCTTCCACCACCAAAATCCATGGAGACCCCGGTCATGAAGGCGTGGCGCGAATTCGCGTTGACTGATCCGGAGAACTGCGACCGGGAGTATGATGCATATCTCGCGCTGGTGAACAAGATGGAGACCGCGTCGGGTTATTCTCCGACGAACTCTACCTCGTCTCTACACCACCGCGCTCCGGCAGCTGCGGTGACGGCTCCCTCAACTACGTGCTCGACCGCGCCCGTGAGCGCCCCGAGTGGCGCCACCTCCGGTTCGCGTGACGACCTCAGCCCGGAGGCCCGGCGTATGTACGATTACATCGTCGGCAACTCCGATGAGTTTGCTTCCCGCGATGGCCTCAGCCCGGGGGCCCGGCGTCACTACGACTTCCTCATCGGGAGTTCCTCTGCACCATCCTCGAGCACGGCACTGCATGCTACGAGCAGCGCCATCTCCACCACGACCCCAGCGGCGGCTGTTTCTGCCTCAACATCAACACGCGACTCCAGGGCGGCTACCAAGGACGAACTCACGCCGGGAGCCCGTCGTATCTACGACTACATCGTCGGCGTCTCTGAGAGTTGCTGCTTGGATCCCGAGCCAGTGGTTGCAACTGCAACACACAAGATGGACTTCAACTCCGTGACGCCCTCAACCTGCTCGACGATATGCCTGGGAGGCGACACGAGCGTGGCAATGACTCCATCGCCCGCAAGATCACCAACTACAGTCTCCACCATGCTCCCTTCCCCTACAGAGATCGAGGACGTCCAAGAGGCAGTCGACTTTGCTGCTATTGACCTCACTGCTTCAGCGCCCACCACCTGCCTGGCGGAATGCCCAAGCCACGATGATGATGAATCAGTGTCTGAACTCATCTCGTCTACAACAATCATCCACAACCATTGGTGATGTTCTCTCTGAGCTCGCTGCACCTATTGTTGCCGACAGGGCACTAGACGTTGATGCCACAGGCTACACTTCACCGACGATCGCCATCTGCTTGTCGGGTGGTTCCAATCACAACATCAACAGAGAAGACCCCATGCATGTGAGTCCATGGAATGTGCACACACTCCTCAAGGTGTCTCCAAGGAATTCGCCAAAGCCGCCACTTGTGCCGTTGATTGTTCCAGAGCTGTTTACATGGTCGCCCACCTGTTCAACCGATTGCTTGTGCCGCAGTATCAAGACGTCATCGAGGCTGCTGCCTGACGCATACATGGAGTTCAATATTGGGCCTAATGTGAGTACGATGGCGCCCTGGCCACCACCTAGCTGCACTTGTGCAGGAACATCACTGATCTTCGGGCATGACCTATGCCATAGTGCGCAGCAAAAGCGTGGTGAGAAGTTCTCAGTTGTTCGGATGATACCACAATCATGGCCACCTTCTCTTGGTTTGTGCACCAATCTGCCAACTAGTAATTTCTTATCATCCTCGGGTTCCATCACTGTTAATGATAACAACAGTCATCATGCAAACTGGTGCTTGGATGATGTCTTTTGGAAGCTTCCCAGATGGTGGTCACATACTCAATGTGTTCGGCCAACTAATGCAATTCTTGATGTTTCTTCCTGGACGTGGGTTAGAAATGTCTCTGTGACACACACCATGGAGCTCACATTGGTGTTACTCGCCACCTACCCGACGGAGAATTCCAATGGCACAATAGCCTCGAGGAAAAGAAACGACACTGATGGCGACACTGCCCAGCCCGTCATCTTCAGTTCTGATAGCGATTATCTAGAGCTTGTTCTGCGCCTCATCATCAAGTTATTCTCCTGGTCACCACATCCCAAATGGCCTCTAATGTCACTCAATGGCCCTTTTCTGATTTCAACTGATGTTCAGCAGGAATTCATGGAAATGTATAATGTGACTGCAGTGCTATCACGATTACTCGTTCTTGTGGTCGTGAGTACTGAAGCAATGCTTGGGACAGTTTTTCAGTTTGCTACAGGTAACATGATTATTTTGCTGCCCTGGGATCCAGGACTTCTGTTCAGTACACTCGTAGATGGGCTAGCTATTAGGTTGATAAGTTCTCGTGAAATTACCTGTTTGCAAGGAATTACAATGCATGAATTGTTTAGCTGTAGCCTTGTGGTTGAGCTGATTAAAAAAGGGATGGGGGCAATCGAAGAGCTACAACCTTGGACTTTCTGGGAGGGACCTTTATTGGTTACTACTGTGTACCATAATCCTCCACCTGCTAAACCTCCGGACAAGAGCAACTATGCCCAGAACAAGAGAGTAAGGATACAGTGGAGCATTCTCATAGTCACTTGTTTCTGCAATTTCAATTGGTTGGTGCGCTCTGGAACCTGTTTGAATTCAAGTTCAATGGAAAAACCTTGCAGTGCTCTAATGTTATCATACGCATGTCTGAAGGTGCTACTCATTATGAGTCTGCATGTTTTTCTTGGGTAATCGCATGGCTCCTAGTACAAACAAGTTATGCTTGTTCAGGTTTGGAGGACGTAAGCATGTCACTATCATGTCCATACCACTTGACATTCTTTTGCAAGATTGGATCTCCTGCCTTATGGGACATATTATTCAATGTGACTTTCTCCAATGGAAAATTGACTTGTCACTCAATTGGGAATTGCTTGAAGTTGCTCGCCCGAATTCTGAAGAGTTTTTGCTCCATCACATGGGTGAGATCTTTCAAGCCAATTTCCTTGTTTCCTGTTATTGGCTCGGTGATGTTGCTGTTGGGTACATGTTCTGTGCAAGATTCAATCATACAAGGGCATATTTTCCTCTTGTTGACCTGAAGCCTAACAACAAAGATACGAACTCCTTGGACTATCCAATACCAAGTACGGGCTGCGTTCGCTGGGAGTGCTTGGATGTCGGCAACCAGCCCAAGAATTTCATTCCTGCACCAACACTAACATACCAGGTGTGGTACTTTTCCTGGGATCCGGGCATCTGGGGACTTCTACGTTTCTGCGGGGAGTTCGCACAAGGTGTAGCTAAAGGCGGGATCATGGTTGAAGGTCCGGCCTACTGCTACTACCACTACATTGCCGTCTTCCTTGGACAAGCCCCTTCAGCCACGACTACTTCATCAATGTTGTGCAAGTCTACCTCGACCAGATCTACGACACCATCCACCGTTACCCTGACCTGTATAATGGAAGAATCTCATGTACCTTGGGATCCTGGAGGTTCATCGCGAGATCGGCTTGGGGGCAAGCCGAATTTCAAGATAGGGGGATTGTCAGCGATCTCTCTCCACTCACTGTTGGGCTGTCTAGTGGGCCGCCTCCTTGGGCCAGGCCTGCTCGGGAGCTGGTCGAGGAGGGCAAATATATGCCCAGGAGAGCAGCCAGAAGGAGTGGGCTGGGAACGGAAGGACTGGACGGCGGCTTCGGCCGAGGGCTGGCGTGCGTGCGTGGCGTGCGTGCTGTTCTGCTTCTTCCTCCTAGACTAGATCCACACCCTTCTTTTTCAATGTTCCTCTGAAAATTCGAGCTTGTAATCCGAACTAGTAGAAATTGAGAAGAATTACTAGTGGTCTCTTACATCCGGGACCTCGTCCGCGTGGGCACAGCAGCGGCAGCCACCATGGTACCCGTGGCCGCAGCAGCCCCAGTGACAGCCACTGCTACCTCCGCCGCCACCACCGTGCTGACCACCGCCACCGCCTCCTCCGTGCTGACCACCTCCTCCTCCTCCGTGGTAGCCCCCGCCACCGCCTCCTCCGTGGTAGCCGCCGCCACCACCGTGCTGACCGCCGCCGCCGCCGCCGTGGTATCCTCCGCCTCCTCCTCCGTGGTAGCCCCCACCGCCTCCACCGTGGTAGCCCTGTACGTCGGCCTTAGCCTCCTCCTTTTTGGCCTCTGCACGAACAGAAAACGCGCATGCAAATTAGAAGCAGCATGGAGCAACCAGCAAGAGCAGCTAGCCCAAGTTCGAAACTAGTCCGGTAGCTCACGGGTTTGTTCGGCCGTGGAGGAGACGAGGAAAGCCGCAGCAAGCAGGAGAGCAAACACGATGAGAGTCTTAAACGCCATGCTTGACACCGTGCCTCTTCTTCTTCAGTGTGATGGATGAGATGGATTTGCATGCAGAGCAAGCGAATTTATAGGAAGGAGGAGGGGCTGGAACCCTGGAGAAGATAGGGCAGGAGATGTCAGCAGGCAGCTGAGGCACTCAGAGTCAGAGGCTCGTCGTCGCCGACGTGTAGAGGCCCCGTGAGGGGGACAAGAGCGGTGGCAGTGGTTGGGAGATGGACGGCAAGCGGCATTGATGTCTCTCCCAGACCCAGATATCGCCAATGGCGCCAGCCTCTGAGTTAAGCCGATCGACTAACTTTGTGCCGTGGCTCAGCGGTGAGGAAACACGACAAAGCTTGACTGCGTGGTGATGCATCCAACTCGATCGATTGAGCATATTCTGGATCTGTAAACAGGAGCAATGTACGTGGAGCATTGTTGATGTACGTACGTAATGTTAGGAAACCGAACCTGCATGACGTACGTCTTTGAACAAAGGTTGATGGACTTATGATCGGTATGTCTTTCATTCTTATCAAATTGTTACCTTACCCCAGCTTAAAAAATTAAGTCACACCCCTCCACACACTTCCTCGTATAAGACACCCAATTTTTATTATTTGAGATTTCTAGTTTAGTTTAGTCATAACTAGTTTAGAAGCCCCAAATTATAAGTTGGGCGGAATATAGGAAAAGCTGGAGAGGAGGGGGACAACCAAGATTTTATCTGGTTCACCGTGTAAGTAAATTCAATACATCACACATCACGGGTGCTTTGCAGAATTCCACATACAAAACACAACAATAGCTTTCACATGCAATTCAAAAGTGCTTCACCGTCACAGTTACAACTTTATCCACATATTCTCAAAATATTTTTGCATCCATCCAATGCAAAAACATCTGTTAACCAGAATTTGACACCACTTTTATAATGCATATAAGTCACCGATACAAACTCAGAATTCAAGGACACTTCGAGATAAACTACAGGTCGCTAAGTTTATTTTGATAAGTAAAAGGCCAAGTCCACACTCTTGCAAAGCAGTTTACCATCAAACTTATATATTCCTCTCATCTGCATACCACTGATTGAGGGAGGCGTTTTGGCTTCCGACCTCATATGCTTCTGGTCAATTAAAAAAGAAAAAATAAATCATCTTAAAAAATTCTGAAACAATTTGGTGACGAATAGATATATGTTTTCTACATTCCTGTCAAATTTCATGATGAAATGAAATTTTTACTGCTCTGTGTAAAAAAGACAAATCTAGTAATCAAAATGAGATTCAAAAAATATCAGTAGAAATGTCATTTCATCACGAAATTTGACAGGAATGTAGAAAACATATATATGTTCATCACCAAAAAATCATATTTTTTAAAATAATTTACTATTTTTCGATTTTTTAATTGACTAGGGGCATATGAGCAAGTGCACCATGATGTTCCTATAAGTAACCACAAGAGCATATGTACCAAGTAGCCTTAATGGAGCCGTAGCTCCTCTAAATTGGATTTGTGTTGACACCGCTGCTCCTCTAAACTCTTTGCCAATTGCACCCTCGTGCTCTATGGTTGGTAATTTATGTGCCTCCAATGTTTATGCCCGGAGGTTACACTATTAGTACCAATAATGCAAGCCTTGTTCATGATGTCATGCAACATTCATGTTGCTCGGGTAGTCGGGTTGACTCGTGAACGATAGGTGAGAGCGTTTCGGACCTCACATTCAGTAGAGAATATATCTATATATCGAGCTCGATGAGGCGTCACTTTGATCTACAACTCAACCTCCAACCTTAGATGAGTCTACCAACGCGATTACCGGTTGATCTGTTGGCTCTACGGTTGACAAGATGGAGGCCCTTGAAGAATACAAACTCTTTTAACTTTGTTTCTATCTTAATGGAAGCTCGATCCTTGGGGGACCTTAGATCATCTCCAGCAGAGGATGTATAAAAGGGAAAGTGTCCAAAAAAATGTTGGGACTAAAAAAATGGTGCTCCAACAGACCTCGTGTCTCTATATTCTACTGCGGAAATTTTGGGGCATACCACAACTTTGCCCCCAGGTGCTGCAAAATTTCATCATCTCTAGTGTGGCTACCCTAAAACCAAAAACGATGTGGCGGAAATCAAAACGCCACAGTGAAACTTCCCCGCTGTCGACTGTCGCTACTCCGAGTTGACTCCGACAGGTTCTTCCCACCGCACACCGCCGCCGCGACTCCCTCGCCCATCCCAGCCCCATCGCCACCTCACCGCTCATTCTCGTCACTTGAGCGTCCATTACAACCCCGAGACCGCAGCCGAATCTCGAGGCGCCGCCGCCCGAATCCGCCGGTTTCAGCCATTTCTCGCCTCATTGTCACAGCCCACCAACATCGATTCGTGGCCACCGCGACCCCATGTGACCGTCAGCGTGCTGCTGCTCGTTGCAGAACTCTCGGCACTATGCCAACGCGGCACCGCTGGATTTGGCCGCATCCCCCACCTCCTCTCCGACCCTTGCCCCACCCTCGTCGCCTTTCCATGGTCTCTGGCGACCTTCGCCGCCCAAAATCGAGCTTGGCGCCCGGCGACCGTCATATGCGCGGCCCTCTCTCCGTACATGTTCCTATTGCTTTCCAAATTTTAGAACACTAGTTTTAGGGCATGTGTTATGGCAAAAAAATTTCTGGTGGCCAAAAACCTTCTCTCTCCTGCCCTACAACCATTTTAGGGTAGCAAGTTTTGAAGAGAATCATCTGCTAGAGATGCTCCTATATGTTGAAAAAAAAAAGAATCTACATGTGAAACGCGGCAATTGTGCAACACATTCGCGCCGGGCCAGGAAGCAAAACCTCCTCCCTCCGCGTTTAGGCCCGCCGCCATGTCAGACATCCGAAAACGAAATGCAGTCTAGGCCCGCCGCCGCCCCGCCGTCCGCCTCCGTTCCTCCCAACGCTTCCGCCGCCGCAGCCACCGTAGTCTCCATCCTCGGCGGCGCGGACCCCGAATACCGTCTCCGCGCGTCCGGCATCGACCCGGACCCGGCCCTTTTCCCGCACCTCCGCCGGTCGCTCACCGCCCTCCCGGAGTCCGCGTTCCCCGCGCTCGCCCGCTGGGCCGGCACCGCCGCCGCCGTCTCCCTCCTCGCCTCCCGCGGCCTCTTCGCCGCCACCTGGCGCCTCCTCCTCTCGCCCGCGTCCCCGCCCCCTCCCCTCGCCGCCTTCGCGCCGCTCGTCCGCCGCTACGCCCGCCTCGGCCGCGCCCCCGCCGCCCTCCGCACCTTCCACTTCCTCCGCCGCCACCCCGACCGCTACACTCTAGATGAAGACGCCGGCTCCCCCGTCGCGGCCACCTCCCTCCTGAACATGGCGGTCGGCGCGCTCTGCAAGGAGGGCCACCCTCGCGCGGCCGCCAAGCTCGTCGAGCGGTGCCGGCGCGAGGGGGATGCGGCGCCCGACGAGCGGACCTACAACATGCTCCTCGACGGCTGGTCCGGCGCGCGCCGGCTCGACAAGGCCGGGAAGCTCTGGTCGGAGATGCGTCAGGCGGGCGTGCGCCCCACGGTTGTCTCCTACGGGACTCTCATCAAGGCGTTCTGCCTGATGCAGCAGCCGGACCGGGCGGTGTGTCTCCTCGACGAGATGCGGGGGGAGGGGATCGAGGGCAATGTGTTCACCTGCAACCCCATCGTGAACGCCCTCGCGCACTCCGGCCGGTTCCGGGACGCCTACAAGCTGCTCGAGAGATTTCCTCTCTATGGGGTCGCGCCGAATATCTCGACATTCAACTCGCTCGTGATGGGTTACTGCAAGTACGGGGACCTTGCCGGTGCCAGCAGCGTGCTCAAGGCCATGCTGGGGAGAGGTATCCTGCCGACCGCGAAAACGTACAATTACTTCTTCATCTTCTTTGCCAAGACCGGCAATGTCGAGCTGGGGATGAACCTTTACAGCAAGATGATCAGCAACGGCTATGCGCCGGACCAGATCACTTACAACCTCTTGATCAAGCTGTTGAGCGAGGCGAATCGGCTTGAATTGGTGGTGCAGATGATAAAGGAGATGAAAGCTAATGGTTTCGAGTCCGATCTGGCGACAAGCACCATGCTGGTGCATTTGCTTTGCCGGAGTCATCGGTTCGAGGAAGCGTGTGCTGAATTCGAGGACATGTTCCGGAGAGGGCTTGTGCCCCAGTATATCACTTACCAGATGCTTATGAAAGAGCTCAAGCGGCTCGGCTCGGTTGAACTGGTCGATAAGTTGGCTGATCTAATGCGCTCGGTACCACATTCTACAAAGTTGCCTGGCAGCTACAGAGAAAAGGAAGGTGATGATGCTAAAGCAAAGAGAAAATTGATATTGGAGAAAGCTCAGGCTGTTTCCAGTGTTCTGAAGGAGTGTAAGGATCCAAAGGAGTTGCACAAGCTAAAAGATGATGAAGAAACTGATGTCCAGGTCGCAGATAGGATAGTAGCCAGCATTAGAAAAAGAGTTTATGGTGGTCCTTGATCACCGAGTTGGCAAAATCGAATCATGAAGATTGATTGCACTTTGGGATTTAGAAGTTGATCGCCAAAGCAACTCATACGTCACATGGTTGATTGCCCTTGGGGATCTTCAAGAAGTAAGAAGAGGTTGTGAACTCTAATCATGTTTCGTTCTTTCTGTGGGTTGGATCGCCTCCATTCACAGAAGTAGTGGTCATGCATGAATGGATATTTTTTAGCAAACTGGTCAAGATGTGGCTTTCCCGCATATATGTAAGTAATAGCTGAAGCATCTATTTATATCCTTCCTGGTGTGTTCCAGCAGATATCACTTCTACATGATGCCAGTGTTAAGTAACCTGAATGTCAACGAACAGATCACCACAGGGCATGTTAGATAATTAGATCAACTAACTAATGGAGTCCTAGATGTGGTGCTTAATAATGCATATGTGATGTACTTCTGATTCTTCTAGGTACAAAATGATAAGTATCTTTTCCACAAGAAATGTCTTTTGTTTTAAAGGAATTTTTATAGGAATTTTGGATGATTAGAGTGCACTACATTTCATAGAAAATTTTCCATTGGCTCAATCTATGATGCAATCAAGCAAACTTTGGTGCAAATTCAATTCTGTAAGAGCATGCATCACAATCCTACGTTTTTGTATTCCTTTGTTGTTGGTATCCTGCGAATCAAAGAGGCTCTTAATGCTGTTATCACATCCCTAAAAAAAGGTAAACCTATACACACACTGATGGAAGACTTCCTTAGGTGTTATATGCATGCAACAAACTTTATAATATTTTGTAGAACAATCAGTTCCGCATAGTAAAAAAGAGGCTCCCGAATTAGTGACAAGTTCATCTTATCTCTAGTAAAAATTTGTTCCTCCTTATCTCCTGTTCTACCAAGAGAGGGATTACTATGTCCTGCATTTTGTGTTGTTCCTGCCTTGCTTTTGGGTTTAGTTGGCCCAAGATCATTGTATTTGTTCCCTATAGAGACAATTTCAGCTGATGTGGTAGCTTGCCGATACACCAGCATTCTGTTCTCCAGTTCACTTTAACAATGTGTGCGTTCTTAGTTTTTACGTCTATAGTTTTACTCGTAATTTTTCTGGCTTGGTACTCCCTCCTATCCATGTTAATTGTCACTGAATGGGATGTATATAGACATGTTTTAGTGCTAGATACATTCGATTCAGCGGCAATTAATATGGATTGGAGGGAGTGTTATTTTTTATGTGGGTATTTATATTTTTTTTTTGAGAAAACACAAAGCTTGTGTTTTAACATATCGAAAAGTTAGAAAAGTTTTAAAAGCTTAAAGTAAGGCTAGGAAACACACACACACAGAGCATCAGCACGATGGTGCAAATTAATTAACACCCCAGGCTGTGGGCAGGCAAACTCAAAGACCTACAGGACCAGAGGATAGCTTCCTCTTTAATCTGAGCAAGGAGCATCGCGGCGTTTGCATGATCACCATGAAAGACACGCGTTTTGGTGCTTCCAAAGCATCCACCGCGGTGAGCAGGACGAGGGAAGCAGTGCCCTTCTGTCGATCATTCTGAACACCACCTTTAGTCGAAAGCCACCATTCAATCAGGGGAGTGCCAGGATCTGGGGGCCTAAAGGGGAACCTGATCCATGAGAGAACTTAGCCCAAACTTGCCTGGAAAATGGGCAGCTCATCAAGATGTGCACTATGGTCTCCGGAGCTTGATTGCAGAGATGACAAGTCTGATCATGCGAGATGCCACGGCTTTGAAGGCGGTCTGCAGTCCAACAATTGTTCAGCCGGGCCAGCAGGAGAACATCTTGACTTTGCGAGGAGCCCAGGTACGCAAAGTTAGCTTCCACACCGGGCATCTTAGGGAACCCTCGAAAGTGGCTCTGTAGCAACATCACGCGGTGTAAATGCCGTTCAGACCACTTCCAGACCAGGCGGTAGGGATGGTTGCTGAAGGGCATTTATATTTCGTGTTATATCTATTTTTGGACCTTCTTTAAGAAGATGGAGAACTCTGAGTTTTAAGAATATCTCTTTTATAGCATCCCTCTACTAGGAATTTTACAGAAATGTCTTTTTATAGGATACCTCTACTAGGAATGTTACAGATTCAGGTATAATGGTCTACAAATTTGTTTGGTGTACCTATGGCCCATTCGTAGATAATCTTTTTTTCTCATAGATGCATTCATTTTCTATGCAGAAACAAGTCCTCCACACAGCATTCCAGTGTATTCCTAACAAATTGTTCCCTTTTTATTTATTTTTCACATAACACATGATTTTATCAATTTACGGATGGATAAATGTAGTTCTGGAGACATCTATAGAGGAGAAACTCATCGTATATGGTTTTATCAAGTAGCATGACTAGTGGAGAACTGTCAAACAACGAAAAGGCTTTTAAACTTAAATTGCTAGCTCCCCAGACCCCAAGTTTTCTGCCTAATTTGACTTCACTGAAGGGATAGTGACTGGGCCAAATAATAGTATTTTGCATACTGAGTAGGGCAAATGGTAGACATGATGTAAGCCAAATACAGGCCGGCAAAGGAACATCGCTCAAATGACATTTGGCATTACCCAAGCTCCAACCTATGTAGACAGATTCTGCTTCATCATCACCAGCAAAAATAATATGGTGTGCATAAACTTATCTTGGTCTGGTAGGTGCACAAGTATAAACTAACCACAGATAGGAATGAGAGCATCCCAAAGTTACCTTTGTTTGAATCCCAAGCATCTCGTCATCCCTGCTGGCTGGCCTTCCCCCATGGCTTTCAGACTTTTCTTCCTCATTCTCGCTGTTGTTGCATCTCTCGGCTACGCTGCCACGATGGGCGACGTTCCATTGTACCCTTCCTGCTCGACCACGGGCAACTACACCGCCGCCAGCCAGTTCAAGAAGAATCTCGATGAGCTCCTAGCCGCTCTCCCCGCGGCCGCCGGGGGCAATGGCTGGTTCTACAATGGCACAGTGGGGGACCCTGGATCTCTGGACCAGGTCTTCAGCCTCATCATGTGCTACGCTGACCGTGATGCGGCACAGTGCCTCGAGTGCCTCGCCAGGGCGCCGGCAGAGATCACGACCGTGTGCCCTGGCAGCCGGGTCGTGCGCGCGGCCTATGATGCGTGCGTGCTCGGGTACTCGCCGGCGCCGCCTTTCATCTCCACGGCTGACCTCGACATCGCTTTCTATGTGAGATATAACGTGCCGTTCCAGGTCGACCCAACCACCATGGCCAGGGCATGGCTCAGGCTGATGGCTGACCTCACGGGTCGTGCCGCCGGGAGACCGTCGCGTGTCGCGAGCGGGAGCACGCTGTATGACGAAACGTGGCAGGTCCACGGGCTGGCGCAGTGCACACGGGACCTCAATACCAGCGAGTGCAGCCGGTGCCTCTCCTCCTTGGTCGGCCAACTTCCAGAGTTCTTCCAAAACGAGTCCGCCGGCGCCGTCAAGGCGTACAGCTGCTACGTGCACTACGAGCTTCACCCCTTCAACATAACCCTGCCGCCTGTACCAGAGCCCCCACTGCCCCCGCCGCTGTCGTCTCCACAGCTGGGAGGTGAGTGGTCAGTCTTCCATGGCATCCATGCTAGCTAGTCCGACAATGCCATCTTAAATTGCAGGGCTAAAGCAGCTGGCAATCAGATACTAATCCAGTATTGTTGCTGAAATGTCACCACAGAATCATCGTCTTCTTCGAGGTCCTCCTCGAGGACAGGGCTTCTGATCGGCATCACCATTGGTACCGTGTCATTCTTCATCAGTCTTGTCGGCTTCTTGATTTTTCTCCTTCTCCGGCAACGGCAGAAGGAGCCTAATATCCCGGTCACCAATGAGGCAAGGGGGCTAAAGCAGGAATATGGCAACTTCTCCAACGATGATCCTGCCATGGAAGACGTCTTCGAGAAAGGGACCGGCCCCAAGAGGTTTCGATACAGCGAGCTGGCCATGGCCACCAACAACTTCTCTGACGAGAGGAAGCTTGGGGAAGGAGGCTTTGGCTTGGTATACAGAGGATTTCTCAATGAATCAAACCTGGAGGTGGCCATCAAGAGAGTCTCCAAGGGTTCCCAGCAGGGGAAAAAGGAGTACGCCTCCGAGGTGACGATCATAAGCCGGCCCCGGCACCGAAACCTCGTCCAGCTCATCGGCTGGTGCCATGGCGGTGGGGAGCTGCTGCTCGTCTATGAACTGATGCCCAATGGCAGTCTGGATATGCACCTCTACGGCGCCAAAAATGCCGCAGTGCTGCCATGGCAGGTCAGGCACGAGATCGTGCTGGGACTGGGCTCCGCGCTCCTATACCTGCACCAGGAGTGGGAGCAGTGTGTGCTGCACAGGGACATCAAGCCCAGCAACATCATGCTGGACGCCTCCTTCACAGCCAAGCTTGGCGACTTTGGGCTGGCCAGGCTTGTCGACCACGGCCGGGGGCGCACACCACCGTGCTCGCCGGCATGAGGGGGTACATGGACCCGGAGTGCATGAGCACCGGCCGCATAAGCACCGAGTCGGACGTGTACAGCTTCGGCGTCATGCTCCTCGAGATTGCCTGCGGCAGGCGGCCTCTGGCACTGGCAGAAGAGGAGCACATGGTCCACCTTGCCCAGCGGATCTGGGCCATGTATGGGGGTGGAAGAGTTCTCGATGTTGCCGACGTGCGTCTGAATGGGGAGTTCGACATCCTGGAGATGGAGCGTGTGATCATGGTCGGGCTCTGGTGCGCACACCCTGACCGAAGCCTGAGGCCATTGATCAGGCAAGCCGTCGGCATGCTGAGGTGCGAGCAGCCGTTGCCGACACTCCCGGCAAGGATGCCGGTGGCGACCTTCGTGTACATGCCGCTGGAGATTGGTGATTCCAGTTGGGGGTCTTCTGGTATCACCGGCGCCAGCGGCAGAGGCAGCAGCAGGGCGAACACCACGTTGGGAAAGTCAGTGTCGATACCAAGCAAGACATTAGTCGAAGGGCAGGTCACTGGACGGTAGATGTTGTGAAGTAGAACTGTGGATCAGCTGATGCTGACACACAGTAAACATTGGTGGAGAAAGGTCTGCCACCCATGCATTCTGTCTCCATCTGCTTTCTGCCAGGGCCTTATTATTCTTGTTTCAGTTCCTCTCCCCCCTTTTCTGCGACGAAAGTTTCAGGAGGATGTGCCCCCTAGGCTTTACTTTAGGTGGAATGTGCGCTGAAATTTCAAAACTTTGAATTCGAGTATTCTGCGAGAAATCTGCTTGGAGATCACCCGCATCAGGTGGTCTAAGGCGGCAGCGGCCCCTTTTGTATTCTGCAAAACAAAGAGGCTGTTAATGCTGGTGTTATATATATCCCTCCAAAAAGAAAAGGTAAACCTGTGCACATGCTGCTCAATGACTTCCTTAGTTTGTGCATGCATACAAACTTTACAATATTTTCTAGAACAATCAGTTCCGCGTAGTAGAAAAGAGACTCCTGAATTAGTGACAAGTTCATCTTATCTTTGACAACAAAATGTGCCTCCTTATCTCCTGTTCTACTGAAAGAGGCATTATTCTGTCCTGCATTTTTGTTGTTTTTGCCCTGCTTTTTGTTTAGGGGACCCAAGATCATTATGTGTGTTTCCTTCTTTAGGTGGGTATTTATATCTCGTGTTATATCTATTTTTGGGAGCGTTCTTTAAGAAGGAGAATTCTGAATTTGGAGGATACATCTACTAGGAACTTTATAGATTGAGTACTGTACAATGTTCTGCAATTTTTTTTGCCATACATGATGTATTATGCAAAAAAACAAGTCTTTCCCACAATATCCTAATATATTCCTAACAAATTATTCATTTTTTATTCTTCACATATTATCAAGTCAGAAATGGATACATGTGGTTCTAGAGACGTATAGAGGAGAATCTCGTCATATATGGTTTTACTTTTATAAAACAGCATGAAAAGCTGACAACTGTCAAACAACGGTAAAAGTTTTAAACTGGAATTGCTAGCTCTCGAGGTCTTCTGCCTATTTTAATATCAGTGAAGAGATAGTGAATGCGGCAAATACTCAGACATGAGGTAAAGCCAAAATAGGCCGGCAAAGGAACGTTGTTCAGATGACATTTGGCATTACCCAAACTCCATATTATGTATCTTATTCGGACATATTCTACTTTATCATCACTAATATGACCTTAACCTTCTTGGTCAGGTAAATGCCCAAATATAAAGGATCGTGAGTATTGCCGCCGTCCCCGGCCGGCCATCCTCCATCGCTTCCTGCCATGTGATTCTCCTCCTCGCCGTCCTTGCAGGCGTCGCGACTGAGATCTTCGACACAAGGAGCCAGTATGCTCCACCGGGGGCGTGCTACCTGGAGTATGCTTGCACCGCAAGCGTCACACCATTGTTCTTTGTAGTCATTGAATTCTTCAGTGGTGTCAAGTTGCTACTCTGTTTTGCATGAGATCTCTGTGCGTTGTGGTGTGTTGTGTGGGTTATCCAGTAAGGCAGTAACTGAAGAAGACATGGTTGTCTGATTGAGATGGCAACTTTAGGCAGAATTAAGGCGTTATTGGACTAGAGAAATAAGTTTCGTTCCACTGTGATGAACTGTCTGTACCTTGCAAATGTGATTTCCTCTTTTGCTATAGCCGGACTGCAACATGCTCCATTTTCTGCTGGGACTTCATTTTCTCTCCATGCCATATGGAAGATACATATGGCATTGAGATAGTATATATACCGTGCTACCATAACAATAAGAAGCTACCAAAAATAGACACTTTTTTGTTTTTTTTTAACTATATTGATACCGTACGTATCTACCACAACACACAAGTTTGGATTCAAATTCGATATGTACTTCAAGAAATAAAAGAGACAAAATGTCCTGAATTGTAGTTTAGTTTATTGTTCACGTTGAAATTTTACCTTTTAATCTTGATGCGTGTATTTAGTTTTTCCTTTTTGAAATTTTGTGGTCTGAATATTGTTTGCTAGTTATTATAGTCTAATCTTCTCCCTCTGTTCTAAGAAGTAAGAAGTAAGTCGTCTAAATTTAGGCAAAAGTCAACATCATATAAGTTTGGCCAATTTTATATAGATAAAAATATGAACATCTCCAATACCAAATCAATATAAAATTATAAATAGATGCATCACAAAATATGTTTTCATAGTGAATCTATTCAATATTGCGGACGTTGATATTTTCTTCAATCTATTTGATCAAACTTAGTGAGTTTTGACTATATTTATACGGCTTTATCAGTACCCAAAACGGCAGAACACAGATATGTGCTAGCAGCTGCAGCGCTTTGGCACCAGGGCACCATATTTCTCTCGGCGAGGTATTAGCTGAAAACCCTTATTCGGTGAAAATCTGGAAACTTTCTTCCTCGACTGTAAGATCGTGAGCAGACGCTTCTGATCAGAGGTGGGATGGCACCCAAGCCACGTAAACGAGGTTCACTGAAAAACCCCTATTATCTGCACGGTTAGCCGAATTATTTGATGGATTATCCAACCCAACTCGGCCTGTTCCCATCCGCCGGAACATGGCCCCGCCGCCGCCGCCGCCAACGCAGGAAGATGCCGGCGTGGAGCCATTGAACTAGGCGGGAACTCGACAGGAAGCCACCGCCGGCTATGTCCCCACGCTACGGAAACTTGGAGGCATCGCCGTAGGCCCCGTGCTACGGTTGGCATCCACACGACGGGAACTCGGGATGAACCGCTTCTCCTTCCAATTATTTTTCGGCGTCTGCTGTCTGAAGTTGTACCCGAGTTTGGCAATATTTCTGTTCTACAGAAGTCTGGTGCTAAGCTGTGTAATTTCTGATATCATCCAAGAATGTTTTGATGCGATCCAAGCGGTGTTATTTTGGCTGGGTTGCGTCAATCGGTTGCTGTAATCTGTGAATGTATATGAGACCAAATTTCTGAATACAGTGCATGTTTGCTGAATATAGCGTCCCCTCTCTTAACTTCTCTGCATTGTCGAGGTCTCTTTTCCTGTGTTAAAAGTGACAGCCACAGTGCATATTTGCTGGAATATTTTATATGGAACAAAATATAATTGATATGTTTCTGCAATTCTTCCACATTTTTTAGTTTGACAAAATAAACAACTACTCATGTCTCTCCAAAGATAATGCTGAAGCTCTCCGCAAAAATTATCGGTGAACACAGTACAAGATGGAATTGACAGCTTCTATGTTATATTTTGACCTTGTAAGAGCTTCAGTGTTATCAGTGAACACTCCCTTTTCTTTACCTATTAGGCGTGCCTACATGGTACTGTTACTAACTTACTAGTAACTTGCAAGCTTCAGCTTCACCTTTGGAGAGACATGCCCAAGTTTAATTATTTCGTGAAACTGAAACTATGAAGAACTGTAAGTTATCAGTGGTTTCATGCAACTGAGACTGTGCATAGCAAGTTCAGAGAAGGTTACTTTCCACACCAATTGCGAAATCAACTGACCGGAGATAATAGCAATCGGTAATTCCACCGAGTGATATAATTTTACAATATCAATCATCCATGGATTACCGATTTCACACTGAGTGATACATAATTATTCAGTTACAATGTCAATCACCAAATATTCCGGAAACAAATAAAATTCAGTTACAGGGGACATGTCTGTCAGTTGGGAACTTGGGATGGAGGACGATGGAAGGGCCTTGGTTGGAAGGCGAACGATCCGCATGATGGAGCTAGAACAAAGGCTAGAACTGCCATCACGAACGTCACCGCCGTTGTTCGCTGGCGTAGAGTTTTTTTCCCTCGACAACATCAAATTCATATTACTAGATTTGTTATGGTAAAAGTATTACTTGGAAGACAATGTAAATGTATTGACTTACTTATACTGTGAATAAGAGGGGGATATTTCACAAACAAATATAGAATATGAATTGACATGGTATGGCTCGATTAATTCAAACATTAAAGAATAGACTACATGACATGCCTTCACATTGCATTGATGTTATTAAACTCCACACACACACACGGTTGCAACAGATAACAAAATATACGAGGAGAAATTACCTTATGCTACCCAGATTCAGGTACTTGGTGAACTCAGCCGGAATAAATGACTCAAAATACCAGTACTTGGACTGTGAAAAGTCAGTCTCGCGAGAAACATCGGTTTCTTCTAACTCTGGATTGCTATATGGATGTGAAGCTTTAACGGTTTTGTTGCCCAAGTCAACTAAAAGGAGAAAGGTCTCAGAATAGCATTTGCCTTCAACCCTTTGCCTGATCACGAAGCAAACGACATTGGGGTCATCGATGCAAACATGAGGAAACCGCAACACAGTTTGCGGGAGAGACTGAAACCCACTAAAAGACCAAAGATCCTCGGATGTAATCCTATGGGTCTTCTCCCACTCCATCTCATTCACTGCTGTTCTTGTTAGCGTCCAAGAGCTGACGGTGAACCCAGAAGACTTTTTGAAAGTCCCGGTAATCTTGCCGTCTCCACGCACAACGGTGACATACTTCATGGTGCCACAGCCGGTGACGCCCACGGTCTGGCATGCATCGACCCACCCGGTGCCATGGCATTCGTCGAAGAGATTAGGCACTTTCTCGGGGAACTCTTTGAAGTAGAGCACCGGCTCGTCATCGAACACGTCACAGAAGATGATTCCATGGCAGTAATCGATCCAGCAGAGGGAGCTCCCAAAGGCGACCACTTTGTCCGCATCCCAGTAGAAGAGCAGCCGCTGCAAGGAGAAATCACCCCCCGTGCAACCCAGCAGTGGTATGAACGGTGGCTGCTTGGTCTCCCACTTGCTGGATTTCGAGGGGCAAAACAGGTGAAGCTCTGTTGTGGTCTCATCAGAAATGTTGATCTGAAGCTCGGCGACGGCGAACTCCTTGTCGCCGCGGCGCACGACGCCGAGATCCAAGCCATTGGCCCTCCGTACTTGCTGGTTGGTCACGACGAAGCCCTTCGCCTGGATCCGGGCCCGGACCTCGTCATCGGTGCCGCCGAGAGCGGGGAGAAGGTGGAGCGACGGGCCGCCGGTACCGGCAGGGGCGCTGTAGAGGAAGAAGTCGATCATCCCGTACTTGAGGAGCGGGCGGCCGGCGCGGGGCACGTCGATGACGTATGACATCTGAAGGAGCAGCGCGTCGCGGTGGGTGGCGGCGACGCGGAAGTCGTTGAAGGACGACGAGCCGGCGTCGAGCCGCAGGAGGATGCGGGACACCCGCGGCGGCGCGTGGAGCTGGAATCCGACGTGGAACGCGCGGTCCCCCCCGGAGCCGGTGGCGGAGGCCACGGTTGAGTCGTCCACGTCGAGGTCGTCCCTGCGAACCACGAATCGGTCCAGCAAAACCCATTCAGGGAAGGGAGCCATGGCCGGCCGGCGGCGCGGATCCCCAATCTTAGGTCTTGCTCGTCTCTCCCCCTCACCTGTCGCTCGAGAATGGTAGTATGCGTTTTCTGGTTGAGCTTGCGCACACGCTGCAGTTTCTACACCGTCTTTTTATTTTGTTAATTAACAAGGATCCGGTTTTGTTACCAAGTTTTTTTTACTTTTTTCTTAACAACTGAAGATTTTATTCCATTAGCAACATTTTACAGAGAGTAGTGTGAACAGACTCACACTAGACAAGGCGAGAACATCTCTCGCTATACAAGGACATGTTGGATGATGACACCAATACCTGCTAGAGAAGATTGAATGTTTTCCTCCTTTGTCCAGGCTGCATCGCAGAAAATTCCTTGACCTGCAACTAGAGATGGTTCGATTACTGACTGCTCTATAAGAACTGTTGGTAAGTGTTGATCATGTCCTTCCATCAGATCCTCTAGCTTTTTGCCCTGCAAGATCACATTCGCCACCGGATATACCTGTGATGGTTTACAAATTTTTCTTCCAAACAGGGCATCATTTCGTGTTTTCCAAAGGCACCACAAGAAGGTGTATAAGCTGTGAAGTTTTTTTTACTTGAGTTTTGTTATAAAGTTTACCCAATACGGTTGTGCTAACTCTAAATCATCCGAGAATTTTGTTATAAGTTTACCCACCACTATGATTTTTTTCAGTATTTTTTGAAACAAAAATTTACGGATTCAATTTTTTTGGAGAACCGAGCTCCATGGAGCTCGGGCTCCATTTGGACTTTTCGGACGGTACCGAGCATATAATGGAACAATAGCAGGACTATGTTTTGATTCGGATCAGACGAGTTGAGAAGATAGAAGTACTTATCTGTTGTGCACATGCTGCCTCGGTTCCACAATTCCTTCCTCGAAGTGAAGCAAATCTTGGAATTCTGATGACATTAGTCACGCATGGCGGCGTCCTCAAGACTTCCATCCACTGCACACATTGACGCCACGTATGGCTTTGACCATATCTCGAAAGTCGAAGCTCTCGACTCCTAGGGCGCGTTTGGTAGGCTGCAGCCAAATTTCAGCTCACAGAGACTTGCCCTCCCTGGGTCTAGTCTGACGAGACCAACCTTTGACGAGACCAACCTCTGAGCCATGTTGTGCACTCCGTTTGGCAGACTGCATCGCATGGCTAGCAGTGACTTGTGTATTTCATTTTATTGACTGCAGCCTACTCTAGTGATCAAAAGTTGAACTACAAATCCTTAACAAAAGTTGACAAACCTTGGTGTTTTGTTTCAACAAGTTACTCTAGTGATCAAGTTCCCATTTAATAGCAAGTGTAGTTCCCATTTGGTATGTACTGATGGGATCGCGAGCAACACGATTCTGACATTTGGCCCATCAGAAACCACATCGATCGAACCCTACAAAAGCGACCACCCGCCGCCATCACTCGCCGGTCGCCGCTTCACTCGCTTCAACCTCAGACTAAACCCTAACTTGTTGCTCCCGTGCTCACCTCTCCTCCAGCTGGCTCCGGCCAAGGCCATCCGGTCCTCCAGCGCCCGCCCGCACGAGCTGGATCGAAGCACGGAGCAGCTCCTGTCGCTCATCCACGACAATCTTGAAAGTGCATGGTTGCCCCCATGTGTGGTTTTGGTAATTAATTACAATTTCTATGGACTAATATTTGTATTAAGCTACTTGTAGGTTGTGTCCATATATCGTTGCTTGATATTCATTTGTTGGAGTCAAGGAAAAGGGAAGAAGATTATATGTTGATCAAGGCTAAGTGCTGGTTGATCAACACACAAGGTGTCTTGTCACGAGGTTGCATCAAAAGGAAGATCCCATGTAGCTCATGAAGGACGGTGTCAAGTGGTGTGGTGCAAATACAAGATGATCAACAAGTAGATATCATTTGCTTGGGGCTTGCCATCCACTTGAAGATAAAGGCCAAGTGAAGATATGTCGAATAAGAAGTTCAACCATATTGGTGTATGGGGGAGCATCATGTGAGTCTTCACCAAGCGAAGCACAATCAAGAAAGGTGGCCATCTTGAGAAGATGAAGATCGTCATCGTTGACCTCAAGTGGATTATGCGCAAGCAAAGGTATGATCTTGATAGGTTTTCTCTTTTACCTGGTCTCATGGTGTTAGGTGAGAGATCGGGTTATAGGATAGATAACCGTACTATCAATAGGGCTCTCAAGTGAGTAACTCGATCGCATCTTTGTGGAGAGCTCAAACCTTTACATACTTGGCATATCATCTTTCTTGGTTATTATTTCGATTTTATCCATGTGAGAATTTATAGCTTGTGTTCATCTCCATAGCAAGCTCTAGTTCATCAAAAACGGATTTCATATGCACATCTTGTTGCATTTTTTATGTTGGAGGTTTTTCCAGCGTGTCCCTTTTAGAGAGGTCAAACTCTCTTCTTATGATTTCCTCCTCACATGATGGACAATGATGTTTCTCTACATGATCTTGTAGAGCTTTTCGTTGCGAGTCCAACGAGCCCAAGATCATCGAAAACGGAGTCCGGATGTGAAAGATTTGTCCGTTTTCGTTTGCTGTTTCTGTAATTTTTCTCTGGACCGGAAGTTCCGGTCCTTAGGCCAGAAATTCTGGCCCTCCAGATATTTCCGCCAAAAGTTCCGGACTATGTCCAGAGAGCTTCCTAGGGCGTCCAGGTCGCTCCAGGGGGGTCCGGAAATTCTGGGGTAAACCCCAGAAGTTTTGGCCCGTGCAGGAAAAACTGCACGTAATGGTTGGATTTGGTGGGGACCTATTTAAGGGGTCTTCTTCCCCAATGGTTCCCAAAGTTCCCAGTTTGGAGCTTCTCTCACTCCTCCATTGTTTAACTCTAAAGCTTTGATTTCTCTCAATCCCTCTAATGACTCTTGCCCAAATTTAGGGAAAAGAGAGAGGAGATCTAGATCTAAAACTCCACCAATTACTTTCTCCTCTTTGTGAGGAGAACCCTTTGGATCTAGATCTTGGGATTTATTTGTTGAGTTCTTCTTAGTTCTTCCTCTCTTCTCTCCCCACAAGCATTAGTTGCTTTTGGTGGGATTGAGAGTAAGGATTGAGCACTTGTCCTCTTGCCATTGCATTAATTCCATCGGGTTGTGCTCTCCACGAAGATTTGTGGGATTGAAGTTCGAGAAACTTGTTACTCTTGGGTGTATTGTGTTACCAAGAGCTTGTACCTCTTGGGTGCATTGTATACCCTAGACGGTTGGTGGTGTCGTGAAGCCTTCGAGTTGTGAAGCTTCGGGCAAGGTTTGGGATCCCCTGATTGAGTTGTGGGTGTGTGCCCCAAGATCGTTGTAAAGGCTCTGGATTCCGCCTTGAAGGATTCTGATAATGTAAGGTGAACCTAACCCTCGGGTGAGGTTCATCGGAGAATAGGGTGAGGCCATTTGTGGCGTCTTGAGTAGGCCTTTTATGGCGAGCTCACACCCCTCCAACGAGACGTACTCCCTTAATAAGGAGAAACTCGGGAATACATCCTCATCTACCGAGCTCTTTACTTGTGCAATTTACATTGTGATAGCCTTCGTGCTTGAAGTTTTATATCTTACTATCACCTTGTTGTTTGTCTTGCTTAGCATAAGTTGTTGGTGCACATAGGTGATCCTAGTTTATTTAGGTTGTTGGCTTGTTAATTTAAACACCTAGTTTTATTCCGCAATTATCAAGCCTTAAACCGGAAAAGTTTTAATTGGCTATTCACCCCTCCCCCCTCTTAGGCAACATTGTTTATCCTTTCAATTGGTATCAGAGCCTCGGCTCTCTTTTTGGGCTTTACCGCCTTGAGAGTAAAGATGTCGTTTAGAGAATTAGTGCACGATCCCACTTTTATATTTGATGGCACAAACTTTAATGTTTGGAAAACTCATATGCTTAGTCACTTACGGGTCTTGGACTCTAATATTGAGCGTATCTTAGATATAGGTTTTTCTCCTCCAAATGATTACGAAAGTATGACTTTAGAGGATGATAAAAACTTATATCTAGATGCTCTAGCTTCTAATGAGTTTTGCAAATTTTTGAGTATTGTAGTTTTTGAGTCAATCATGCCTCTCCGGAACGTTCATGAATTGTGGACAAAGCTTCAAGATAAAATATGGCAAGTCCATGACCATTGAGGACGATTGTTCTCCCTCCACCTCTGGCCGTGATGAGTTCTCATCTTCGTCTACTTCACCAAAATGTGGTAAGCCACAAACTAATGTGATGGTGAGTAGTGATAGGTTGTGCAATAATGATATGAGCTCATTGTTGATGATCTTTTAACTCTATCTTGTTGCAATGCCTCATCTTTAGACCTAAACACACATAGCACTAATGCATGTAAAATGCATACATGAACTTTACATTTTATTACTTGATATTCCAACTTATTTGCATCATATATGGGTTATATTTATGTTTTATAATGATTTTAGGGGTTAATTCACAGTTTCCCCATTTATTTGGAATTAACCCTGCGCTGGCAGAAAACCCTATTTTCTATATTTTGATGTTTCAGGGACTCAAACGACGTCCAAATGACCTAATATTTTACAGGCGTCAGTTTTTGGAAGGAATGAAGCGTAGGAGTGAAGGAATCAAACAAACGGAGACCCGAGAGCTGAAAGAGGTGGCCCACACGGCCAGATTCCTTGGCCGCGTGGGGCCCCCTATCCTGGGCCTAGAGCCTCCGATGCCATCGATCTTCGTCCCCGTGCCTTCATCTTGACCTAAAACAGACTATAAAAATAGTCCCCCAAGGAGTTTCGCAAGGAGGCGGCGGAGAAGAAACATAAAAACCAAGAAACAGGAGACAGAAAGCCGCCGCCGGAGAAGATCGGAGGGGGGGGGGGGACACCGCCGGAATCACCTCCGGAAGGCTCCTCCACCCCCCCCCCCCCTCCGGAGTCTCCATCAACACCATCGTCAAGACCAGCACCATCTCCATCACCATCTTCGTGATCCACTTCATCCCTCTCATAGTTTGAGATTGTTCGAACCCTAGCTATTGTCTAAGTACTATTCTACATGTTTGTGAATTGCTACTTGTCATTGTTTTGTGGGGAGATTATATTTTCAGATTGTGTTGTATCACTTATGCCATTGAATCATATCATGTCTTCGCGTTGTGAGTAGTTCTCTCATGTTCATGGGGGAATAGGATGGATTGGCAATGATTTATATATGACATGTGTTGGTATTTTGTCTAGTGTTTATCTTTTTACGTAATTGTATGATGGTGTTGTGCGAACGTCGACTACACATCACTTCACCTATATGGGCTCATAGGAGAACACCATAGTGTAATGGAGTGAGGGAGACTTGGGAGGACATGTAAACCTGAGACCGAGTCATGAAGTTGCATTATGAGGGTATTAGTATCGAGGACCTTAGAGTTTAAGGCTATGGTGGGACTCTATGTCTTAATAACTCTTTTGCAGTCATTTACTTGGCCATAAGAACCATCATAAGAGGGTTTAGTTTATTTATTTAGCTTTACCTAATTATTCCTCCGTCCAAAAGAAGATTAAAACTTGACAAAATGCTTATAATCATTGTCTTTGAGAGCTTTCACTTGTCATATCTCCACTTATAATCATTTTAGTTTGTCTAGTGCATAGATAATAAGAGAAGTGACACTCTTATTTGAGAGGATAAATACTTATACCTTCTACTCCTCGTGGGATCGATACCATACTTACACTTTGAAGATTTCAATGATCCCTTATACTTGTGGGTATCAAGACATTTTCCGGCACCGTTGCCGGGGAGTGTAGCGCTTAAGTTTTTATTCTTGTTTGCACTAGATGTTTATTCACTTTTAGTTTGCATTTAGTTTAGTTTTATTTTCAGTTTTATATATCAAAACACAAAAAAACATGGAGAAACTTTCTGGAATGTCTATGGCTAATGATTATTTTAAAAGTATGGACGCCTACTCTGAATATCAATCAACCGAAGAGGGAAATAGAATGGGTAAATTGCTTGAAGCTCTTAATAAAATAGTTTTTCATTTTTGTGAGTTACATGACATAACTTGTTGCACTAGAAGATTTGTTAAACATCCCCACTATCAATGTAAGCATAGCAGTGATCCTATAATTGCTTGTTATTGTGAAGATAAAATTTTATGCCCTGATATAGAACAAGTTGAGAAATATATTGCTTATGTTGGAGCCCATGAGATAGACTCTCTTATTAATAAATTTCTTGCAACTAGTCATTTAGCTCGTGTAATGAAAGGACAAATTTCTATTATTCTCCAACTTTACAAAAAAGAATTTAGTGATAACATTTATGTTAAAGAAAGAATTCATTTTAACCTTGCACTAAAACATGTCTAGATACAAATGGAAAGAAAAAGTCCAAAACATCTTATATTTTGATACGGAGGGAGTATAAAATTTGGGAAAGTAAATGAGAAGGATGAGAAATGGAGGTGTTGGGGTCGACCTTGAACATGTGTTGTTCATGCCAATGGAACCATTGCAAAGTCTCTATCATTAAAAAAAATTCCAAAGCTAAAACCAAATAAAATAGTGTTTATGTTGTATATATTTGCTTCTTCTTTTGCCTTTTTGCTAAATAAAAAACAATAAAAATATTTTCTTTCTTCTTTGTTTGTTTCTCTTGAATTTTCTTGGTTCATTTTGTTTCTTTTTGATTTTTTATCTTCAGTTCAAGTTTTGGTTTTTGAGTCAAGGTGTGTGTTTACTACTGTAACAACACCTTTGTATCTTATTTTTCATCTTTATGGCAAGAATAACCTCTTTTGAAAGGTAGGATTAAACATTAGTGATTTGTTGTCCAGAAAACAGATTCCTGAGATTAATAGCGTAAAATGTATAAAATCACAGAAGAGGAATTTTTAGCTGAGATTCTACGACAGCAATATTCAGTTATTAATACAAATTTCATTAGTTCAAAATTTTCTGATTTGAGCAACGTAAGTGCCTCTGAAAATTCACTCTTTACGGGCTGTCCAGTTTTTGGCAGATTCTGTATTTATTTTGCATTACTCTCATTACTTGTGTTTTGTGTAGTTCTATTGATCAAATAGCAATACACAACCATAGTTAAAATAGCTAATATTTAGAATAAACTCGTGATATGTCTTTGTTGTACCTATGGGGATTTAATTTATGGAGACACTAACCCCTCTAATCAAGTTTTATGTTGAGTTTTGTGTAAAGAGAATTTTTCAAGTGGAAGAGTTGAGGGTGATGAACAAAGATCAAGAGGGACAACCACTCAAGTTTGGGGATGTTACCCCTAGACTCACCCAACATATATTAAATAAGTGCAAGAATTCAAGCTTGGGGATGCCCAAGCCACCTCACTCTAACCATCTTGATAACAAGTAAGTAAGCCTAGCTATATGGCTATAAAGAAAGCGCTTTACGGGAGGCAACCCGTTTGTTTTTATTTTCGATTTTCTTTGTGTCCTTTTGATGTAACAAGAGACTTAGTTTTTAGTTTTGTTTCTATAATTTTTAATAAAGTGATAAGTTTTACCCATTTTGGATTGAAAAAGTTGCTTATTGTATTCGGAGATTTTATTCCAGCATGAATCTGTGCATGGTATGATTTTTCATTCCTATTCTGTAACTCCGAATGAGCTGATATCTTAAATGTATCTGCAACTTTTCATCCTATGTAAGAGTGAATTTTTTTCAGATTTTTTCGTCATATTTAATTAGGATATAAAAATGTGTTTTGCTGCTGCTGTTTTTCTAGACAGATTCTGTCCCATTTTGTTTGATGCATTCTTTGAACTTTTAACTTGAATCTTTTTTATCCAATTCAGTTTATAAGTAGGCATAAAACATTATACACTTTCTGGACATTCATTTTGAAGTTTTTTCACAGGGATTAGAGGAGATGCACCAAGAGCTATCCAAGGATGGTGAAGACAATAAGCTTGGGGATGTGAAGACAACCCCACTGGACCAACACACTCTCGGTTTGCACACGTCTAACTTCTGTTTTTCGATCAATGCACTTTATCGCATAAACTTGGAGCGTCTTTTATTTGTTTTTTTATTTTGGTTTGATTTTTTGTTTGTCTTGAGACCACCACTATCATTATACATGAGAGAGCTACTGGAAATTTGGGTTTAATTAAGTTGGATTCTATTAAAAAGATTGGGAAAGGGATGTTTGAGTTGATTAAAAAAGATACATATAGTTGCATGATTCATGTGCTTTTTAATGGGTATTAATTTGCGAGTGTTTTATCAAGAGCTATCTCTTATTCATGTTTTGATGCTGAATGTTACTTTACTTTGTTTAACATGGATTGGTTAGTTCTATGTACACTTATGCATGTATTTAGACGGTCAACTTTCTCCCTCTTGCTAGCCCAAAAATTCCAACAAGTAAAAACTTGTTTTCCGACACCTTCAACCAAAGTTTTTCCAGTGAGTCCACCATATCTACCTATTAGCTTTATGCTATTCCAAGTATGTTTATCATATTATTTTGTATTATCTATACTTCTGAATTAAAATGCTTATGTTATTGATTGTTATGGGAAAAGTTGGTTAAAAAGCTCTCACGAACTTGATGCACACCTTACTTTTATTGCACTTAATAAACATGAACCATTGTGATTAAAATTATGAAGTTGTGAGCTTGACAAGAGTTTTGGTTGGGAGTTAGCTCATATGTGCTGTCACATGGCAAGCTTTCAACGTGCTCTTAATTATATTTAGTTGATATCATGTACTTTTGTTTATGGATGCTTATCATGGTGCCAAATAAATACGGAAACTTAGTAAGTTTGAGGAGTTTGTATAAATGGCTAGAGAGACGCCTGGGCCGCTAATCTAAGCCATGCATCATTCATGGTGGAAATTTACTTACATGCTATGGTGAACCTTCAGTGATACACCTCACAATAAAAAGCTATGCCAATAGTAAATAAAAAAGGGTGTTGACATTGTTCATTTTGTTTGTTTGTCTTGTCATTTTGACATGAGCTTGTTCCATGTCCTGGGACAAGAGGTACCCCAGTTGACGCTCTTGATGATGTTATTATATTACTTACAATGACTTTAACTTGAACTTGCTTTGTGGCCCGAGTTGAGTAACACCGTGGTGTAGGTACTCGTATTCACGGGGCATGAGGCATTCAACCCATACTTTGTCAAGCACACTACTCATATTTTCTTTCACTTTAAACTTTAACCATTCAAGATGCTATGATAGGGGTAATGAGAGCTTGACACCAATGATTACCACATTGCAAACATTAACTTAAGTAGAAGCATTTGGAAGTTAGATGAAACTTATTCATGTTTTACCTCTACTCATTTATATATCTTTCCAAAGTGTCCACCTTTTATTCAGATTTACAAAAGTACTCTATGACCATTATAGGATGTTTTTACTTTTCATTATGCATACATTTGGTCCATATTACTTTCTTCTATGTTACACTTTATGAATCATCATTGAACATTCATTGAATATTTAATATCACTTTATAATCCATCTTGTATATTGCTACAACCTTTGAAGAATAAATCATTTGACTCTATGTAGCAATAGTAATCATCTTTGATATCCATTGATAGTATTAAAATGCAAAGTCCATGTTAGTTTTATCACCTTCATACTCGAGGACGAGTATTGGTTAAGCTTGGGATGTTGATGCATGTAAAATGCATACATCAACTTTACATTTTATTACTTGATATTACAACTTATTTGCATCATATATGGGTTACATTTATGTTTTATAATGATTTTAGGGGGTAATTCACAGTTTTCCCATTTATTTGGAATTAACCCTGCACTGGCAGAAAACCCTATTTTCTATATTTTGATGTTTCAGGGACCCAAACGACGTCCAAATGACCTAATATTTTACGGGCATCAGTTTTTGGAAGGAACGAAGTGTAGGAGCGAAGAAAGCGAACAAACAGAGACCTGAGGGCCGAAAGAGGTGAGCCCATGCGGCCAGATTCCTTGGCCGCGTGGGCCCCTATCCTGAGCCTTGAGCCTCCGATGCCGTCGATCTTCGTCCCCGTGCCTTCGTCTTGACCTAAAACCGACAATAAAAATAGTCCCCCAAGGAGTTTCGCAAGGAGGCAGCGGAGAAACACAAAAACCATGAAACAGGAGACAGAAGGCCACCGCTGGAGAAGATCAGAGGGGGGGAATGCCGCCGGAATCACCTCCGGAAGGCTGCTCCATCCCCCCTCCGGAGTCTCCATCAACACCACCGACAAGACCAGCAACATCTCCATCACCATCTTCATGATCTACTTCATCCCTCTCATAATTTGAGATTGTTCGAACCCTAGCTATTGTCTAAGTACTATTCTACATGTTTGTGAATTGCTACTTGTCATTGTTTTGTGGGGAGATTATATTTTCAGATTGTGTTGTATCACTTATGCCATTGAATCATATCATGTCTTCGAGTTGTGAGTAGTTCTCTCATGTTCATGGGGGAATAGGATGGATTGGCAATGATTTATATATGACATGTGTTGGTATTTTGTCTAGTGTTTATCTTTTTATGTAATTCTATGATGGTGTTGTGCGAACGTCGACTGCACATCACTTCACCTATATGAGCTCATAGGAAAACACCATAGTGTAATGGAGTGAGGAAGACTTGGGAGGACATGTAAACCTGAGACCGAGTCATGAAGTTGCATTATGAGGGTATTAGTATCGGGGACCTTAGAGTTTAAGGCTATGGTGGGACTCTATGTCTTAATAACTCTTGTGCAGTCATTTACTTGGCCATAAGAACCATCATAAGGGGGTTTTTAAGGGGTTTTTGTTTATTTATTTAGCTTTACCTAATTATGGCTCCGTCCAAAGAAGATTAAAACTTGACAAAATGCTTACCTTGTTGTTCTACAAATATTTATGCCATGAAGTCTAGGTAGCCCTTGGGAACGTTCTCCACTTATAAGAAACACACACTTGAGCTTGTCCTCTTGCTGCATAGAGGATTGGGTCTTTCTCTCTTTGAGAGCTTTCACTTGTCATATTTTATTTTCAGATTTTGACTTTATTGCAAACTCTACACCAAAAAACCAAAAACACTTGCATCATTAATCATTTTAGTTTGTCTAGTGCATAGATAATAAGAGAAGTGACACTCTTATTTGAGAGGATAAATACTTATACCTTCTGCTCCTCGTGGGATCGATACTATACTTACACATTGAAGATTTCAACGATCCCCTATACTTGTGGGTATCAAGCACTATAAATGTTTTACATGCTAGTGTTGATAGTCCTTGCATATCATCCAAAAATTGCTTGGATAAATCCCTTGATGATATGCTTGCTTTATCTTGTTGCCATGTTAAAAATGCTTATGTTCCCTCTAACTCTTGTATGAATAATAATGTAGAGGAAACCCAATTAGCTATGGAACAAGATGTGAACGTAAGTAGTTCAATAATTAATTGTTCTTCTTCATCAACCATCTTTTGCCTTATGGCTAAATCGTCAAGTAGTGATGATAATGATAATGATAATAATGATGAAGAAGATGATGATGATGATGAATCCTTTCATAAGAAAGGTCTAATAATTCTTAATGCCCTTCCTAAAAATAAAAATTCTCATGCTATCCTTTTTGAAATTATGAAAACCCTAATTGAGCGTGGGCTTACTATTAAGGCTTTGGAAGCAAGACTTGGAGAAAAAGGAAGGATAGAAAGAGAGGATGGGAATGAAAAAGCATCTTTAGAGGTGATCTTGAGGAAGTGCAAGAGACTCGGGCTTCTCTTGAGGAGAAACTCGAATCTATTGAGGAGTCTCATAATGAAATAATTGCTAAACTCATTAAAGAACGTGACCATGCTCATGCTAAATATAAAGTCACGAAAAAGGAAAATTCTAGCTTTAAGGAAGAGCTTGCCAAGTTTTCTTCTTCCATTCCTAATGCTAATGATGCTTGTGCTACTAACTCTGCTTCTTGTGAAGCATCTACTTTGAAGGAGAATGTTGAGCTAAGGGCTCGACTTGAGTTGCTAACTAGCAAGTATGGGAAGTTGGAAGAAAGTCATGAAAAGCTATCTAGCTCTAATGATGATCTTCTAGCATCCTATGCTAGTCTAAAGTTAGCTCATGAGGCTATCACTACCAAGGTAACATCTTGTGAGACTCCTGTGGACAAGGGCACAACTTTATCTAAAAATGCTATATTTCCATGTGCTTGTCCTAGTAGTTCATCCACTCACAATGTTGGTACCTCTTGTGCTGAATTACTTGCTTTGCCTTGTTGCTCTAACAATGATGCATCTACCTCCTGTATTACTTGTGTTGTCACTAACCATGTAGAGAAAAGAGGAGAGCTCAAGGTCCAAGCCACTTCTATGAAGAAAGGCTAAGGAAAAGTGTCATGAAGGGAAGAGTGCACTTGACAACATCTTGAGTGTGCAACAATCCCCCAATTACAAGAGTGGACTTGGATCTAACTCCAACAACAAGAACAAGTCCAAGATTGGTAAGAGGAAGGGCCAAGTACAAGTCAAGAATCCGGCCAAGATTACTTCCTTCAAGTGCAAGATTGAAGGGCACCATGTTAGGGATTGCCCAATGAAGAATAAGCCTCTTAGTGAGAAGCAACAAGGAAAGCGGCCTCTTGTTCAATCTCATGCTCCACCACAAGTTGAACAAAGGCCACCTCCTAAGAAGACTCAAGTCAATGCTCCTCAAGTTGAGGAGCCTATTAAGAAGAAAAAGGAGAGTCGATGTTGCTACCTTTGCCGTGGCAAGGGTCACTTTCCTTCTTCATGCACTATCGGTAACCTATCCAACCCCATCTTAATTGATTATGCGTATTCACTTAGAAAGGATAGAGTTGGCAATGTGTTTGCCAAATATGTGGGAACCCAAAATTATGTCAAGAAAAGAACCATTTGGGTTGCCAAGCCTATTGTGACTAACCTCTTAGGACCCAACTTGGTTGGGGACCAACAAGCTCAAACTTGATCAATAGGTGTTTGTGGAGGACATTGGAGACTTGGCTACTTTTGAAGAATTAAGGGATCTTCATGGTTATATTTCCTCAAGCCAAGTCAATTGGAATATATTTCTCTATCTCATATCCAATGTTTCCTTCTTGCGGTAAGGTGTATTTAATTCAAATATACATTAAAAGTTGCTTGCTCCCTTGCATGTGTTAGTTTTGTTCCTAGCATGTGCTTGTATGTGATATGCTACTTTCTTACTTGTCTTGTTATTCAAGGTTGGGTATGTTAGTTGTGTATCATGTATGTGTAACTTGTGTGTTGAGCTTTATTGGATCTTGTGTGGATTTCATTTGGCTCTTCGAGATTTTATTGGACTATCCCATTTTGGGGGAGTGATATGCTTTGTGCATTTCACAAACTTAAAAATGTGTGTACATGAGGCACACCACCTAGTATTGATATTTCAATATTATCTAGTTACAATGTGGTATGTCATATTCATGAGAAATTCAAATTCTACAATGTCCATTAATTTCTCTAGTTGGTTTTATTTACCTCTTGCTTAGATAAACTGAATTATCACATTATGGGGGAGTAATAAGCTATGTGCATATTAAAATCCCATAAAATATGAACATTTGAGTTTTGCCACTTAGATTTGATATTGTAAATTATATTATTCCTATGTGGCATGTTTGCTCGAACAAGTTCTAATTTTCATTTTGGTTATCCTTTGGCTCTTGTTTGTGTGAGTTTTCTTGGTATAGTTTTTCTCTAATATGCATCTCTATATATTATTTGAGAAACCATTTGTTCCATATTATTCTAGCCATGACCTAGCCGGTTGGTTTGAATAGTTCGAACTACCAATAAACTTTATTAAAATATGGTGTTTTATTTCTTATCCTTGCCATATGTTTTATATTGTGAGCATGACCTTGTATATCTCTACTCACCGGAAAAATATTTCCTTATACTCATTGTCCTTGGACAATTGATATTCACATTTGTGGTAGAATATTTTTGTACATCCTCATATTGGCTCTTGCGTTGAATTGCCTTATTTATTGACAAGTGTTTTTGTTTTCTGGATCCTAATTTTCAATTGGTAGTTTTTAGTGTTGTAAATAAAATATGGAAAGTAATGATCCCTTATGCGTGCATTTTGTATTCAAATACAAATATCAAAGATAATGCATGAATCTTGGGGGATCATTCCTTTTTATTTAGAACACTATCATATCTATCAATATTTGATCCTTTCAATTGGCATTTCATCTTTTGTTTTGGTACCATCAATTGGTATCACTTAGAATTTGATATCTCCTCCATAGATATTTGTTTCAATTGATACTTATTGTGGGAGTTTTGATACCTTATTTCTTTATTTTACTCTACTTTATTTCAGCCAAGTATTATTCTCTTCTTGGTATCTTTTCTCCTAGTTGGTATCTTATTTTCAGTTGGTGTCTTATCGATCATGTGCTGTTTTTATTTGATCCCTATTTGAAAGAGCATGGTTGCCCCCATATGTTGTTTTGGTAATTAATGACAATCTCTATTGACTAATGTGTGCCTTGAGTTATATTTGTAGTGTTAGTCCATACGGAATGCTTGAACTCCATATGTTGGAGTCAAGGCTAAAAGAAGAAGATTATATGTTGATCAAGGCTAAGTGCGAGTTAATCAACACACAAGGCTTGCGATGTACCATGAGGGATCATGTTATCTCATGGTATTTCTCCATGAGCATGAATCAAGAGGAAGATCCTATGTTGCTCGTGGAGGATGACGTCATGGTGATCGTCATCAAGATAAGGCGAAAGTGTGTCTCTCCATATTGGTGTATGGGGGAGCAATATGCGAGTCTTCACCGAGCGGAGCACAATCAAGAAAGGTGATCCATCTTGAGAATATCAAGATCTTCATCATCAATCTCAAGTGGATTATGCGCAAGGCAAAGGTATTATCTTGATAGGGTTTTAGGTTAGGTAACCGTACTATCAAGAGGGGCTCTCAAGTGAGCTTTAGCGTATCGGTCGTAGAGAGCTCAAACCTTTGCATCATTGGCATCATCTTTATTGGTTCTTATTTGTCTCTTATCATGATGTGGTCTTGGTGCTTGTCGTGCTTGTCATGACAAGGCCAAGCTCATCGAAAATGGTTTTCATATGCGTCTTCCATTGCGTTTTCGATATTAGAAATATTGTCGGTTTGTCCTTGAGAAATTATCCACACATACATGTGTTGAGAATTTATCTCTTAATTGCTTTCAAATATTTCCAAGGATAGCTACTATCATCCTCTTTCCAACAAAATTGGTTTCACCTTTTCCGAACTTCATTTGCAAAAGATATGACGGTTCCGGATTGCAAGAAAGAGGTTTAACCTTTCCTCATTTGTTATTATAATATATTGTTGGACTATGATGTTTATATGCATAATCTTGTAGTGCTCGTTATGGTGATTCCAACGAGACCAAGATCATCGAAAACGGAGTCCGGATGCAAAAGATATTGCAATTTTAGTATCACTTGTTTGGCTAGGCCAGCATGGCCGGCCAAATGGCCGGCCCCATGGCCGGGGCCTCTCTGATTGCATGGCCGGCCAGGCCGGCCTCCCTCCTCCGGCTGCCCGAAAATTGGCCTAACGGCCATATCTTTGGCTCCCTTATAAGGGGTCTTCTTCCCCAAGTGAACCCCAACCTTTGTTGACCTCTTGAGCACATTTTCCCCTCTCTCTCTCCATTGTTGCAAGAGCTCAAATACTATAGATCTCCCAATCCCTCCACTCAAACTCGTTGATCTTTGAAGGATTGAAGGATAAGGCCTAGATCTATTATTTCACCAAACTATATCTCCTCTAAGTGAGGGGAACATCTTTGATTTAGGTCTTGGAGTTGCTTTGTGTTTCTTCTTTGTTCTTCCTCTCGAATCCCTCTCTAGCATTAGTTGCTTTGGTTGGATTTCGGATAGAAGAACTTGACCACTTAGTGTGTTCTTGCCATTGCATTAGTTGCATCGGTTTGAGTTCTCCACGGTGATTCGTGGAAAGTGAAGTTGAGAAGCTTTTTCCTCTTTGGTGCTTGGGTGCCCTAGAGCTTGTTCCTCTAGGGCACGCTGGTACCCTAGATGGTTGTTGTTTTCTCGGAGTCTTGGTGGCTCTCGGGATTTGTTGGGAGCCTCCAATTGTGGAGTGTGACTCAACCTTGTTCGTCTTGGAGCTTTGGTAGCTAGGAAGACATTGCCGGGAGCCACCAATTGAGTTGTGGTGTGTGCCCCAGCCTTGGAGCATCAAGTCTTGGCGGCTCGGTGCATTTGGTGAAGACCCTCCAACTTGTGGAGTGAGCTTCATCCTTGTAAAGGTTCTAGTTGTCAACCTCAACGGCAACATAGTGACAAGTGCCTCGCCACATCGGTGGTAAGACACAACGGAGATACGGTGTGCCATATCAAGGCTACTCGGTGTTTCACATTGGTGAACACCGCGCCGCTCCAACGGAGACTAGCTTCCATTGGGAAGTGAACTTCGGGATAAATCATCGTCTCCAAGTGCCTCGGTATTTCTATATCCGAGTTTCTTACTTATGCTATTTACTTTGTGATAGCCATAGAGTTTGAAGTTATATATCTTGCTATCACATAGTTGATTATATTGCTTAGCATAAGTTGTTGGTGCACATAGGTAAACCTAGCTAGTTTAGGTTTTGGCTTGATAAATTAAACGTTAGTTTTATTCCGCATTTATTCAAGGCTTAACCGTAATAATTTTAAATCGCCTATTCACCCCCCCTCTAGGCGACATCCGTGTCCTTTCAATTGGTATCAGAGCATGTTCTCTCTTTATAGGGCTTCACGGCCTAGAGAGTAAAGATGTCGTCTAGTGGTTTAGTGCACAATGCCTCTTTAATATTCGATGGCACTAATTATGATGATTGGAGAAATCTCATGCTAAATTATTTTAGGGACATTAATCCATATATAGAGCAAATTCTAGATGCTCAAGCTTCTAAAGTGATTTTCATGTTGTTGAGAAATGCAGTTGCTTTGTCGATTTCTCCTTATCGGAATGCTCATGAGCTATGGATCAAGCTTCAAGACAATTATGGTGTGTCCATTGATAGTGAGAATGATTGTTCTCCCTCCACCACCGCGAATGCTCATGAGCTATGGATCAAGCTTCAAGACAATTATGGTGTGTCCATTGATAGTGAGAATGATTGTTCTCCCTCCACCACCGGGCGTAATGAGTTCTCAACTTTTTCTACCTCACCTACATGTGGCAAGCCACAAAATAATGCAATGGTGAGTAGGGATAAATTTTGCAATGATGATAGTGAGCTTCCTATAGATGATATTTCATCTCTATCTTATTGCAATGATTTATCTTTGGACTTAAACACATCTAGAACTATAAATGTTTCACATGCTTGTGTTGATAGTCCTTGCATATCTTCTAAATCGTCAAGTAGTGATGATCATGACAATAATAATGATGATGAAGAAGATGATGCTTACTTTAATAAGAAAGGTCTAATGGTTCTTAATGCTCTTTCAAATAATGAAAATGCTTGTGAGAACCTCCATGAAATCATGAGCACCCTTGTTGAGCGAGGGATTACTATTGAAAATTTGGAAGCTCGTGAAGATGAAAGTCTTAGCCGCCAACGTGATTATGCGAACACGATTGCAGATCTTGAGGAAGCTCTTGAAGAAGAACAAACCACCAAGAAATCTCTTGATGAGACATTTACTGTAGAGTTATCTAAAGCAAATGAAACCCATTATAGAGCTCTCAAGGTGGCTAATGATTTTAAAATAAAAAATGATGAGCTTGTTGTTGAAATTGTTAGACTCCTTGAGGCTAATGTGAAATTTGAAAAGGATGTCAAGTCCTTGGAAGATTCTCTTGCACATCTCACTAAGTCTCATGATCAACTCCAAGCTCAATTACTAAAAGAGCTTCCTACCTGTTCTCCCATTTCTATTAATGTTGATGCTTGTGCTATTAACTCTATTTCTTGTGAAGCATCCATTTTAAAGGAGAATGTTGAGCTAAGGGCTCAACTTAAGTTGCTAACTAGCAATTATGAGATATTGGAAGAAAGCCATGAGAAGCTCTCGAGCTCTCAGGAAGATCTTCTAGTATCTCATGATAAGCTAAAGTTATCTCATGAGGCTATCACTACCAAGGTAATATCTAGTGAGCCTCATGTGGACAATGGCACAACTTCTACTAAAAAGGCTACAATGCCATGTGCTAGTCCTTGTAATTCTTCATCTCACACTAGTGGTAAATCATATGTTGAATTACATTTCGTGCCTAGTTGCTCTAACAATGAAGCCTCAACTTCCACTAGTACTTGTGTAGCTACTAACCTTGTAGGGAAGACTAAAGAGCACAAGGCACAAGCCACTTCTTTGAAGAAATATGTGGAGAAGCGTCATAATGGGAAGGCCACATTTGACAACATGTTGAGTGTGCAAAAATCCCCCAATGACAAGAGTGGACTTGGATTCAACTCCAATATCAAGAACAAGTCCAAGTGTAGCAATAAGAAGGGCCAAGAACAAGTCAATCACTCGGCCAAGATTGTTTGCTTCAAGTGCAAAGTTGAAGGGCATCATGTTAGGGATTGCCCAATGAAGAAGAAGCCTCTTAGTGAGAAGCAATTAGGGAAGCGGCCTATTTGTCAATCTCATGCTCAACCTCGGGTTGAACAAAGGCCACCTCCTAAGAAGACTCAAGTCATTGCTCCTCAAGTTTAGAAGCCTATTAAAAAGAAAGAAAAGAGTCAATATTGCTACTTATGCCGTGAGAAGGGCCACTTAGCTTCTTCATGCACTAATGGTACTCTATCCAACCCCATAATAATTGATGATGTTTATTCTCTTAGGAAGGATAGGGTTGGCAATGTGTTTGCGAAATATGTGGGGACTCAAAGTGGTGTCAAGAAAGGAACCATTTGGGTTGCCAAGCCTATTGTGAATAACTTCTTAGGACCCAACTTGGTTGGGGACCAACAAGCTCAAACTTGATCAATAGGTTGTTGTTGGAGGGCATTGGCGACTTGGCTATCATGTGAATAATTAAGGGATCTTCATGTTTATAATTCATTAAGCCAAGCCAATTGGATTATCATATATCTATCTCATATCCAATGCTCCTCCTTGCGGTAACTTGTTTTTAAATTATATATACATTGAAAGTTGCTTGCTCCCTTGCATGTGTTAGTTTTGTTCCTAGCATATGCTTGTATATGTTGTGCTTATTACTTACCTTGAGCAATCAAGTTTGTGTATGTTAATGTGCGCTCCATATATGTGTAAACTTTGTGTTGAGTCTTTATTGGATCTTGTGTTGATTTCAATTGGCTCTTTTGAGAGATTAATGGACTATCCCATTTTGGGGGAGTGATATGCTTTGTGCACTTCACTAACCTAAAAATGTGTGTACATGAGGCACACCACCTAGTATTGATATTTCAATATTATCTAGTTACTATGTGGTATGTCATGTTCATGAGAAATTCAAATTCTACAATGTCCATTAATTTCTCTAGTTGGTTTTGTTTGCCTCTTGCTTAGATAAAATGAATTATCACATTATGGGGGAGTAATAAGCTATGTGCATATTACAATCCCACAAAATGTGAACATTTGAGGTTTGCCACTTAGATTTGATGTTGTAAATTATCTTATTCCTATGTGGCATGTTTGCTCAAACAAGTTCCAATTTTTCATTTTTGTTATCCTTTGGCTCTTGTTTGTGTGAGTTTGCTTGGTGTGGTTTTTCTCTAATATGCACTTCCATATATTATTTGAGAAACCATTTGTTCCATATTATTCTAACCATGGCCTTGCCGGTTGGTTTGAATAGTTGGAACTACCAACAAACATTATTAAAATATGGTGTTTTATTTCTTATCTCTTTCCATATGTTTTTATCTTGTGAGGATATTCGTTGATATCTCTATCACCGGGAAAATAATTCCAAATGGTCATTGTCCTTGGACAATCCATATTTATGTTTGTGATAGAATATTTTTGTTTATCCTTACATTGGCATTGGCTTTTATTTGCCCCATCTCTTGCCAAAATATTTATTTTGACTCCCTTTGCCTAACTTGCCTCTTGCATGGATCCTAATTTTCAATTGGTAGTGTTTAGTATTGTAAATAAAATATGAAGAGTAATGATCCCTTGTGCGTGCATTTTGTATTCAAATGCAAATATCAAAAATAATGCATGAATCTTGGGGAGCATTCCTTTTTATTTAGAACACTATTCTATCGATCAATATTTGATCCTTTCAATTGGCATTTGATTTCTATCGTATGTGTTTATGGAAGACAAATCTTTTTCTCTTGATTCTTTGTGCCATCATTAAAAGTGTAGAGGGTGTTTGGTTTATTTGGTGTAACCTTGCTCTCTCTTGGGAGTCTTGCTTTCTCATTCCCCGTTTTATGTTCTATCTCCTTGAATGAGGAAAGCCATTTGAGCATCTCTCCTTTTGTCTGTTATGCTCATCGGCATTGCTTTGGTACCTTGAATTGGTATTAATTGGGATTTAATATCTTCTCCATAGGTATTTGTTCCAATTGATATTTATTGTGGGAGTTTTGATACCTTATTGATTTATTTTACTTTACTTGATTCCGGTCAAGTATTATCCTCTTCTTGGTATCTTTTCTCCTAGTGGTATCTTATTTTCAATTGGTGTCTTATCTCTCATGTGTTGTTTGATTTAACTCCTATTGATGTCTCACTTCATGTGTTGATGTGTTTTGGAATCAATCATTTGTTTGATTTGATTTTTCATCAATCATTTGTTGATTTGATTTTTCCTCAATCATGTGTTGATTTGGACTTTGATATAATTTGGACAACCTTTTTGTGTCACACCTTGGTGTGCTCTCTTCTTGGTTTACTTGGTGTTTTTGTCCAAATTGTATCTCTCTTGGTTCTCATGAGTCTATGCATGCATATGTACTAGTATGTATATTTTATGGCATGCTAGTCTTTTAGTTCCAATATATAGGGGATACTCCACCAAATCCTAACCGGCTAAGATGTGCATGAAATTCAATTTCATATCTATATGCACATATTTATGCGGAGTGTTTCCTATATATTGTAGTTTATCTAACTACTATGGGACCCAATGAGTTTGGGAACCATTTTGTGCTTAAATTGTGTTTTATGTACAAGGAGATACATTGGATGCTTGCCTCATTCATAAGGAAGGTGTTCTCACCGTGTGATTATTGGAGTCAAGCTTTGATGATAAACAAATCCTCATCTTCTTTATCGTCAATGTATCTCGGTAACAAGTATCTACGTCATGCATACTTTTCTAGTTTCAACCTTGTGTAGGTTGTTTCTTAGCATGAAAGCTCCTATTTTGCAATTGTTGTGGTTTTGGCTTGTTTCCTTCACGTGATATATCTTTGTGATATTTGTGATGAAATTGCATAAACCTTTTTCTTCAATTGGTATTATTTGTTATAATACTTGTTGCCTATCTCAAAGCATCTTCACTATCTCTTGTTCACTTAGTGATATGTGTGATGTCTTTTATATTTTTGAAGTTCATTTATATACAATGAGATAAATTTGAGCTATGTGCTATGCTTTTAAGCAATAATCTCTTTGTATATTCATGACTTCCCTTTTGGATACCATGGTTTCCACTTTATCAACCATCTCATATGTGCAAGTTTCTTTGTGGATGTATATCATCAATGATTTGTCTACTTAGAAACCTATACATATGAGAGAGGTCACCTTTTAGTTGGTATCCTAATTCTTTTGAGCTACCTTGCTTTTATCTATAATTCTTTGGTGGCTCCAAAATTGTCTCATGAGTGCTTGTCTCATTTTTATTGGTATCTTTGCGCACTCACATTCTACTGAATATTCTTCTCTTCATGCTCATCACGGTGAGTATGTTGATTTTGTTGGCTAAATGTTCTCACTTGCTCTCTTTTTTTCGATTGGTTGTAATTTCCAATTGGTATCTTTGAGCTTGTGAACATTTTTTTTAAATCTTCTTTGTAAGTTGTGTGTGTCAATACTTGATATATAACTTATCTCCATTTGATTAAGACTATGTGTTTTACCAAATTAATTGTCATGTCACACACACATACTCTTGGTTGGGCCTTTCTTGATAGTTTCTTTTAACTGGTATCTCCTTATGGCTCAATCACATCTTTGGTGAAAGTGCTTTGTTTTGCTTTAACTTTTACATCCTTGCACTTGGTGAGTGTTCTAGATGATTTTGGGGGAGTGAGGATTCTATATTTGTGCACTCCTCAATAGTGCATGAACATTGGGGAGCTTCTCTATTTTTATTTAGAACTCTCGTTTAGGATCTTCTCGATTGCTTCTCTCCTTTGTGGAGATGTTTAGAATGATTTCATCCTTTTTGCAATCTTTGGATCCTCAATATAGTTTGATTTTCTCTATTATTCGTCAATGGATATGTGCATTTGATTTCACTCATATCTTGAGTAATGCACACCTTGTGGAGGAAATCATATTATATTGGCCTTCTAAATTTTTCTTCCCATTTCGGCAATCGATGCCAATGGGGGAGAAATTTTAGAGGGTTTAAGGGAATTTGGTTTTATGCTTTCGTTTGGTTCTTAAGCATTTGCCTCTCATGCACATGCATCCTTGTCTTGCAAGGTTGCTTAATTCATTATATAAACCCTCTTAAAAGGGATTGTCATCAATTACCAAAATGAGGGAGATTGAAAGAGCATGGTTGCCCCCATATGTTGTTTTGGTAATTAATGACAATCTCTGTGGACTAATGTGTGCCTTGAGTTATATTTGTAGTGTTAGTCCATAAGGAATGCTTGAACTCCATATGTTGGAGTCAAGGCTAAAAGAAGAAGATTATATGTTGATCAAGGCTAAGTGCGACTTGATCAACACACAAGGCTTGCGATGTACCATGAGGGATCATGTGATCTCATGGTATTTCTCCATGAGCATGAATCAATAGGAAGATCCTATGTTGCTCGTGGAGGATGACGTCATGGTGATCGTCATCAAGATAAGGCGAAAGTGTGTCTCTCCCATATTGGTGTATGGGGGAGCAATATGCGAGTCTTCACCGAGCGGAGCACAATCAAGAAAGGTGATCCATCTTGAGAAGATCAAGATCTTCATCATCGATCTCAAGTGGATTATGCGCAAGGCAAAGGTATTATCTTGATAGGGTTTTAGGTTAGGTAACCATACTATCAAGAGGGGCTCTCAAGTGAGCTTTAGCGTATCGGTCGTAGAGAGCTCAAACCTTTGCATCATTGGCATCATCTTTATTGGTTCTTATTTGTCTCTTATCATGATGTGGGTCTTGGTGCTTGTCGTGCTTGTCATGACAAGGCCAAGCTCATCGAAAATGGTTTTCATATGCGTCTTCCATTGCGTTTTCGATATTAGAAATATTGTCGGTTTGTCCTTGAGAAATTATCCACACATACATGTGTTGAGAATTTATCTCTTAATGCTTTCAAATATTTCCAAGGATAGCTACTATCATCCTCTTTCCAACAAATTGGTTTCACCTCTTCCGAACTTCATTTGCAAAAGATATGACGGTTCCGGTTTGCAAGAAAGAGGTTTAACCTTTCCTCATTTGTTATTATAATATATTGTTGGACTATGATGTTTATATGCATAATCTTGTAGTGCTCGTTATGGTGATTCCAACGAGACCAAGATCGTCGAAAACGGAGTCCGGATGCAAAAGATATTGCAATTTTAGTTTCACTTATTTGGCTAGGCCAGCATGGCCGGCCAAATGGCCGGCCCCATGGCCGGGGCCTCTCTGATTGCATGGCCGGCCACCATGGCTGGGATATGGCCGTCCAGGCCGGCCTCCCTCCTCCGGCTGCCCGAAAATTGGCCTAACGGCCATATCTTTGGCTCCCTTTTAAGGGGTCTTCTTCCCCAAGTGAACCCCAACCTTTGTTGACCTCTTGAGCACATTTTCCCCTCTCTCTCTCCATTGTTGCAAGAGCTCAAATACTATAGATCTCCCAATCCCTCCACTCAAACTCGTTGATCTTTGAAGGATTGAAGGAGAACGCCTAGATCTATTATTCCACCAAACTATATCTCCTCTAAGTGAGGGGAACATCTTTGATTTAGGTCTTGGAGTTGCTTTGTGTTTCTTCTTTGTTCATCCTCTCGAATCCCTCCCTAGCATTAGTTGCTTTGGTTGGATTTCGGATAGAAGGACTTGACCACTTAGTGTGTTCTTGCCATTGCATTAGTTGCATCGGTTTGAGTTCTCCACGGTGATTCGTGGAAAGTGAAGTTGAGAAGTTTGTTTCTCTTGGGTGCTTGGGTGCCCTAGAGCTTGTTCCTCTAGGGCATGTTGGTACCCTAGACGGTTGTTGTTTTCTCGGAGTCTTGGTGGCTCACGGGATTTGTTGGGAGCCTCCAATTGTGGAGTGTGGCTCAACCTTGTTCGTCTCGGAGCTTTGGTAGCTACGAAGACATTGCCGGGAGCCACCAATTGAGTTGTGGTGTGTGCCCCGGCCTTGGAGCATCAAGTCTTGGCGGCTCGGTGCATTTGGTGAAGACCCTCCAACTTGTGGAGTGAGCTTCATCCTTGTAAAGGTTCTAGTTGTCAACCTCAACGGCAACATAGTGACAAGTGCCTCGCCACATCGGTGGTAAGACACAACGGAGATACGGTGTGCCATATCAAGGCTACTCGGTGTTTCACATTGGTGAACACCGCGCCGCTCCAATGGAGACTAGCTTCCATTGGGAAGTGAACTTCG
>QRDG01001272.1:0-90307 GCA_012064385.1 Puccinellia tenuiflora
TACATCAAGTCGTATGGGCTGGTCTGGAGACAAGCCGACCAAGGCCCATGATGGAGCAGAGGACCCGTCAGGAAGGAGTCCAAGTACAATTCGGAGCTCTAACTTGGAAGACCAAGACGTAGAGTAGGACTCCGTGTTCTAGTATGACTCGGTGTAGGTTGGAAGTCCAGAGACACGGCCACCTTTATAAGCGGGGTCCTGGACCTTAAGCCATCAAGTCCTAAGCAATCCAGAACACCAGATCCATAGTCGCCGACTCCCCAGATAGGAGCCGGAACCCTGTAATCGAGATCAGATCGAGAGCAATAAAGAGAAGCAGGAAGTAGGTCTTTACCTCTAATCAAGAGGGGCGAACCTGGGTAAATCTGTGTCCCTAAGTAAGATTAACCTCTCCTACGTACTTCGATCATCAATGGCCCCAGAACTCACCTTCCCAGAGGAAGGACTTGCCGTGACAACCCCACGACAGTTGGCGCCCACCGTGGGGCTACAGATGCGAGGAGTTGAGATCGTGGGAGCCGCTCGCCGGGCCATGGAGAAACTCGCCATCGGGCGAGTCTACACTGATGAGCATGGAGAAACCGAGATCGATGACTCCGGATGGACTCCAGAGATGGAGGAAGTCGACGAGGGTTATCAGTTTGTCTTTGGAGGGATCAACGTTTTCGTCGGCATGGTTTGCGCGTCGGGTCTTCGCGCTAACTCGGCGGAATCAGTATCAGAGCCAACAGTTGTTGTCGAGTCCGACGGCGAGGAGTCGGTCGGTACGTCAGAAGTCGGCATCATCGCCGAGCCAGAGAAACAACTTGCTGTCAACCATGAAGAGGAGTCGCTGGCGGAGCCACGTATGGAGCCAGATTACGACGCCGATTCAGAGTCTATCTTGCCCTTGTTCGAGGATCGGCTTGGGTATGGAATTGAGGAGGAGGATTACGCGGAGTCGCCAGTACGCGCCCGCGTCATCGGAGTCTACATTTCTGGAAATGGCGGAAATCAGTTTGATCCAAGTCTACTGACAAAGGAAATCAATGCAAGCAACGCAGCAGAACGGGCGGCTGAGTTAGCCAGCGCGCGTGCTGCAATGGAGAGGCAACTAGCAGAAATCAACGAGGCAAACCGCAGATTAGCAGAAGAGCGGGCTCGGTTCCAGACTGAGGCCCAGGTTGTAAGGAGTTGCCAGGAGGAACTCACCTCAATTCAGCATCGCAGGGCGAGGAGTCGCCTGCGTGGCAGAGTCATTGTTAACCCTACTGCTTTGTTCAACACACCCAATGGCCCAGGCGCAGGAGCCGGGCTAGGAAGCTCATCAGCTGCAGGAGGCGGCGCAGGAGGAGGAGCAACACCACCACCACCACCACCGCCAGAAGGACCCGGCGGCAACGGTACCAACGGACCGCCACCTGAAGGAGGAGTCGGAGGAGGATCAACAGGTGGTATGGGACCTCCACCTGGCAGGTTTCGTACTCCAGAGGGGCATTACTCCAACCCAATGGACAATGTTCATGCGGCAACAATGAGATTAGAGAACATTGAGATACCAGAAGGAGCAGCGGGACAGGAGACCCGCCGTGCTATTGAGATGCTGAAGACAGCAATGACTCAGCAAGCTCTTTATCCAGCGTTTCCAGATGCAAGTAGGCTGCACTCGACACCGTTCAACTCGGGCACGAGGAATCGGCATGATGAGTCTCACCCGGCCAACTCTACAAGCGCAAGGCGCCATGAACAAGAGAGGAACAGGGCAAACATACCAACTACCTCACGAGCTCAACTGGTGGTTGATGAAGCGAGACAACAACGAGAAAGGAAGGCGGCCAGGGCACGGGAGGCTGAGAGGGACAGAGCCCTAGCTGGTCCAGATAACCAGCCTCAGCGAACCCGGGCGCACACAGAGGTGACTTTTCCTGGTACCACTCCTTCGCTAACAGGACCAGAGTGCCTGTCAGATGCCATCAGATCCGAGTCCTTCCCCAGCGACTTCAAGGAGCCGCGCAAAGTTCCCAATTATGAGCCCAACATGGACCCGACTTCCTGGTTGGGCACGTACGAGATGTCGATGAGTATCCGCAATGCCACAGGTAATCTGTGTGCCAAATTCATGTACCTTATGATGGAGGGAGCAGCCAAAGTGTGGATGCGTAACTTGCCTCCAAGATCAATCAATTCTTGGGAGCAGTTGAAGTCGGCTTTTATACAGAACTTCCAGGGAACATGCAAAAAGCTTAGTACCATAGAGGACTTGGAGCGGTGTGTTCAGAGAAAGGGCGAGTCTGCAAGGCATTGGATGAAGCGGGTCTCGGAGATCATCAACTCATCACAAGGACTCCCAACGATTTCAGTGCTAATGGCAATGGAGAGAAATTGCAGCTACAATCCCTTGAGCTGGAAGCTGGGTCGCATGAAGGAGAGCCTGAATCAAGGTATTCCCCTTACGATCGGCGAAATCATGGCAGGTGCTAATAAGCACGCTGCCACAGACAAAACAAAGGATCAGGAGGAAGGGCCTAAAGGACATGGTGGCAATGGTCAGAACCAGAATCAAAATCAGAACCAGAATCAGGGAAGTAACAAGCGGCCATATGGAGACAACTCTGACCTAGTGGCTAACACAAACACTGGGGTCAGACGCAAGGACAACAATTCTCGAGGGTATCAGGGACGTAGGCCGACCACAGAAGAGGTTCTGGCAAGTCCATGCCCTAAACACGCCAGAAACGGCAAGTGCGGTCACACCTTGGGACAATGCGTGGATTTGTAGCGTGCCAGGTTACCAGGACCAGGAAATAGAGGCAACAACAATGGATATAGAGGAAACAATGGTGATGGAGGACCCGGCAACCACGGTGGAGGAGCCGGCAATAACCCTAACCAACCTCAAGGTGGAGGAAATCAACAGGGCGGGTTCCAGCAGAACCCGAAGCAGCTTCACGATGGCAACATGGCAGTATTATGTCACAACTCGGCCACAGAACCCGAGTCGTGGCAGTTACCATGTCTTCACAACAAGCACATCCAAGCGTGCCAAGAAATTAAAGGTTAGAGCTGTCAATGCAGTGGAGCCGGCAATCCCACAGTGGCTCAGGTGTTCAGAGCAAAACATCACATGGAGTCGGGCAGATCATCCGCCAAGAGTCGACGACCCAGGGCAGCTAGCCTTGGTGGTGGCACCTCAAGTTGGAGGCTACACATTGAACAAAGTGCTCATGGATGGGGGAAGCAGTATCAACATCTTATATTATGACACATTGAAGAGGATGCAACTGCAAGATAGGCAGCTAATACCCACTGAGACAGTTTTTCATGGAATCGTACCAGGGAAGTCAGCCAAGCCAATCGGTAAGACTTATCTTGAGGTTGCTTTTGGCACAATGGAGAATTTTCGCTCAGAGATTATGCCTTTTGAGGTAGTGGATCTCAAGAGTCCATACCATGCTCTCTTTGGTCGACCAGCATACTTTAAGTTTATGGCCAGACCATACTATGTTTACTTGAAACTCAAGATGCCAGGTCCATCAGGAGTCATTACAGTCAATGGCAGCAAACAGATGGCATTGGAGTGTGAACTAGGAGATGCAGCAATGGCCGAGACAGCTTGTGCTCAAGAGGAGCTGAAATTTTACAAGGCGAACGTGGACCCGGAGGACAACTCGGTCCTTAAGAAGCCGGCCACAGAGGAGAAGATGAAATTTAAGTCAGCTTAGGATACAAAGCAAGTCGACTTTACCCCTGGTGATTCTTCCAAGCAGTTCACCATTGGGGCACACCTCTCTGATAAATAGGAAAGCACGCTCGTCGAGTTCATCCGTGAGAACCGGGACGTCTTTGCATGGAAGCCATCGGACATGCCAGGAGTCCCGAGAGAACTCGCCGAGCACAGCTTACACGTTAACCCTAATGCAAGACCAGTTAAGCAAGGTTTGCGCAAGTTTCATGACGACAGGAGGAAAGCCATCGGAGAAGAGGTGGCTCGGCTCCTCGCGACCGAGTTCATCAAGGAAGTCTTTCACCCAGAGTGGGTAGCCAATCCAGTGCTAGTGCCAAAGAAAACATGGGAGTTGCGCATGTGCATCGACTTCACTGGTCTTAACAAGCATTGCCCTAAGGACCCGTTTGCATTGCCTCGTATTGACCAGATCATTGACTCCACAGCGGGGTCAGAGCTACTTTGTTTTTTGGATGCCTATTCAGGGTACCACCAGATCAGACTCAACATAGAGGATGAGCTGAAGACGTCTTTCATCACGCCCTTTGGAGCATTTTGTTACACAACAATGCCCTTTCGGCTAAAGAAAGCAGGAGCTACATATCAGAGGTGCATCCAGAATTGTTTCAAAGAACAGATTGGAAGGAATATTCACGCTTATGTGGATGATGTAGTTGTCAAGTCTCAGAAGGCCGACTCTTTGATAGCAGACCTGACAGAAACCTTTGATAACCTGCGCAAGTACAAGATGAAACTCAACCCAACCAAGCGTGTTTTTGGAGTCCCTGCAGGCAAACTCCTAGGCTTCATTGTTTCAGAGAGAGGCATTGAAGCAAACCCAGAGAAAATCAAGGCTATTCATAACTTGCAGAAGCCGACTTGTCTAAAGGACGTTCAGAAACTCGCTGGTTGTGTAGCAGCTCTAAGCAGATTCATCTCAAGACTCGGAGAGAAGGCGGGTCCTCTCTACCGACTCCTGAAGAAGTCAGACAAATTCATATAGGACAAAGAGGTCGATGATGCCTTTGAGAACTTAAAGAAAACCCTATCATCAGCACCAGTACTTGCAGCTCCTACAGATAAGGAGCCCATGCTATTATATGTAGCTGCCAATGAAAGGGTGGTCAGTGCAGTAGTAATTGTGGAACGATCAGAGGAAGGAAAAGAGTATCCAGTGCACATGCCTGTTTACTACATCAGTGAAGTCCTCACAGAGTCAAAGCAAATGTACCCTCAATGGCAGAAGCTAGTCTATGGAGTTTTCCTCGCAAGTAGGAAGCTTAAGCATTATTTCCAAGAGCATCCAATCAAGGTGGTGAGTTTAGCACCGCTAGCGGACATCATACGCAACAGAGATGCAACAGGTCGTTCGCCAAGTGGGCAATCGAGTTGGGTCCTTACCATATTATGTACGAGCCCAGGACAGCAATCAAATCTCAAGCTTTGGTCGACTTTGTCAATGACTGGACGGATTGCACGTCCTCACCGAGTTCACCTTGCACCAAATATTGGACAATGCATTTCGACGGGTCCAGACAGCTAGAGGGCTCAGGAGCCGGCGTGGTCTTAACTTCACCAAAAGGAGATAAGTTGGCATATGTCCCCCAGTTGCATTTTGATTGTACAAACAACATGGCCGAGTATGAGGCTTTGCTACACGGCCTGCGTCTGGCCAAGCAGATGAACATCAAGCGTATCAGGTGCTTTGGAGACTCGGATCTCGTAGCCCAGCAAGTATCTGGAACTTGGGACTCGAAGGACGCAAACATGGCGGCTTATAGAAGAGCAGTCGAACAGATAGCCAGGTTCTTTTCTGGTTATCAAGTGGAGCATATTGACAGGCGCAAGAACGAGGCCGCAAATGCATTATCACGACTCGGCTCTCGTCGAGAGAAAGTACCCCCAAATGTATTTGTGGATGAACTTCACCACCCATCAGTCAAGTTGCCCTCAGAGGAGGAGTTAGCCTCCCCAGATCCAGAGTTGGCACTGGTGGCAGCAGTACGAGCAATACCAACATGGACAGAGCCCTATCTTGCATATCTCCTTAGGGGTGAACTCCCACAGGACGAAGTCAAACAGAGACAGCTCATAAGACGATGCAAGTCCTACACAGTCATTGATGGCGAGTTGTACAGAAGGAGTGTCACTGGAGTCTACCAGAGGTGTGTGTCTCCAGAAGAGGGCAGGCAAATACTGCAAGAGATTCATGCAGGAGATTGTGGTCACCATGCATCCACTAGATCCTTGGTGTCAAAAGCTTTCAGGCACGGGTTCTTTTGGTTAACAGCACATCTGGACGCAGAGAAGATAGTACGAGTCTGTGACGGGTGCCAAAGGTACGCAAGGCAAGACCACGTGCCAGCCCAAGAACTCAGAACTATCCCTATCACTTGGCCGTTTGCAGTTTGGGGGCTTGATATGGTGGGTCCTTTTTCAAAGTCGCCCTGTCAGAAGACCCATCTGCTAGTAGCAGTTGACAAGTTCACCAAGTGGGTGGAAGTCGAACCCGTCAGCAGAGTCGACGGAGCATCAGCAGTGAGATTTTTCAGGAAAATAGCAACACGCTTTGGATATCCTCACAGCATTATTACAGATAATGGTACCAACTTATCAGTTGGAGAGATGGCCAAGTTCTGTGGTGAGAACAACATCAGACTCGACCTAGCCTCAGTAGCACACCCGCAGTCCAATGGACAAGCAGAGATGGCAAATCAGGAGTTGCTGAAGGGAATTAAACCTCGGCTCCGAGTCCCCCTGCTAAGAGCCGCCGGGTGTTGGGTTGAGGAGCTTCTAGCAGTACTTTGGAGTATAAGGACGACTCCTAACAGATCCAATGGCTTCACACCTTTCTTCATGGTGTATGGAGCAGAAGCCGTCCTGCCTAGCGACTTGCTGCATGACTCGCCGCGAGTCACCAATTATGTCAAGACAGAGAATGAAGTCGCTCACCAGGACTCGGTGGACGCACTTGAGGAAGCAAGGGAGTTAGCCCTTGAGAGATCAGCAGTTTATCAGCAGGACTTGCGGCAATATCACGCACGCAGAATCAAGACTCGGACTTTCCAGGAAGGCGACTTAGTGCTTCGCCTTGTCCAAAACAGGGAAGGGATGCACAAGTTATCTCCACCATGGGAAGGACCGTTCGTCATAAGCAAGAACTTGCACAATGGGTCGTACTATCTAATGGATGTGCGAGAACCGGCAAGTGAAAGTAAAGGAGCTGATACATCCCATACGCTAGATCCCTATGCAGAGGCAAAAAGGCCTTGGAACATAGCTCAGTTACGTCCTTATTATACTTAATTGTAATACTTTTATGAGTTGAAAGGAAAAGAGCCTAGTGAACCATGCCTAGATGTAATCAAATTATTATGATCAAAGGAAATAAAAGCCGGCTTCTATGAATATGAGTCCTTTAGTCGAGTCACCCAGCGAGTGCGCTTTATCCTTTTAAATTTTTTTGATCATCAGGTTCTTGGGGGCTTGCTTTTCAGCGAAAAAAAGTCAAAGCTTAGACTCTTGAACCCGGCACAGTAGCCAAACTTTTCCTAATTTTCTCGCTGGTAAGTCAGATGCATCCTGCACAATATGATTAGTCTACAGGCATGACTCGTCTCCGGCTCTTATGAATCCTAAGGAACATGAGGTGTCAGGAGCCTGTCAGCACAAGCTGTAAGATAAGTCATGCAGGGCCTACTTATTCATCAGTGGATAATTAGATGGGTTATAAGAACCACAAAATGACTTGCATAGATAATACATATCAAATTTCACAGATTAACAAGCAAGTCATTACAAGCCGATTGGCATAATTTCAGAACAAGTAGTTCAAAAGACCTAAAAAGGTTTTGCACCAGCAGTGCATCATTACAAAGTTTAAACACCAGTAGCACATTATTACAAAAATTCAAAAGTCATCCAAAGGATGATCCTCCAGAGGAGTCGACTTCTCAGACGGAATCGGGGAGTCCTTCTTCACAGGAGACTTGTCTTTTGTTTGAGCAGCAGAAGCGGGAGCCGGCTTCATAGGAGGCTTGGTGGCGACTCTCTTCGTTTGAAAACTGGTGCCTCTAGGACTCTTCATGTGTTTAGCCAGCTCTTCCTGTTTCTGGGCATCACCAGAGATAGCTCTTGAAGGAGTGGGCGCAGCAGGAGTCTTCAGTATAGGCTCGGCACCAGGAGCAGGAGCCGCCGGTGATGAGGAACTCGGTGCAGCAGATGAAGAGGGGACACCAGCTGAGTCCTGTGAGGGGCGGCCAAATTTTACAATCTCAGGAGTCTCTAGAGCAACCCTTTTGTTCTCCAAGTCATAATGATGAACCCATACCTTAGGGTCCATCTTGTTGGCAATTTCACAAGCGTATGGCCGCTCCAGTTTTTCCTCAGCCTTGAAGTCGTCCTGTGTGAAGGGTTTGCCATCCTCATGTTGTTCTGACTTTCCCATAGTAAGCAGTGCCGGCTCTAAGACAGTTGGATAATAACTGTGGGCTAGGGCAAGGATTCTGATGGATGCTCTCCTTAAGGAAGATTGCTTCCACAGCCGCATGTACCCTGGTGCCCTACACAACTCGTCCACCAGACGCTCAGGTTCTTTGGGGCACTTGCCCTTAGCATTCATATATTTCACCACAGCACGGGCTCCCTCTTGCAGCCCATGACAGTGGTCAAGCATCTCATGAAGTTGTTTGCTAGTGGGCAACTTGAGTTTTGGGGAGTCAGCCCCTGCAAGAAATGAAATCAGTCATCGTCAGTATAAAAGTAGTTCAGATAAATACAAAGAAGGAGTAAGCAAAGGCAGAAACTTACCAAATATGTGCTGGCACATGGCCCCAATGCCTTTGCGGCAGGTGTCAAAGACAGATTTCAGGTCATTATGTGCCTTTTGGGCAACCCTCTTAGCATCTGCAGATTCTCTCTTCACCTGCTCCAGTTGAGCAAATAAAGCTTTCAATTCCTTCTCCAATTGAAGAGAGTGCTCTTTTTCAGCTTGAGCAGACCTGGCACTAGCAGCTGCCTGGTCCTCTAGCTCCTTCATATCCCTCTTCATCTTGGAGATAAGGCTCTGCAATCACAAGTCATGGCTTACAAGTCAGAATTGACAAGTCGCAGCTTACAAGTTAGAATTGATAAGTCAGGCTTTACAAGTCAGCGCAGAGAAGTCATGAGCTCCAAGTCGTCACAAGTCAACAACTTGGCGCTTGGGGGCTACTCGCAGAGCAAGAATTTTTTTCTACAAGTTAAGTACCAACAAATTGAGTTGATTTGTAGCTCCAAGCCATCGCAGGCTGACAACTCGGTGCTTGGGGGCTACTCGTGGAAAAGTTTTTTGGTCCAAGGACCCGACAGACAGCAAATTAGCAGCCCCGAGTCCTAGTAGAGCTAAGGACTCAGTGCTTGGGGGCTACAGTGTGCAAATTTTTTCTACACAGTAGTTGAGTTCAATTACAAAGCAAAGCACCTATCCTAGTCACAAGTCACCACAGACAGGTGCTTGGGGGCTACTGCAATAGGAGGCTATCAGAAAGCATAAAGGATAGAAGTCAAAAGCTTACGTTATGAATCATGTGAAGGGACCTAAGAGCCGCTTGCTCATCATCCTTTAGCCTGGCGGATTGATCATTCAGGTCGACCGCTTCAGCATAAGCTTCAGAGAATGACATATTGTCAGACACCCGAAGTCGGCTGTAGTCAATAGAGGACTTGGCCTCGTCGTTCGGTTGAGGCACAGGAGCCGCCTTCGGAGGAGCCGGATGAGCTTGAGGTGCGGCGACGGGAGTCCCGGTCCCAGATGAGGGCTGGGCCACTTGTGGAGTCGCCTCCCGAGTCCTTGAAGGGGAATCGAGAACAGTGGGAGCTATGGTTGCACCAGCAGATGCAGGAGTGGAGGGACCCGTCCTCGTGCTTGTTGTTTGAGAAGCCGAAGGAGGGACGGGTCCATGAGCAGAGGTGACATCAGTCATGCCTGGGAGCTTGGTCACCTTGACACAAGGCCGAGCCCTGAAATATACAAAGACAGAAGTTAGCAATAAATCTAATGAGAAGGAAAAGCAGAAGTCATTCCAATGCAAGTACAGTAAACAGAGGAGTCTTACCCAGCATTAGTTTCCAGGTCCAAGGAGGCCTGAGAGTCTGAAGAGGGCATTGACATGCCGGAGTGATAGGAGTCGCCCTTGCTAGGAGGAGACGCCGACTTCCGTTGGTGCGAAACTGGTAGAGGTTCAGGAGCATCTGCAGGCCCATCGGAGCGTAATTTCCTCTTCCTAGCAGCAACCACGCTCTGCACACGTTCTTCAGGCTTAGCAGGCGAGCGAGAAAAATCCAAGGACTCGAGAAAGGGGTACCTTGGGAATAGCCTCTCGAGACCCATTGTTATGGGAAGCCGGGGAGGAATAGGAGTGACTTTTGGCTGAGGACTCTTCAGATAGGGATGGCTGAGCAGCAGCAGCCTCAGAAGTTGTGTGAGCTTGCTCAGTGACAGGAGCCTCCGTAGAGGACTCGTCTTCATCAGTATCATCCACAATAGGAGCCTCTGGAGAGGACTCCTCATCTTCATCGCCATCATTTGCAGTCGGGGCCTCTTGAGAGGACTCCTCGTCTGCATCATCATCATCTTCAGCATCCTCTGCCACACTGGTTTGCTCTGTGACAGGGGTCTCTTCCTCAACCTCAGCCTCGGCTTCAGTTTAATTCTTAGTGCCAGCTCCAGAGGCCGGCTTCCAGAAGGAGTCGGTGAGCTGCAAGAGAGTCAGAGAAAATAAGTTAACAAGCGATACAGGTAAAAGCAAGTCAGAAATGTGGTAAAGTGTAAAGCTTACATCAGGAGCCGGATTGGTGGAGCAGAAGGGATGGATCCCAAAGTGTGCCTGGTACTTCACCGGCTTCCCAGTCAGCTTTTTGATGAGCCGACCGAGCTCAGGACCATCTGACAGCTGCTCTGTCACCCGGAGGTCGTCGCCCGCGCAGCGAGTATATGTGCAAATAAGTCGAGTCCTATGACTCAGCGGCTGAATCCTCCAAGTTGTCCAGCAGCGGACTAGGTCCATATTCTCCAGGTTGTGGGATAGAAGGGCCCGAATCCTAGAGATCAAAGACTCGACTTTTGGCCGGGCGGCCTCTAAGCATCTAGCCTTCATCAGGGGAGTCGCCTCTAGGCGATCTTCAGAGAATGGAGGAAGTTTAGGTTCATTTGCAGGTGAAGTGTCCTTGCAGTAGAAGAAAGTCTTGTGCCAATCCTTGACACGGTTGGGGAAGATAGGTTTTGGGAAAACAGAATGGAGGCGTCGTTGAAGAGCGACGGCGCCGCATTGCAGAAGGGGGCCGCCGGATGTTTCGGGCTGAGGATTGCAATAAAAGAGCTTAAGCCAGAGGTCAAGATCTGGCTTGATTTGGAGGTAATCCTCACACAAAGTGACGAAATTGGACAATGTGAGGATAGAATTGGGAGCCAAGTCATGAATCCGCAGCTTATAAAGGTCAAGGAGTTGGCGGAAGAAGAGGTTACCAGGGGGCGTAAACCCGCGGAATAGATGTTCTGTGAAAACCACAACCTCATCCTTAGCGGGAGCAGGCACCACCTCATCCCCTGGGGCCCGAGCTTTTGCATTGGAGGGAATAAGGCCGGTGAGCCGGTGCGTCTTCAATTGCTCAGCTGTAACTGTAGATCCGCCCCAATCGGCGGAGATCGACCGCTTCGATGAAGATTTGGCGGCGGCGGTGGCCGCGGCGGCGATGTCGACCGTCCTGCTTGATGAGGAGGCCTTGCCCTTGGAAGCAGTCTTGGCGCGCTTGGGAGCCATGGCGAGCGTGCGGGGTGTGCTGCGCGCGGGAAGAAAGGAGCAGAGGAGAAAGAGAATTTTTGGAGGCGAAAGGGGCAAGTGAAGGCACTGGACCCTACCCTTCGCGATTTATAAGAGGGGAAAAAACACTAGAAAGCAACAGTGGCGGTCCGCAGTTAAGTTGTGGATAACGGTTCAGTGATTAAAGAGTCATACAGGAAATGAAAAGGGAAAGACAAGTCACAGAAGTGGAAGGAGCCGGCTTGTCTCAGAGTGGCGAGTCCTGTGACAGTGAAAGTTAAGAGTCAAGTTCCTTAGTCCTTGTTCGCGAGAGTCATAACAAACTCGGCCAGCTAATGCAAAGGCAAGAGTGGTGACTCAAACGAGGGATGAGGATGGACTCATTTTTTATGTGTGTTATGTTTTTATGCAGGAATTCATCTTGGAGCTAGCAGCAGGCGACTTCTGAGTTGGTGATTCAGATTGAAGAAGTCGAACCAAGGAGTCGACCCAAGGAGTCAGAAGAAGCCGCAAAGCTGCACCCAAGATAAATTCGGGGGCTACTGATGGGGGGATACTTTATAGGTAGGCTCATAGACCCGGAAAGTAGACCCGCCAAAACTAAGAAGGCCAAAGCCGAGTCATACATCAAGTCGCATGGGCTGGGCTGGAGACAAGCCGACCAAGGCCCATGATGGAGCAGGGACCCGTCAGGAAGGAGTCCAAGTACAATTCGGAGCTCTAACTTGGAAGACCAAGACGTAGAGTAGGACTCCGTGTTCTAGTATGACTCGGTGTAGGTTGTAAGTCCAGAGACCCGGCCACCTTTATAAGCGGGGTCCTGGACCTTAGATTAGGCTAAGCCATGAAGTCCTAAGCAATCCAGAAACACCAGATCCATAGTCGCCGACTCCCCAGATAGGAGCCGGAACCCTGTAATCGAGATCAGATCGAGAGCAATAAAGAGAAGCAGGAAGTAGGTCTTTACCTCTAATCAAGAGGGGCCGAACCTGGGTAAATCTGTGTCCCTAGGTGAGATTAACCTCTCCTACGTACTTCGATCATCAATGGCCCCAGAACTCACCTTCCCAGAGGAAGGACTTGCCGTGACAACCCCACGACAGCAGCGCCGCCACTACAGCAGCCACCCGCGCTGCACCAGGGAGCCCCCGCCGCCGCGCCGGACCATCGCCGCCGAGGAGCACCTCCTGGGCCATGGCTGCCCCGCGCCGCCCGAAACCAGGAGGGGAAAGGCCGCCGGTCCGCCGCCACCAGGGCCGCCCGGCCAAGGGCGCTGCACCCCGGCGACGGCAGTAGGGCGGAGCGGAGGGAGGAGCTTGGAGGCCGGAGGAAGGGGGCGCGGCCGGGCGGCGCGGGTCGCGAGAGGGAAGGCGCACAAGGAGAACACGCCAGATGCTAGTAAAAATCCTACACCCCGGGCCATGGCCCCTGTTGCCAGGGGTGTGGATCCGCCCCTAGCTAGCTTTGCTAAGTCCTCATATACACGTACATGTTAGTGCCCGTCCTGAAAGTAACTTGGCTAGATCGCATCGGCAAGTCGTGAAGCAAATCGGGTCGTCAACGCAAACAATTGGTGCAGCCGGGTTAGACGCCGTCAGGGTGAACGCTGTGATTGCGTTTAGAATTGACGAGCAAGACCATGGCTGTAAGTGGAGGAACCATGTGTTTTGTCAGTTTCCCATGCCGACGAAGAGCTAGCAATTAACTACTCGATTTGGGCGACGAAGATGAAGGTGCTGATGCGCGGGTTAAAAATATGCAAGCAATCAAACATGATGTCATTGCATCGTTATGTCAATTTATCCTCGCAGGCAGACAACCAAACACGACATATCAAATGACGAGCTGATACATGCGGGCTACCAGGTTACACAACGTACATGTCAGCACGGTATACTGAAATAGACTCTAACGGATCTGGTTGGGCGAATTCGGAAATAGGTGCAGCCAACCTAAGCCGGTAAGCCGAGTACCTTCTCCTCTAGTCCTGTGTAACCTCCACCAAGTTTACACTTGAGTAATATGGGTTTGTACCAAGTTTACACTTCAGTAAGTAATTTAGACAAGATGCAAAGTTTATTCGAATTTGGCTGAGGCAGTCCCCCAGAGGTCAGAAGAAGCCCTTTTTGAGTGCTCACGCGGCACAAACAACAACTAAGAGCGGAACAAGACCGCACTTCTAGACCCACCTTGATTATTCATCACGCATGCTGCCTACGAACACACCTTCTTCTTCTAAAGGAAAACTTAAACGGTGGGCGGCGCTTTCTTGAACACGACGACATGGTACGGCTCGGTGGCGCCCAAGAACCACGCGCCGCCCTTGCCGTCCCTGAACACTCCCAAATCCTGGCACGACGACGCGGTACGGCTCGGTGGCTCGAAGCCAACGTCCCCTCCGCAGGACATGAGCTTGTACTCGTGCGCCTCCGCTGCGGCACTGTACTTCTTGATGTGGAACGCGTTCTCCCTACCGCTCGGGCTCGAGCCCCTGACCGGACCGGTGATCACGTGCCGGCGGCCGAACAGCAGCTCGCTGTCGATGTGCCACTCCGTGGACTGCGCGCACGTCGTGGCGGCGGTGAACTGGATGCGGACGTCGGTCGAGAGGCGAATGATCTGGCCGGACGGCGCCGCCGCCGCGGCGCCACCGTGCGGAGTGATACGCACGGGGAGCCCGTCGCCGTGCCCGGTGGGCTCCTGGGCGACGAAGAGGGGGCAGCTGCGCCCATGGCCGGGCGCCATCGAGAGCCCTCCGCCGTGAGCGCGGTTGGCCGGAATAACATAGTAGTTGGCGTCGGCGCGTAGCTCGTTCCCGTCCGTGTCGTACACCGGCGGGAAATCAGCGCTGCACGAGAGGGTGGTGATGGCTAGAATGGAGAGGAGGAGGAGGGGGTGGACACGCTGGCTACTCATGGCTGCAGGCTAGATTGTGTTTTCGAAGACAAGAGTGTGGTTTGGTGGGCTTTGAGTGAGGCATCTCGGGTGCTCCATGTCTCTATATATAGCGATCTCGACGTGGAGTCTTTCTTCACAAAAATGCTACAGTTACCACTATGTCACGTCCTGGAAATGGAGGCACTTTCTTACCGGCACTATTGAAAACTACCTCTGATGTTTATTTTTTAAGGCATTTTTACAAATAGTGCCTCAATTTTTTTTATTTGGAGGCACTAATCAAAACTGCCTCTAAATGAATACTATTTGAGGCACTTTTATATGCCTCAAATAGTAACCATTAGAGGCAGTTTTGATTAGTGCCTCCAATATCTATCATTTAGAGGCACTAATCAAAAGTGCCTCAAAATGATTACTATGTGAGGCACTTTTAGATGCCTCAAATAGTAACCATTAGAGGCAGTTTTGATTAGTGACTCTAATAACTATCATTTAGTGGCATTAATAAAAAGTGCCTCAAAATGATTACTATTTGAGGCACTTTTAGATGTGCCTCGAAATGAATAGTGCCTCTAAATGAAACAAACTGAAACTGTGATTATATCTTCTTCTTCATCTAAACATCGTCTTTACTCATCTCAACAGACTCAAATATTTTACGCAGGTGAATAGTGATTTTTACCTTCCACTTTTCACCACAGCCGTCCGATGCGGTAGTTTTTTATTTACTTCGGTGCTGGGTAAGTAGGTCGATGACAGGTAGGGCACGCTGCGCACTGGGCCCACATATCAGTGGGCGAGACATGCTCGCCCGCGTCTCACTCCTTTTGACCGTGCCCGTAGCGAGACAAAACTCGGACCCGGGGTGAAAACCTAGCCCAATCCCCGCTCGCTCTCCTCCTCCAATCTCCTCCCTCTCAGCCGCCTCTCTCTCGCGTCCCCGCTCCTGCTCCTCCCTCTCAACCACGCCGGCCGCTGCCCCGCTCATCTCTCTCCCCCCAATCTCCTCTCCTCGCCGGTCTCCCGTCGCCACGCGCCTCCTCCGCCCCTCACCCTCTTTTTCTCGGGCGTTCAGGCCGTCGTTGTGTTCCCCTTGGTTCTCAGCAGGAGGAGCACGAGGCTCCGCTGCTGGTGAGATCCGGGAGGGACGGGGTCGTCGGGGATTCGGGCGGCGGGGACCGGTCGATCTGGGGCGGCGGGGATGAGGTCTGGCGGTGGGAGATGGCCGGGCGCCGGCAGGAGTGGCGGCGCGCAAGCTAGGGCAGCCTGTTTCTCCTTGCCTCGGTGGCCTGGATCCACCTCGGGGAGGAGCCCCAGGTGGGCACAGCAGCTCGGAGCGGCGATCAAAACCATGGCCGCTGTTTGGGGAGAGGCGTCCGTGGCTGATGCAGACGACGCCGGGGTGAGCCTTCTCACGATCCTTTTTCAGTTCATCCCCGCTTCTGATTTCTCCCTCTGTTTCTGATCTCTCTCATGTGATTGCTCGAACATTTGTCACTAAACTGTGATTACGCGGCAACCAGTGTGATAGCATGAGGAGGACGGTCAGTCGACGGCCAACACTGAAACGCCCTGTGTTTCTGGCCACCTTGCGTGAGCTCCTCCTTCCTATCTCACCACCTCTGCAGTTAGTTCATTCAGTTAGTTAATTAGTAGGTGAATGAACTCGACTGTGCTATTGCATAAATGATAGCTCCTCTGATTTTTTGGGAGGGATTTTGTAGGACATGTAGTTCCTTTTTTTAGATCAGGCATTTTGATGGTGATGGCCATCTCCAGTTGTCTGTACCTACTTAATTTCCTTTGTATAGGTTATGTCCCTTGGTTATGCCGTGAAATTAATAATTGGTAATCTATTTTACAGTCACAAAGTGGGTTTCTACATTAGTCGTTCGACACTGCCCATCTACGCCCAACTTACTAGGTCTATACACTGCCCATCTGCCCCAACTTACTAGGTCTATTTGTAAATGCCACTTGGTTAATTTAGTCACGAAGTCAGTTTCTACATTAGTCACTTGCCACATGCGTTCCCATTGTTGCAGGTTTTGATTGACTGTTTGAGTTACTATAATTTAGGCGCTTGTTTAATTCGTTGTTTGTTTAATTCATTGTGAGGTGTGTATACAGCTGAGAAGCTACAACAACTGAACTGGCCCACTTCACTGATGATACTGGTTGCTGCTGCTTGCCAAATCTCTCCTTTAAAGGGCGCTAGCCTACCTGGGCACGACGTACGGGAATTGTCATCACGAGAGTGCCGGGTGACATTGAGCATGACGACGAGCACGGTGCATCTGCCAGGATGGGCTGTCAGAGCATTGGTCAGGACCAGTGCGCAAATTGAGAAGAGAAACTGATCACTTACCTTCCTGTAAGTAAGAATGTAAGAAGCGCCTCTTCCTTCATTGATTAAAATTGTATGCCTTGCATATTTTCTTCCAATAGGAATATAGGATTATGGTCACCATGCAGCTTGGTTTATTTTGATAGGTTTGCTATGTACTTTGTAATATACAGGGCAGCTTGGAACAGAGCATTTGACGGATAAAAAAAAACCAGAGCAGCTTCGAACATTTTAAAAATGCATAAATAGATATCACAATGCATTTTTGTATTAGTTTTACTTAATGGTATTCCTCCTGTTTTGTCAGCCCGGATGGATAAAGGGAAGTTTCTACTGCTGCTCAAAGATTCAGACATGGGACTTTATGACTCTGATGATCCGTATCCACTATCCAGGATGCAGTCTAGGTGTTTGATAGCTGAGGTTAGGTCTAAACATTCCATAATCAGATGGGCTGTTGTTTGATGAAAAGGGATGTACTCGTGTAGTCATGTGTCATTTCTATTTCTTGAGCTTCTAACTTTAATATCCACAACAATATTCTTATTATAGGATTATGTCTCGGACTTTGTTAAAGTTGGAGGTGTCCAAAAGCTGCAGGATGGAGAATTTATTGTACAGGTACATCAAGTTGTGTTCTTTCGTGTTCTTATTTCTTCTCTGTGTGATTCCAGTTTCTCTAGCCTTCTTCTATTCCAGTTTCTCTGTGTGATTCCAGTTTCTCTAGGCTTTTTGCATTCCAGTTTATTGCAGGTCTAATATCCTGGGTGAACTAAGTAAGTCAGATGATTTCTTCTTTGTGTGATTCCAGTTTCTCTAGGCTTCTATTTCAGTTTCTTCTTGTCGTTGACTTGTCAATTGTCATGATCATGGAAAGGACAACACCATGTATGGATTCAAAGGAGGCCCAATTGCGGCCATGAAGGGCAATTACGTCGAGCTTCAGTTTCTCTGTTATTACTTTGGGGTGAGGCATTCAAGCTTCTTATATGTACAATGCTCCCTGTTTATTGTTATTAGTTGCTGCTAAACTTTACCTTCCTTTCCTTGAGAACATATTTTGAGTAAATGTAGGTAAATTATATAGCTAATATATTGCATTCAGAATGTTGTTATGAGTAAATTTTTCTATTGCGTCCAATCATTTTTGTGTAGGCTTCAGACAGATGCTTGTAGTGGTACTTCGTGCACATTATTGACGTATACTGAGATTTGGAATTCGCCCCAGTTAATATAGGTTCGTTCTGTTGCTTTCTTTTTACGATAATACAGTACCACTGCTGAATCTTTTAAATAATGCATAATGTAACATATACAGGCAATTCATATTTGCAGTAGAGATGTACCAGTTCAAGGAAAAGACCATGTGTTAAGTGTTCCATCAAATCTAATACGCTGGCACATGTATTATTGATTAGTGATGAATGGTGGCAGGGATCAGCTGGAGATCTAGAGAGCGGAAGAGAGAAGAGAAGAGGTGGCGATTAACCAAAACAACAGAGGTATTAAGGTTGCCTCTTGTGTATTGATGTTTTCGCGACGATAGAGAATGAAGATTTAAAATTATCCATGCAATATAGGTTTGTAAGGTAGTAGTTGCTCATAGAGATAGCTGCAGGTGTTGGTTGGACAGTACATGCTCAGTGCTATACTACTATTGTGTGCTCACAGAATTATCCTCGTTTGGTTTTAGGGTCTGAGAATAGGTGCAGCCTGGCCTTATACGCCTTTATGTGTTAGGTCACTAATACACATTTCTGCAGTTTTGGACAGTTGACACATTGCAGTTTTCTTGCGAAGACTATTCTGGAATAGATTTCCTATTCGATTAGCGTATCTACCATTTTTTCCTTGCTTGAAGAGGTTCCTGCTCAACTAGTGATACAAAACTCTCTTTAAACAATTGTAAATTTAATTACAAGATGGGGTTTCAACTTAATCTATTATTTTCTCCTTCCTCCAGTGGTTTTGACAGTAACTGCTTGCCTTTTGCCCAACCGTAATTTGATGCTGGGAATGTAATGATAATAGTAGGATACTTTGGATATCTCTCTTCTGCTTGTCTTCTGATTGTGTTGAAATAAAGATGGCCATTTGCAGAAGCTTCCTGTATTATACCAAGTGATCTGTACTATAACTTTGCACCTTGCTTGTTGCATGAGGGCCATTCTTAATGTCTTTATGTCTGATATTTTCAGGGAGGCAGTAAGGCAATGAAAGGACATTCAGTGGCGATTCCTCTGATTAGGGACCAAGCAAGTTCCTGCTGGGTTGACACAGCTAGGTGCAATTTAGAATGTTGTATTCTTCAGATATCTTTGTTCACACATTTTACACCATGGTTTCAGTTTGTAATTGAGCAAGTTAGAACTGTTCTTCATTAATGCATGTAAATATATGAATTATAAAGTTCATGTACTTATGTTTAAGAGCGTGTAGAACAAATTGGAGAATTGTGCAATTATCTGCCTGAAAAGTGCCTCCAATTGCAAATTGAGGCACTATTGAAAAGTGCCTCCAATTACAAATGGTGGCACTTTTGAAAAGTGCCTCCAATTATAAATGGAGGCACTACTGAAAAGTGCCTCCAATTGCAAATGGAGGCACTATTGAAAAGTGCCTCCATTTGTAAATGGAGGCACTATCCAATAGTGCCTCAAATTGCAATTGGTGGCACTAATGAAAGTGTTGGCAACTACAAATGGAGGCACTATTCAAACTGATGGCAATTACAAATTGAGGCACTATCCAAAAGTGCCTCAAAATACAATTCCCTACACGATCAAATCCAACACATTGAAAAGTGCCTCTAAAACTATTTAGAGGCAGTTTTAGAAGAATTTGAGGCACTTTCAACCGCCTCTAATTTTAGGATGTGATGTAGTGTACGGGAGTAATCCTACGAAAAAAATCTACGGACATACGTCTCTCTCCGCTCTGTAATTTACGTATAAGGCTCCCCCTAATCGCGACTTCTTTCTACTCATTCCCCACTCTTCCTTTTTAGCCCTCTCTTAATTATTTCTCGAAAAAACTACTCCCTCCGATCCGGAAAAACCGTTGTAGAAAATACACATATAAGGTATAAATCTAAGCTATGCTAGCGACATTTATTTAGGTTCAGAGGGAGTAGTATCAACGAAAGTTTTGCTTCCAATCACCTTGTAAAGTTGTCGCATTGTCAAACAACAAGGTGTTCCATGAACAATTTTCTTATCCATACACGAATCAAGAGTTTGAATTGTATATTGTGGAGTTTCTATTCGCGCTAGGAAATTGTGCAACATGATGGGGTAGCCAGCCCGCCACTCAGCAGCTAACGGCCTAGCTAGACTAGTAGACTTAGCGAAAACAAGATACCAATGAGAGGGTGTTTTTGGGATAGCGACGGTTTTAGAGACACGGCTAAATACCTATTTGTCCACGAAACGATAGAAGAATTCAAAATAGATTTCCTTGTTATCCTAGAGACCGGGAGATCTAATTTTTTTCAAGAAAACTAAAGGGAGATCTAATTTTACAGTACATGTTTTGAAATTTGTTTCCGGAGGTCTCAACTATGCTTGGTACTGCCTACCATCACAAGGGAGGTCAGAGGGGTATTCTTGTTGGCATAAATTTAACTAATTTTCAGGTAAAAGATGTATTTAACGGATATTGTGGTGTCAAGTTCCATCTTTGTTCTAAATTGAACGGGTTTGAGTGGACACCGGTTTGAGTTTACGAAGCGGCTTCAGACGCACAAAAACAAGTGTTTCTCGAAGAGCTTGTACACATTTCTAAAGAGGACTCTGCACCTATGCTTGTTGGGGTGATTTTAATATTATTCAAAGGAAATAATAGAAAAATAACGATAATTTTAATCATAAATAGCTGTTTCTTTTCAATGCAATTATTGAAAGCTTAGATTTAAAAGAGATTATACTTTCCGGTAGACGGTATACATGGGCTAATCTAACCAATTTTGAATGTGAGCAAAATATTCCTCTTGTCACGGTTAGAGCTCTTTCTCACGCGGGATCTTATCACACCCCCCTTCTTCTCAATTTGGGTGAACAAGCTCACCTCGAGAAGAAGGCTAAATTATCTTTTGAACTTTCATGGCTATGCCAAGAGGGCTTTGTTGATATGATAGCAAGAGAGCGGGAATCCATGGTGCAGGGGGCGATCCTATGGAACGGTGGCAAAACAAGATTCGTCATGTTAGGAGTTTCCTTAGATGATGGGCAAAGAATTTGGGTACCGTCAATAAGAATGAAAAAGAACAACTTTTAAAGCTGATAGACATGTGTTAGATAAAAAGGTAGAAATTTCGCCTCTTGATGTATCCGAGTGTGATAGATTGAGAGACGCAAATGATAATTTGGCTAGACTTAGGAGGGATGAGGAGTCCAAATGGGCAGAGAGAGCCAAGGTCAAACATATTCAAGATGGGGTAATAACACCAAAGACTTCCATCTAATTCCTAATGGAAAGCGTAGGAGAAAAATTTCCAATTGGAACAAGATGAAGGCACTATTGTCGGACATCATAATTTAAAAGTGTACATTAAAGAGTATATTAAAAAGTTTTTTGGAGATCTGGATAGGAACCATTTTTCTTGAAGGAATAAAACTTGTTGCTTTTGTGACAAGAACGAATCAATTTAGCACCTCTTCTTTGACCGCCTGAGGGGTATTACTAAGAATTATTTAAGGAAAATTTGGGTGGGGCCGGGTTAGGCGCAGTGTTATGGACTATTTGGAATGTTTGTAATGATTTTGTTTTTAACAAACCAAAAAAAATCATCTTTTTTGCAGGTCATTCCCTTAATTTCACACTAGATCCGCATATGGTGGAGCAGCGCCATGCTATGGATTTTGAGTGCAACACGTAGGAGAGGTTGCAAGAGATTTTTTCACCAGGCGTGTTGGCGGCTTTATATCAGAATCACGTCCTTCCTCCGTTTTTTTTAATACAAGAGAACTATCTGAGATACAAAAAAAAAAACGCAGGGCAATAAATAGCATGGTTAGTTATGTGGAAAATCTCTCGTGTTTCAGGTGAATTAAACAGGTGTGATGCATCTTTCTCTATGGCCTCATGTAGTGTTTGCATTGTATGAGTTGGACATATAATCAATTCATCTTGGGAAAATATAGTGGTTTTGTATAGAATCAAAAAATGTATATTTGATAGTGGCCTTGTATCAAAACACATAGAGTATGTTTTTTTGTTTCAGTCTTTTACGCTGGTTGATCCATGTATCGATCTTTTGCGACCCACGAACGTAATCTTTGGCGACATACTTTGTAATAGTCAATAACTTATAAACAGACCATATGCATCGCTTTCATCCATAGGCCGAGGCCTGCCCCATTTCAAAAAAAAAAAAAAGTAGCAGCAATCAGCAGTTAAAATCCAGTGCAACTTCATACAGACGGGTTTACCACTCTCTCCACGATCCACACGAGACGATGCGCACTTATTACGTGGGCACATCATGTAGCTTTGATCCATTTCGTTCTGCTTTGAAGTTCATTACTCCTCGCAACTCACAAGTTCGAAACAACGTTAGTTCGGGATAAGGCCCCCTACATATATGTACGTACGCAATCCAACGCAGTTCGAAACAGCTGCTTTGTTTTGTAGTATGCGGCAAGCTTGCTGCTCCCCAACCAACCTATTTTGGCATCTCCGGGCTGCCGCTGCGGCGACGTCAAGCTAGAAAAAAAGTTGGGGTCAGTGAGGACACGCGGATCGGCTCCGATCGTTCAAATTTTGTGAACGCCACGTACGAGGCGAGCCGGGGCTGGGTTCAGTTTCGTTTGCATCATGAACCAACGGCTTCGGCCGCTTTAGGTGCCTTTTTCCATGTCTTTTCGTCGTTGAGGAGAAAACACGGCGAGGCCATCGGCGGCCGGCATGCAGTTGCTTCTTAACTCGACATGCCGCTACTAACGTCGTGCCCCTGCGCGATATCTTTTGCCGGAAGTGTTTTTACTGGATTTTGTTCGTGGTGATAGCTGGTATATTTGTGACACTAGCTTGGGCTGCAGTGGATCGCCGAGATGGCTTGCCGCCGTGAGGCCCCGAACATGGAAATTCTGTCCAGATGAACGGCCCGGCTATAAGACCTCTGATTCCAGCCCATACAAACAAAACAGGTTGGTTCACTGGCTATAAGGGCATGTACATTGTACACTGGTAGAGAAGGTATGTGTTCTCTTAGCCAACCACATCATGTAGAGAACGCAAAAAAAAAAAAAGCTAACTATACAATGCATTATCTCTTATTACCATCTCTAAATTAATGAGAATTAATTATATTTTAGTAAAAAATGTATGTTCTTAAGGGAAAACATGTGGTACAATGGAGAAAATGACTTCTCTTATTTATTTTTTTAGAGAAAATGCCTTCTGTTGCATATGGTACACGATGTAACAGCTAGGGACAACATTGCTCCACACCATGATGATGTAGATAACTATCATTGAGAAACCCCAAGTGGAATGTATGGTGTAGCATAACAACAAATTTCTCTCAGCGAAGAAGCAAGCTTTAATATCGAACCTGTAGGAATACCATACTCAACGAAGTTTGGTGAAGGAACTGCACACAAACATAAAACACCTTGTTCCTAACATTCCAGGAAGGTTGTCAAGTTTTCATCTCGCTAAAAATAATTGATTAATTACATAGTGTGGGAAATAAAGAAAAATACAAATAGTAACAAAATGGAACAGCGAAGAACAAGGTTGTAATCAATGTAAAAGAATGGACCGGGGCAATAGTTTCACTAGTGGTGTCTCCATAAATAATAAAATACTGTTGGATAAACAAATTACAGCTGGGCAATTGATATAATTGGATTTTTTTAGTTATGATAACAAGAATATTCACGGAAATATTCATGTAATCATTACGTCAAATTAAATAGACCGCACATTGGTACCGCGTCTATTACTAATACTCCACCTCGAGAGCGCTTATATGCTTGACTCTATAAGTATTAAGCCGAGAACAACAGGGTATCACTCTAAGCAAAGTGTATAATGCAAACAGTAAAAGTATCATCCAGATGTGATAAAGGAACGATTATTTTACCCTTAGTAGCAACAGCACATCACCCTCTTAGTCGTTTATGTCAATTCGAGCCAGGGAAAGTGAGACCGAACCAACTATTTAATACTGACTCCCTCTTTGAGATTTATACATATACTTGGCTAGAGTAAACACATAAATTGGAGAGCATGTAAGAATGTAAGTAAAGCAATTAACATGATAGTAAGAGCATCATATAAATAATATGCATAGTCTGATTATAACATCACATTTCATCATGTCTGAGCAAACACAACAACTAATGGCAATTACATCATATGGATCTCGATCAAGTTAGACATCTCACAAGACCTTTGTATTGAAGAACATGGAGCAGAGATAACCATCTAGCTACTGTTGTGGACCTGTAGTCTAAGGATGAACTACTCATGAATCATCATGGAGGCAGCAGTGGTGGTGAGGATACCTCCGACGATGATTCCCCTCCAGTAGGGTGCCAGAATAGCACTCCAGGATGGTTTATGCGACGACGGTGGTTTTGTATCGAAAACTGACAAAATAATCTCCATTCCATAGGTTTTAGGTCATGGGGGAACTTATAGGCGAAGGGGCGTCGAGAGGCGGTGGCCGGAGGGGAGGGCACGTTCCCTGACGTGCCTGGCCAGGTGGTGGCCCCCTTGGTCGCCTCCTTTGGCTCCTCGGGTCCTCCTCAGAAAGTTGTGTGCGGTCGTATTTTTCTCCATTTTTCCATGATATTTTGTGATGATTTCCCATGATACCAAAATATGCATAAAACAACAATTGGCACTTGGCACTGGGTTTATAGGTTGGCCCCAGAAAATATTGTAAATAATATAAATCATGATATAATTATGTAACAATGATATTAAAATAGAACAAAACAGTCAAAAAAATATAAATACATTTTGAATGTAACACACCACCCGGGCCGACCATGTGCAAAGTGAGAGCAAGGGTTCCTTATTCACCCACGAACTGTTAAGACAATATATTTTAAGCTAAAAACACACCTTATATTTCATTTCCACGGTAGTATTTAGTACATAGCATAGATCCATAATCTTTTGACTCTAAAAATGATAGCACATACCAATTATTTGTCTCAATCAAGCAACTAATCATAATAGTAAAGTACCATAATGATTCCACAAAAGATATCTTCGGGGGGCTTGACAAGGGAGAACGCCGCCCAAGAAATATCTTTCTCAAAATTAATGATTATATGAATATTTCGCATTATGGATATATGGTTATTACATTGACTTACATTTGTTTCGATTCCTCGACAATTTGTACTGATCCACCTTATGTCCTTATCCTGGTACTTGTCGTACAAGTTTCACATCGTCTGGATTGTCAGGACAACTGTTTGGGATCTCAAATGTATCTGTTCCCTACACATAAAACCAAATGTTTCACAATATTGTGTAAGTTTAAAGGATGCATTCCAACCTATATAAAAGCGAAGGCCTTCATTGATGTCGTTGCAATTATCCAAAGCTTCCTGAAGAGGCATAATAAAGGAAGCTGAGTTTAGAACTTGCAGTTTCTCCTAATAATTCTAGAAGCAAAGTCGTGTATAATTACATCTATATTTATTTCGTCCATATTATTTTTCTCAATACACAAAGTAGCCAGACCATTCAATCTTGAGACATTGATGATCTTAAATAGTTTTTTTAGCCACTTCAACTTAGATAATCTACGTTCAGTTGATGCTACTCACCGATACTGTAAGCAAAATGCGATAAGCAATTTAAATAGTTGAAAAACAATATACATCTCTAACAAACTCAAATATTTCAATGGCACACACTGACACATCCGATTTTGGTAAACTCATTTGTAGCAATATTAATTCATAAAAATAGAACATCCACTTCCACATCGCATGAACCATTTCGAGAAAATGATCCCAAAAATTTATCACAACATTTGTGCAAATCCATATCATCAAGTAAGTTCAAGTATTTTGAGCTAAGTAAAATACCAAAAATATTTTTGAACACTCAATAAGTTCTTCAAATATATTTTTTAGCGGGACCTTTGCCACATCAACCATAAATAAAGGTAGTTTAGTTAGAAGGCTTTCTTGGCTCACAGACTTTCTTCATGATGATCAGGTTCATCAAACTATTTCTCTCTGGTGATTTGACGTTTTATTGGAAATGATGGTACAATAGACATACCATATGCTAGACCATTGGCAATGATCAAACTAGGTGCAAATCCTTCATTTCTATATTTATCAAAAAATTGATTGTGCTTTCAATATTTGCGCTATAGATTCAACACACATTGATGCAGATTGCAACGTTTTACTCACCATGTTTATAACAAACAAAATGTCTTTCCAAATAACCATACCAAATAAAAACTCAAAACCGCGAAGTGCATCAAATAAGTTGTTTGAATCACTCTTTGACTTGGCATCATCAAATTTTACCTAACTCGGACAGATCTCTCCTTAGTTCAGTAGCTTGATACCTAATAGGTTTAACACTTTTGCACCATCTCAAGTGCCTGAATGCGTTATTGAGAGGCGGTCTGTATTTTGCTATGGTGGTGGTGTATGCGGTTGAAGGCAAGGGCTTCTATGTGTTGTGTTATATGACTCGGTAGGTCTCCTACCCGGGTTATATACACTCCAGTGATTAGGGTTACAAGGGAGTAGTCGGATACATCTGGAAAATAAATCTAGATCCAAACGGAGTCGGTTATGTGATTCTAGACCAAGTAATATATTCATCGGGTTCCGTCGAGTCATCTGGTTGGTCCGTCCTATGGTTGTTGATCCACCCTATGCTGGCCGGGCCTCCTTTGTCCTCCTTGGGAGTACCCGAGTCCCGTGGCATCGACATTCGTCAATACCAAAATATGGGTAGGGGCATAAATACACTTTCATGCAGGTTCCACAATATTTCTTGCAAGGGCTGTGACCCAGGACCACTTTGTTCAACAAGTTTAAGTTCTCTCCTATCCGTGCCCATGTGGTACTTACGATCATTTTTTTCATGTTAAATAATACACCTTGAAATAGAAAATGAAGTTAATGTTATTTATACAAAAGCCACGATTTATTCTAATTAGAGAACTGAGGCATACAATTGTGTACGTGATATTACCCACAAAAAAACACTATGTATGTGATATATCTTCGATGGTCCTCATGTCATATGCAATAAAAATAATATTTAATATTAATCGGGCGACCGGTTAGTAAGCCATGGGCATGAAATGGTACCCATACATCAAATCAGGCCCATCGCCTATCCAGGCTCATGCCCAACCCAAGTAAGACCTATCCAGGCGGTTCGGGTGTCTATGGATATTCAAATCTAAAAGTAGAGGTCTTCTACAGTTCTACCCCTACTAGAAGAGTAGAGGTCGCCATGGATATTCAAATGTGCAACCGACTTTCCATTCATTCACAAGCAGCACGGTTAATATTTCTTGGTCCCTCCTAGTACAAATTAAGCAATCGCTTGGAAAAACATAAGCCAATCCAAATCGTACGCGGAAGGATCTACTGAGTTGCTCCGATCCGAAATAAGGTGGAGCAATCCTAGCCTGTAGGGCTACTCCTCCACAACAAAATATGGCGCAGTAGCCCACGGCTCCTCTTCTCATCGTGCCGACAGAATAAACAACGATGGGCGGCCTCGTACATTTCCAGCAGCCCACGCCGTCGTCGCCCTAGTAGCTAGTCATTGCGGGTCCGAGATGGCGATGACCTTCTGCATGTACTTGCAGGACCTCTGGTAGCTGACGAAGCCCATGAACCAGAACTCGAAGCCGTCCACGGTGGACACGTGGATGTACTTCTCCTCCGGCCTGTCGACGTTCTCGCTCGGCCGCACCTTGCCGATGCTCTTGAGCGGGACGACGACCTTGTAGGAGACCCGCGCCACGTCGCCCCTGGGGGAGGTGACGGTGACGGGGCGGTCGCTGCGGAAGGCGACCTTCTTGGTGGAGACGAAGAGCATCCCGGCGATGGGGCCGCCGGTGGTGTAGAGGTAGCACTGCAGCGCCTTCACCAGCCGCTCGCCCTTCTCGGCCGGCGGGAACGCCTTCCGGAACACGCGCTCGATGCCGCCGGCCTGCAGGATCTTGGCCCCCAGGCTCAGCTTCCCCTTCACGGTCTCCGATATCTTAGGGCCCAGGGTCACATGCTCACGGAAGCCTTGCGCCCTTCTGCCCAGCTTGCTCACCCAGTGGACAACCTGACCCTTGGTGCCTGCAGAATCAATAAGCATATGTAAGCATCAACATCGAGTTATCAAGCGTGTGTTATTACAGTCATGATCAAAGGTCTTGCACTCATGCATGATCGGAACTTACTGTGCTTGTAGCCGAAAGACGTGTAGGGGCTGGGGTGCGTCAGGGAGACAGCGAGGTGGTCGCCGTCGAGCTTCCTGAAGGACTGATCCCTGGCGCCGGTGGTGGACACCTTCTCCTCTATGCCATACGCCTTGGAGGTCACCGGGACTCCCACGACATGGCCGCCGCTGCTCGACTTCATCTTGGCTGGCTGCAAACTAAGCTTGACGCCGAAGAAAGATCGACTGCGTACACTGGCTGGCTAGACTGCGTTGGCGCTGGTGATCAGCAAACTTAGCGAGTAAGGTATCGGGGATTGGTAGCGGAGTGCAGCGGGCGAGGCGGGTGTTTATAAACGCAGCGGTGGTGGGTGCTTTTGGCAAAGGCAGCGCAACCGCGGAGTCAGCAGGCGGGCCGGCCGAGTCACCGGCGGATCAGAAAGGCGCTCTTGCGTGGCCGCGTCATCCGCAAGGTCGGCCTGCCGGTCTGGCTAGAGCTAGAAATGGGAGGCAGCTTTAGCTTTAGGGAGGGCCGGAGAGCTAGCTAGCCCCTTGGCTCTTGGCTTGACCCTTCCATGTGAGGGCCAGGTGAGGTGCGGTATATTCATTTGCTCGAAAGCGCGATCCGAGCTTTCTCCATCCATGGGGTCGAGCTCGAGGGCATTGTATGGACAGATGGCTACGTGCGGTGGGTTCTCTGCCGCTTTCCAGGAAGCGCCCCATGTGCCTGCACATTCTCGCTCGCACCGGATTATCAGAGGTAAAGGAGGGTGGCGCCGTGTCGGGGGCAACGAGCAAGCGGGGCCGGATCGATACTGTGTGCAGGGATGCTCGATGTCTTTCGTGCATTGCACTCAGACAGCATGCTACTGTATTGCTAGTAGCAAGATAGATACATGATGCATGTAGACATACAGAATGCACACATCCCGATGTCGCGGCCGCATGGGTTCCCGACCATGGCATGCATGATCCGTCAATTGATCGATCTACCTGATCCACCTCTCTCGCCTAGGCATAGCTAAGAACAGCGTGTGTGTTCTACTCCGCTCCGAGCTAAAGCTTCACTGCTCCATGTCCAAGTCTCCAATGGCGCGCGGTATATCCCTACCAGAAACGTCCTGTTCATACCCCACGCAGCACCGACTCAGCATTGTCTCCAACCTCACCTAACGCTAGCTGCAAGTAACCGCCGACGCCCGGGCCGGGGCACGTGTCCACCCGGTTGCGGTGCACCGGCACGGCGGCATGGGCGCCCTGCCGTCCCTGTCTCCCGGATTTAAACCGGCAACCACACGGGCGTTGGGAGGTCGGCCGCTGCGCTGTTTCCCGAATCTGCCATGGTTGGTTGCGCGACGCTCTTCGCGTTGCTTGCCACATGGGAAAGCCCGCGCGCGGCTACCTACCCGGAGGCAGATTTCTATCTTTTTCAGGGTGGGGCTCGCTGATCCGTCGTTGCAGCGCCCTGATCAGCGTATCTGCGCCGCGGAGAACGTGTCGAAGCGGAAGCGGAGATGTGGCCGCTCGAGACAGGGAGATCTCGAGACCGAATCGTTTTCAAGCCGACCGTGCTGTCTTTCGCAAAAGATGGAAAATCAATGGCAGAGCCAAATAATAAGCGTGATGTCTAACCTGCGTTTAATTAAGATGCAGGATGTAAATGTAATGCTGGTAGTCTAAACACGATTACGGTAGCACCGGGAGAAATGTATTTTTTATTTTGTGAACATAGAAGATCTCGAAGGACCGGACACTGCATTAATACGTGGCAAGGGATACATTTCTCCCAGTGCTACCGTAATCATGTTTAGACTACCAGGTACCAGCATTGCAATTACATCGTGCATCTCTCAAGGGATACATAGCAGTTTACAACGGGACCGAAAGTGGAAAGAAAATTACAACTAGGTCCCTGGAAATTTTTAGAGAGGACCTCCAACAGAGATGCATAAACGCAATCAGGTCCTTCAGGACGCTAGAAATCAACCTCACCGTCGTCGGGGACTGCACCACTTGGGACGTTGAGGGCGGCGCCATGGCACACAGGCACGACTACCGAGCAGCAGGGCCTCCGTACTGGCTTGACGCCTGGAGGTTGAAGAAAATGGCTAGCGCAAAGCATAGCCACGAAAAGTCGTCCTTCGGCTAGAAGAGTCACCGGGACAGCAAAGACCGCCCATCCATTGCCACAGAGAAGATCTCGTGACGAGCGGCGCAGCTCCGCATCCAAGGCCGAGGATGAGCTCATACTTGGCCGCCCTTCGGCCAACAGATGGGGAGGAAACCTCCTCCCGTAATCAGTAGAAGAACTGCCACCTCCTCCCTCACGATCCGCAGTTCACCGCGTCTACCAAATCCCTCCGCTCGCCGCCACGGCCGGCCAGAAGGAGGAGAAACGCAGAGAAGCAGCAAAAGAGGAGGAAATCCCCTACCTTGAGCTTCACCTTATTTAAGTTGCTGCCGCCCAGATCTGCCCGCAGCGGCGCCGACCACCAAGGCCAGCCACCACCAGAGCCGAGGGGTGAAGCACCGACGCCGCTCACAAGCACCGGTATAGCCAGCAACAACGCGGCATGACGCCATTCGCCATATAGGACCAAACCCTAGCAAATAAACTACGAAACATAGATCTACTTGCGTCATATACAGAGGAGGGAGGGGGCCGAGGCAATACTTTCATGTTTTGGTTTGACAAATGGAGTGCCCAGCCCTACAAAGATAGCAACCCTCAGCTCTGTTCTTTCTGCAGAAGCGAATTCCGGATTGTTAGAGATTTCTTTCAAATGGATGAGATGCCCGATAGTTTCCACTAGCCCTTACCATCTCAAGCTTATTAGTAATTTCAGATGCTACAAAACAACACCCAACAACTTTCTCTTAGCTCAAACATGGATAGTTGGACATAGGTTTAGAACTCTGCAGCTTATTCTTCTACAAAGGAATACAAGCATCCGATGGATGGGCCCCAAGCTTACAATATGTTCCTAGATTTATGGAAAGTTGTTGTTATACTCCGTATCAAAATCTTTTTCTTGTTGCTACTTTGTGATTGTCTCAACACCAAAAATCTGCTATATAGAAAATCATTTTACTTACATGGTTATATTTGCTTCTATGTGAAAATAGCTCTGAAGAAACATCTTTTCACATGTTCTTTGATTGTCCATTCTCTCTAAACTGTTGGGATTCAGTACTAATGAATAAGAAAAAAGGTACTCCCTCCGATCCATATTAATTATCGTTGAATCCGATGTATCTAGACATGTTTTATTGCTAGATACATCCGATTCAATGACAATTAGTATGGATTGGAGGGAGTATCTCAGTTTTCTATGAATGTTGCCTTTCTCAGGAGGTTCTACCAAAAAAATAAATAGATATTCTCGTCATGGGTAGTTGGAATATCTGGAAGCAAAGAAATGACAAGACCTTCAATAGTATTCAACCTTCGGTTCTATCTTGGATAATTCATCTTAAGAAAGATCTCATCATAGTTGTCCATCATATCAAACCTAAATTTTCAGAGCTGCTGAAGTGCTGGATTGATTCAGCTCTTTCATAATTGTTTATTCTAGTCCTTTCTTTCATCTATGTTAGAGAAAACTGGTGTGGGTTAGACCTTTGTTGGTTTGTACTCCCTCCGTTTCACAATATAAGATGTTATAGGTGTTGGACATGTTCTCTAGATTCAGACAAAAATGGATGGATCTATATACTAAACGTGTCTACATACATGTGTATACGTATGAATGTAGCGAAAGCCTAAAACATCTTATATTGTGGAACGGAGGGAGTACTATGTTTACAAATATTTAAAAGTTAATAAAAATATATCGTGGAACAATTGTTCTACGGTTCTCACCTAAAAAGAGAGAGGAATAAGCTAACATTTGTTGTAGTTAATTATGTCGGAGACTAGTTCAAAACATGTCACAAGCATTCCCTAGTTTTTTGTATGTTATTTCCTATAATTAAAAAATTGCATCATCGTTCAAATAATGCCTCCAGACAAATAATGGCCAAACACACACCTCCATATGAAGGGGCATGACCCAACATCCAGAGCTGGCACGAGCGCCCATTAGCGACGGACCGCCCGGCCCATTTCAAGCCTAGATCAGGTTTGAGCCGCCTGCAGCCGCGCTGAAGGACGTCACTGCCACCTGCTGCACAACATGAGCTTTGCGCCTTTGCCTTGTGTGGCAGCGAGGCAGGGGGGATACTGGGGAGGGTGCCGGCGGCCCAGGGGCGTACCTAGGTACAAGCACAGGGTGTCACAGGACACCGGGTCCAAATCATTTTTCTTGGTATAGTTCATGTATTTATAGCTTGTGACACCCCTAAATCTAGTAGAGAAATACGTGTGACTAATACAAGGACACCCGGTCATTTTCTCTCTGGGTCCGCCCCTGCGGCGGCCGGCGAGTTGGGAAGAGTGTCAGAGGAACACGGGGGGCGTTTGAACAACTCATTTCTTTATCTAAGCATGTACAGACTGTTTCGGCCCAAGCATTAGCTTTAGAGGCCTCATGGACATGTTTCTCCAAGAAATGCTAAAAGAGACAAGCTGCACCGGCACATAAGCAGTTGAACAAACACACTTCATTATTTTCGCACTGAACTAGTGCATACTGCATACCACATTTATACGATGCCACGTTTGTGGCAATTAATGTAGTAACATAAACTTCTACAACTTAACAACAACAAGAAATTCAAGCCCTAAATTAAATTTCTTCTAGTTTTACACGCACCATGTATATACCGGACTTGCTCCAGTGCCAAAAACGACAAGCAATCCACCCGGAAACCTACCACCTATGATGCACAACAGATCAACCAGAGACCACACGACGCAACGCCCAACCCAAACAGACACAGCGTAACATGCGATCAATCTGATCACTACAACTGCGCCTGCGCGATGGCCTGCTCGAGGTGCTGCAGGGACGCCTGGTAGCCGACGAAGCCCATGAACCAGAACTCGAAGCCGTCCTCCGTGACCACCTGGACGTACTTCTGCTCCGGCCGGTGCTTGTTCTCGCTGGGCTTGGCCGTCTTCACCCTCCTCAGCGGGATGTCCACCTTGTACGGCACCCGCACCGTGTCGCCCTTCGGGGAGGTGAGCGCCAGCGACCGGTCGCTGCGGAAGGCCACCCTCTCCGACGATACGAAGAGCATCCCGGCGATCGGGCCGGCGGTGGTGGACAGGTAGCACTGCGAGGCCTTGAGGAGCTTCTCGCCCTTCTCGACGGCGAACCACCGCCGGAAGACGTTCTCCACGCCGCCCGCGTGGAGGATCCTCGCGCCCAGCGACAGCTTGCCTCTCACCGTCTCGTACAGTCTTGGGCCTAGAGTCACTGCAGAATCAACAAGGGACACATGTTCAGTGTCTAATTCGTAACTGAAGCTATGAACAGTTAAGAAAAATTGAAAGATTTGTCCGAGATGTCTATTGTCTAATTCGTAACTGAAGCTATGGACTCTCACCATGTTCTTTGATGCCCTTAGCAAACTTGTCCCCCGCCCTTCCCGATTTCCAGCTGCCACCACGCGTGCTCGTCGAATACTTGGCATCGCCGCGGCAAGTAGCTCCTCCATCGCTTGGGAATTCCGGCTCCTCGATGCCGAAAGCCCTGTTGCTCACTGGGATCCCGATCACATGCGCCTGTCCTGCCTTCTCCATTTGCTGTTTGGAATGAAGAACGAAGACTTTGTTTTTCCTCGTAAGAAAGGGGAGGACTTTGCGCCTTAGTTTCCGGCCTGTCTGCGGTTGCTGGTGACTTGTTTAGTTGTGTGTGTAGTTGTTGCTCGAGCTCTGTCTGTGCTCTGAAATGGGAAGGAGGGGGTGCCTTTTATAAGCTTTGGAGACCGGACTGTAAAACTCTTCTCTTCCCAACGAACGATCTCAAAAGCCGGGTGTCTATCCATCCAAATTAGCTTTTGGATGGAACAGTCATGGCGTCGCCCACAAAGGATTCTGGATAGAAGAAGAATTTCTTCCTACGTGTTGTGCTGCATGTGCAAGGGTCCACTGCGATCGAAACTTTTGTGCGTGTCACGAGTGACATCTAGTCACCCATGCATGGACCATGGTCGATCCCTTGGCCCAACCAGATGCCGCTACATGCATGCACGCGATTGGGGCATCCGGTAAAGAAAATTCAGGCAGAGGGGGGAAAGACGATCTCTGTAACTTTGTCGCCGGCGAGTCGCCGATCAATCTCTGTTTGCGCAAAGCAACCGAATTCCCACTTTCGTCGTTCAACCTCGATTAGTTTATACGTTTGCGACGTCGTAGAGTATTCAAGGCCAAACAAAGCTTCGATCGAGCAGATGCAATGCCGGAACGCCACGAGGAAAACCGCACTTTCCCGCGAGCTGATTCGACGACGGTGGTGCTGGCGTGGCAACGGAGTGGATAAACAGGGCACCGTGGCCGGCCTACCCCCTTAAGGCTTACGTAGCTTAGCTAGTACCGGATTAGGACGGACGAAGGAAGAAGAAGAAGGTTCGAGCATGCGGCATGGAAAGGCACCGTCACACACGTTCGGTCACTGCATTCGTTCTCTTTTTCCACTCCACGTTGTGCTAGCTTTTTCCATGGCGCCCACGGTGGCCTGAGTCAGCGTCGCGTCCTACGATGCGCCGAGTCAGCGAACCATCTCGGCGACGGCCGTGGCCTCGTGGGTTCGGTGTGGCCAGCCATGGCCGGCTCGATCCGTCAGCGCGGCTGTCAGTGCCAACCGCGAGAGATCGATGGTGTGGTGACCCGCCTCAAAGCTAGCTAGCAGCTCACAGAGATATGCATGTGCACATTGAATATGGGCATGTGGGTGCGTTGATTAAGGCTTCCCTGTCATCACCGATGATTATCGATCTGTAATCTGGATTGTTTATGTCCCACTATGATTTTCCCGGCCGGCATGCTTTTGTATGGTGCTGTGCGCGCGGTGTTGCGTGGGGAAGGTATTCCTGGTTGTTGGGGTTCTATTTTTCAATAGGTCAACATGGATAAGTTTGAATCGGCCTTGTGTTGACCATAACCAGTGTATTAACTAAAGCAGGCTTTGCTTACGCGAAAAGACGAAGGAAGAAGGAAAATGCGGGGCGACGAGCTAGGAAACCGTGGAATGTGCGTCATCGACTACTCCGGGTAGAAATTTCTCTCTGTCTTCGTGGAATACACATGGGACACCGACGAAGAGATATTAACGTGTGCTAATACGCTCACAGTGTTAGATTATTAGTGTGGAGCTGAGCGAACCGTACGTGTGTCGGTTATGAAAAACAATCAGTCTATACTCTAAGAAATTTAGGTCGGTCACACAAGGAGCGAAGTTCCACTATTTACACATGTCACTGACCAATCTGGCTGCAAACACCATATGCATTCAGATCTGTACGTGCAGGCAACTTGCAAGTGCTTCAGGTCGGTCACACAAGGAGAGAAGAGGTCTGTACATGACCCAGCAGAATCCCACCATGACCCAATAAGATCACACCAACCTGGATGCTCCATTAGGAACCCAGACATTGGCGACCTCTTTTACTGTACGTTCTTTCCTTGCTCGGTGGGTGCAATAGCACAAGCCACTGCCTTCCTGCTCACTGTTGCCTGTCCAAATGCATGCCCCTAGCTAACAGCATCAAATCTGCTCTCAAACTTGTGAATCGAGGGGGCTACAAGATCGCTCGTCAGATTACGGCTGAAAGCAACGGGACAGATCGAGGATATAGGCCGTGCTAGATTACGTGAAATCAGGGGTGGACCATGTGGCGGATAAGGATGCAATGCACGCACGACCTGTAATGTCGACGTAAAAGGTGGCCGATGATGCGCCGAGTCCGAAGCTTTTTGTTAGGTTATGGGGGTAGCTTCTTGAGAGCCTAAAAACAAATCAGATCAGAGCCGGAAAAAGGAGGCAGGTTTCGCGTAGTCGACAAGGACTTGTGGGGCTAGTGGTTTAGGTCCCTTATTTGGTGCTGCAGTTTGTGTCACCGATGAATCAGCCAACGGCGCCCCAACTAACTTATTGTTTAAGCTTTGCCAACTCTTTGGTTTTTGTTCTTGCCGTTGTCCACATGCAACGCCCGCTCTCGTTGTTTCTGGGGCTCCGGATCGTTTTTGCCGTGGCCCAGGCAAGATATAGGTAGGCCATGCCGTGGCCCAGGCAAGATATGGGCTATGGGGGTTTGGGATGTGAAAGAACATTCGAGATTTTGGGCGAGCTTTGAGACTATGTTAGAGTGGTTGTTGTGATTTGAAGATGAAAAGCCATGGAAAGGAACTCCAACCCCCTGAGATGAGGCTGGCAAGGGACTGTTTTTGTGCCAGCGACTAGTGGGATTTGGAATGAAATAAAATAATAATGATAGGTGGATTAATGATCAATCTCTTCGCATTATTGCCCCGGATTTATTCCCTTTGGAAAGAAGAAAACCGACTACAGTTCATGATGCCTTGCCAAATGATAAATGGATGTTGGCCTAAACAGGATCTCTAATGAAAGACATTTGGGTCAGTTTAATCTCTAGACAAGATAGATTAGAAACTTGTTGCCGATGGGCATTATTCTGCATGTTGTGCATATGGAGTGTGGTTCGTTCGTTGGCTTCCTCATCCTGACGTTGAGAATGTTTGGTCTCTTCGGATTGATGAAAAGTGAAAAATTTCACCTGGCTATTATTGCAAAACCAGAATTGGACCGCTGATCTGCTTCCGCACGAGTGGATGGCCTCATGAAGATTCAAGTTGTCTATGTGACCAAATGCTAGAAACTTTGGCACACCTTGAGACATGGTTTCAGTTTCAGAGTAGTCATCCGAAAATTATATATTTTGCCAACGCCTCCTCAATTGTTCGTTCCTGGTGGAGTAAAATCACTCGCCAACCGAGACCCAAAGCATTTTAAAAATGTATATATTGTACTAAAACTTTATATTTATTTGGAACTTATTTTCATCAAACTTTAGTGCTAATGGGTAAGTTTTCTATTATTTGAATGTTATAGTTAACTCATAAGAATATGACTTATATTGTTATTTGTCATTTTTTATGTATGTCAGTTCAATTCATATAAATTTTACTTATATCAGTGCAAAGTACGGTTCAAGTGTATGTTCTAATAAACGTTCTCCCTGAGCTAATTTTTCACAATGCATAAATTACATAGTGTATATATGTATGTTTGTTCGTGTATATAATTTTATATCCTTAAATGTTATGATAGAGATTGTTAAAGCGTACGGTCAACCAAGTATCTTGATAGTGATTCCAGTGTATTATTAAGTAAGTATAAGTATAGAAACTTCTAAAGGATAGTTTGAACAGTTGGCAACCTAGCAAATGTGTTTTGCATGTCGGTTCAGTAACGAGTTCACATCATGTGCATTTAGTATTTAAATAGCATTTCATATAGTAATCAATGACGGACATAAAATCGTTGTAGATCATACTTTGCATACATATTATTTGATTATTTTATATTCTCGTATTGGATTCACTTGATTGCATGTGGTGTATAAAAGAGCTCCTTCCAATTCTCAAATAAAATTGGTTGCGTCCGGTTAGGAAAATTCAGGCAGGCCCAGCCCTCATGCGTTGCACCTCTTGCCGCCTCCCTAAGAACCCAAGAACTTGTCATGAGGTTTCTCCTCCGTGTCGTATCACCCTTTGACATATTGTCCAAACGCCCACTGCCTCGCCACCTCGATATGCCGCTATAACATGTTGCTGCCACCGGCGTGAGAACCATGAGCACGACACAAATGACTGGTCCCCGCCCGCCCTGAATGCCTTATAATAAACATCTCCGGTATTACTCTACATCGATGGTGTCTCTGGATGGGGAGAAAGCAGTGGATACAACAAAGGAAGAACAAGTGCATGATGTGTGTTGTGAATCGAAGGGACGGAAAAGTCGCCTACAACTTGAGTTAGTTCAAGGCAAATGTCCTCTAGCAAATCCGATATAATACAAAGAAAAATGAAATGTAGGAGACTTGTGGCTATGCTAATTTCGACATCAGAAGTTAAAAGCATTTGAGAACAAGTTGGTTGACACGGAATGAATCAATTGGGTGTATATATAGTAGATGGGGACCTAACTTTGACACTCAACTAGAACCAAATTTTATCAGACAGTTGGCCGTTGGCGTCGTCGTACTATCCATATTTGAGCTCTGTCCAAAATTATCAGATGTGTAGAATCAGGTCAGTAATAATGTAATACTCCAAGAACGTATTCGCAAGAATAAATACCGACGATATATATCATGCAACTCTTTGTAAGGCGCATTTTTCCCCCTACCATTTCTCTTTTTTCCGGTAGAATTTTTCCTACCCGTTCTTCCATTATTTATTCTTTGCGAATGATATGGGACGGTACTGATAAAGATCAGCACGACAGCAAAATGCCACCTACAAAGGACCCTAGCTTCCTCATACTTTGGAGTACAAAAAAACAAGGGCCAACCAAACTACACACCGAAAAACAGGACCAATCAATCAGTTCGCTCGTCGAGCTGTCCAAAGATATGCTAAATCGACGCAAAGCAAGACTACTAATCGGTGCATGCATACACGGCACCGACTGGAGTGGACGTTTACGCGGGAAGTAAGCTGGGTCGGGGGAGCCATGGTGAGTGAGTACGTAGAAATAAGAAAAGCTTCCGGCCGGCCACCCCTTTGCCTCGGCCGGTGGTCGTGGGACTCACGGCGCGCCAGAACTGGTGACACTTGTGCTGCTGCCCGGCCGTCGCTGCTCGGGATGTGGAGTGGAAGGTGGAAGAAAGCTGGATCTTCCCGCGGTTCCGGATCTCCGCTCCATTTGAAGAAATCTGCTCTGTTCGTTCCAGCTTCAGTTCAGTTGTTGATGTCAGGTGATAGGTCAGAAGAATTTGGATGGAGCTTGGATGCTTCGTCGCTTTGAATTGGTTGTTATTGTCAAATCGTTACTTTTCAACGGGAGTGTTGGCGAATCATCAGTTCATTCTTCGGAAAAAATAATCATCATCGGGTCATTGTTTGTGCTGGTTTCTGAGTGGAGTGATGTCAGGCCTACTGTCAAACGGCACTCGATCGTGAAAGGGAAATCAAGCAGAGAATGGTACGATGGGCCTATGAACTCTCTTGTGGCGATTCCCTATAGGCTAATCCACGGGCCTTTAGAGTCACTTGAAAGGCTCATAAGGCCCACATCACTTGCTTATTCGACACAGGTCACGGGAAGCATTATTCTCAAAAAAAAAAACGTAGTAGGTTTTCTTTTACTGTTCTTCTTGGTAGGCATTATCTGTATGGCTTCCTTGTTCTCTTTTACTGTTCGTATTCTTTGAAATATTTTTGCTCTGGTTTGTTAAGCGTATCACACATTTTCGAGGACTCGAGCTTAGTGGACGCTTTGGATTGATAATAAATTTGTTAATATGAGCTGGTTGCATTCAAATCAAACAACGGGGATGTAGCTCAAATGGTAGAGCGCCCGCTTTGCATGCGGGAGGCACGGGGTTCGATCCCCCGCATCTCCAAATTTTCACTCTTTCTTTTTAGATTTTGCCAAACGAGAATAGTAGGCAGTTGTGATGTTTTTTTGCCCGCCGTTATTCTCCGGACTGGACCCGACACCTCTGTTGTTCCTATCAGCAAACAGAGTGCAGCGCTAAAGGCCTAAAGGGTAATGTAAAGTTTAAAATTACCAAGCGGATTTTGGCCTTTTCATCTTTTCTGGATCCAACTGCCACCAAATCCTTGCCCGCACCACAAAGAGGTCATGATTCTCCCTTCGTCACCCTTTGACTCTGAATGCGAACACTCGATCTCATCGAAGAAGGACGACCTGCATATTTGTGATCAGCAGTGTCATTTCCCTGCAGAGAGGAATGGCCGTTCGGCACTGCCAATGAAGAAACTAACTAGGCAGCATTGTCAACTAGCAGTAGTTCGTATGCTTCCAAAGCTGAGCTCCATTATTTTCTTCAGGCGTGCGCTTCTGCATTCACTGAGAAATCCTCTTCTTCCTACTCTCGCTTCATGTCTTTTTTCTTCTTCAGACAATCTTTTTTTTTTTTGCGATGTTCTTCAAACAATCTTTGATTCATGTGATAGTGTTGGATTCCTCGGCTTAAGGTTGGATTCGAGGGTTGTCATTAGGCCAGTTCTTTTGTCGCATATAATTCTATGCCAGTTTCTCTTACGTAATCGTTCAGATAAATAAACATTATCAGCCAGAACAAGAGTGTACCTAGGTCATTGTGTTCTCTGAAACAATGAAAAGTCCAGGAAAAATAACACTGTTACACTACATAGATCAGCTGAACAAATGCGTCATTTTACATTCGTCAATTCCCGAAACAAGATAAGGAAAAAAAAGGCTAAACATGACGGCCATTGCTTGATCATTACACATTCACATACCAAAGCAGCCAACGGAAACCGGCACGGACGTGCCACACATGCAACTGACGGTCCGTCAATTAAGCTAGGATAGCTAGCCTGCTGTGACCGCCGTACGAAACCGGTGGAGTCAGCCGCCGCGGCCGTCGTCGAAGTTGAGCGCGTAGCTAAAGGCGTCGTAGTGGAAGCTGAACCTCTGCCTGCGCCACCTGCCACGCCCCGAGTGCAGCCGCCGGACGGCAGCCCGAAGCCGCCAGTAGAGGCTCCTCGTAAAGTGCTTGCTCCTGCCTCCGGCCACCGCGGCAACACTGGTGGCCTCCACGGCAGCTACCACAGCAGCCATTCGTGAGCTAGCGATGGGAGAGGCGGATGATCGAGGCGGTCTCTGATGTCTCAACTCGCTTTTGCGGTTTTGCCCAGCATTGGGCTTGGTTTGGGTCGAGGGGTTTGCGAGGGATCGAGTCGAAGGGAGTGAGAGTGCTAGCTGCTGGGGTATATAAACAACTTGTAATCTGACGAGCCTTAATTCTTCCTCTGCCCGCCACCGGCGTCCGTCTGCGTGCGTGTGAAACTCTTCCCTGGCCGTGTGTCCGCGACTCCGCGTCTACTGCTGTCAGAGAAGCGGAGCATTTCTTTTTTCCACGCGATCCGACCAGATCGAATTCAATTACCATCAAGACAACGGAACAGGGGTCTGGGCAGCATCCGATGTGCATACCTACACCGCCGCCTAGCGTTCAGACTACAAGAACTAGAAGTTCAGAGCCAGCAAACAGTAACACGCATCACACTTCTTTCTACAGACAGCACACAAATTATCCACCTACAGTTGAACTCGTCAACATTTACGCACGTGCCACAATTTTTTCTATAAGGATTAGCCTATAAGTTATGTATTTTTTTATATCTTTCAGCAATGGCGGACCTTGAGCAAAATCTCTGGAGGGGCGAAGCTCCAAAGTGTTATGTAATTTTTTGTGGAACCCCAAAGCATACTGCAACAACGAGCTAGAATTTGTAGCATTTTTATGTGGATATTGGCAAATCTGTAGATGTAGTGCCGGATCCCACTCTAAGAATTGAAATACCACAAAATAGTACTACCTCCGATCCTAATTAACTGTCGGGAGAGCGTAACAGGTTTGCTCTTAGCTAGTTTGATTTTCACGTCAATCTTTCCGGATCGGAGGGAGTACTTCATTTGTCTGAGTTTGATGCCATTGTTCTTCATGACTTTGCTGACCAAATTCGAGCAACAAGAGAGGAGGCTGTACATGGGTTTCTTATGTTGCTAGTTCAGGTTCAGGGACTGTTGGTGTTCCACGGGCTGCTTATGTTGCTTGACAATCAACCCTATTTCTTTCGAAAAATAAACCCTATTTCTTTTGAAAAATGAATCGGTTCTTTTCTCCTTGACCATCGCCTCCTCACTACAAATTTAAAAAATAATATGTAATAAACAATTTTCATGACCTGTTTTGAACTTTTCCCAAGCTAAATGCAAAATTCAGAACCAAGAAAAGAAAATTGAGAACACAATTGCCTCATGGAGGATATGGGGAGATGCTTGCAGCGAGCCTTAAGGCTCAGCCGTGGAGAAACTCGAAGGATTCCAGATCGACGCTGCCCGCACCATGGGGACAACAACTCGATCTAGCCACCGCTGCTCAGCTCGCTGTCACCGAGACGGCAAGGCGGCGAACAGCCTGAGCTCTGAGCGGATGGGACGGGAGAGGAGCCCCACCTGCCATCGGCCCAGGCTGGCCCCCGTGAAGGTCCGCCGTTGCCTTTCAGCCTTTTGCCATAGGGTTACTATCTACTGGAGTTAGTATCGTGAGGCATACAGCCTCCATTTTCCTTTTTCGAGTCGACTTTGTTCGGCTACTGGATTTTTAATAACAAATAATATATGGTTATGTATGCAAAGGTCGTGGGTTATCCTCTTTTTATAAGAAAAAATAATCATCTTTCCTTCAAGCGACAACATCATGATTGATCATCTTCCAAGCGCGGAATTGAAGTTGACAGGCGGTCGCTCCTTGTGCCCATAGCTAGGTTGAGCAGTACCAACTTAGACGGCTACCTAGTCTTGAGACTTTAGTAAACCTGCCAAGTAATTCAAGTCCTAAGTCTCATCTTTCAGGGTGAAAATCCAAGGTCTAGCCTTAATTGGTTGTGCCTGACAATGGCCTTGGTGAAGGCATTGTTTTGAGAGTATTGACAAGCTGGACTTCTGGTGCTGTCTTGGTGGTGTTAAAACTGTTGTTTCAAGGATTTGACCACTATAGCAGGACTTTTTATTTTTGTAATTCTTCTCTCTTTTTTCAGCTGTGTGCATCCGTAATGCCGCTAGGGCAATGCGTTGTTGCAAAGTCTGGGTGTAACTGGTATATTCGAGATATTAATATATGCTCTTTATCTAAAAAAAAACAAAAATAAACACGAGTAGCAAATTTGTTCAACAAGGTTTTTGATAATTTTTCCTCAAAACATGCTCTATTCCGAAGCTTTCAAATCGCCTAGCATTTGAACATTTTGGCTAAATACAGTATGTCGAGAAACCCACTAAAAGTATTGTGTAAAAGGATCCATGCATGTTGTGGGAGGGGGGAGGCAATTCCCCATCCAATTGTGTGTGTACATATTTTCTTGTGTAGTTATGGGCATCCGGTGGTGCCAGAGGATTTGGTTGTGATGTTCTCTCTATTGTGCTGGCAGGAAGAGATGAAGACGTGACGGGAAATGGGTGAGATGAACAGAGACACGAGGAGACTACATGATAAGGGAAAGGATTGGCGCTGACCGCCCAAGTTTCCAGGATGGGCCCACGGGAGACGCGTGGTCGGTTGTCACCGTGGCCACGGTCACCCGGGAAAGTGGTTTACTTGGTTTCTAGCTAATGGAAATTTATTGAGTAAAACCCAAAAATCATATTTCAAATATGAGGAAATCCACAGACTTCAGACATCTAGAGCTTACACAATATATGAATTATTCTTCCCTTTCAAGCGAAAATCACTTGTATCTCTTGAGCTCGAGTACTGGTCCCGGTTTTAATAAATAAAAAATTTAGGTTTCCAAAAAATACGAAAATAATCATACATGTATATAGACATCTCTTGTGTTTACGACCAAAAGTTGCATTGAAATATTTTTCATATGCGCTCTACATTAAAAAAGACAAATGTTATGCGGTCTACATAAAAAAAAGACAAATGTTGGAAGGAATAATGAGTTATTTTTTGGTTTTTTAGAACCAGGATTTGTAATTTTGTGTATCCAACGTATTATCTAGCAAAAATATAGTAGATAACATGTGTATGTACACACGTTACAATTTTGTATAATTCTTTGAAAAATTAAAGTATTATTTTCGATTTCTTTAAAATACAGAGGTCACTCGAGCTTGGGAGCTCAAACTCCTCTCTTCTTTTCGAGTCACAAAGTTCATAAGGCAAGTACAATCTTATACCCAAAGTACCTATTAGCATAGCACGTGCTTTCCGTCTTCTACCGCGCGAGATGGCTTTGTTACAGGTCAGTATGAGCATAGCAAGATGGCTTTGCGAAAAGTCGTATTAGAGCACGGGCTCCATGTAACCTGCTTGAACTTTTTTAAATTGACATTTTAAAGTTTCCAAATTTTCCAAAAAAATCCTACATGTTTTCAATAACATACTCTACGGGACTGCAAAATTTCAACTCGAAATGTTTTGAATTCAGACCTGCACAAAAATGACAAATTCTGACACATTTTAAGTTTTTTGAAATATGTACTGTTCACCGATTCAGATTCAGAAATTTGTCATTTTCACACAGGCTAAAATACAAAATATTTCACACTGAAATTTTACAAACTTTTAGAAGTCATCATTATCTACAGCTAGGATATTTTTCAGAATTGTTTGAAACTTAAAAGTATAGCTTATGATTTTTCAAAAAAACGGACTCCATGGAGCCCGTGCACCAAAAGGACGCACTCGATGGCTTTGTGCCTTTGTTGAAGGTCGGGCGTTGGCAATCCGGTCCGAAACCTGCCCTGGCCCGGAGAATGGCCAGACGTAATTGAGGTCCTGAACGCGTGGAACGTTCCAGGGCAGTGATGCCGACGGAGCGACGGGCATGGAGGACAGGAGTTTGGCGGATTTATCCTAGGCCTTTCTGAACATGCCCTCGAACTTTTTTGGGTTACACAGTCGCCTAGTGGCAGTGTGCACTCGCGTCGTCAACAGTCAACAGTGCGTTTTGTGCCATGCAGCGATTTGCCCTGGATAAGGTAAAGAGTGGACTGGGTATTCTTGAACTAGTAGCTCTTCCCCGCTCCCGTATTTTCCCCACCTTTTGCGTTCCATGTCTCCCCAGCATATCCAATTCTTGTACTGTTGCTCCGTATGCGCTTAACGTGGAATTTTGTGCTCGTTTGGTCCAGCTCTGGCCTCTGAGAAGACATATGGGGATGTTTAACCGTGCAAGTGACACCCCCTCGTATGGTTTCACGTTTGGCCAAAAATTTACATGCTTAGACGCGCATTATTTTCTGCAAACGGGAGAGCATTACTGAATACGGAGTAGTACTACTTTAAATAGGAGGGGTATTCATCCAATATGAGCATCTCTAGCGGATCCCGTCCCAAAAAATTCCGGCCGATATGTGGGCTTAGACATTTTTAAGATCTAAAAAGGCACAACATATCAGTGGTCCAGAAAAAATCGGAGGCGCCCTAAATCGCCTCCCTCCGCCACTAGGGGGATTTAGGGTTAGCCCCCCCCCCCCCCCCCCCCAACCTGAGGCCTCCCGCGCCTCTCCCGACGTGGTAGCACGCACCACTGTCGAGGACGTGCCGTCGGCCCAATCGCACAACACGAAAGCGGGGAGCTCCTGCGTGGTGCCGGACGTTGTGGTGCTCGATGAGGACGAGGTGGTGCCGTCGTCATGGAGGTTGGCACAGGCGCGGGAATGCGTCGGCTCTACCATAGCGGCGGGGCGCACCGGTTGGAGGTGGTCCGCTTGGTTTGCGCGGGAAATCTTTTGCCACCTCGAGCAGTTCCGCAAAGTCGACATGGCTCTCATCGAAGCCAAGCGCACGGTGGTGAGGGGCGAAGCCGGTGCTCAGCTCCGCCTCGAAGAAACCATTGAGGAGGCCCATGATGGCGTGGGCAGCGTGTGTGTCCGTCGTCAATTTTTACCTCAACTATGATGAGAAGTCGCTGATGTTCTAGGGTTAGGTTATCTCATAGTTTGTATGAATTTGTTTGTGTATGAATGTGATCATGAAGCAAATTCTAGCGCGAAGTATTTTTCAAAATTTTCAGTATCAATTTGTAGTAACTATTCTGCCTCACAAATTTCCAAACTGTAAAACCAGTTTCGAGATACCCTAAACCGGTTTTACGGTTTGGGATTTTATATCTGCTAGAGATGCTCTAAGTCAACTGACCGCGGCGGTGCAACTGTCTGCTTCTGTTCACCCATGCTGCATTGTCCCAGTGAGGATTCAACCGTTATTGGAAAGGAGAACACTTCCCTGGCTCGAAATCGACCCCACTCAGGCGAGCAATTTGGTCAACCACATCCGTCGCGAAATAGAGGTATCCGGTCGATCCATGGATGGATCATCCATGCGCGGCGCAGGCAGGCCTTGAAGGAGCGGGCCGCTGTCGTGGCAAGGACGAGGAGGAGCACCACCTCGACGCCGTTGCCAACTCTTTATTGACGAGAACCGTGCCGCACGCGCCGCTGTCGAGGCCGCCCGCCCTCTCCTGCCGCGGTAGCCCGCACCACTGCCGAGGCCGTGCCGCCCGCCCGCTCGCACCACGCAGCGCTTCCGCGTGGTGACGCCGTCATGGAGGTCGGCGCAGGCGGCGCGGAAAACGCGCCCGGCTCTAGCAGAGCGGCGGGCTCACCGCTTGGTCTGCGTTTGATGTGCTCGACGAGCACATCTTTTGCCATCTCAAGCGGTAGGGATGAAAACGGAGCGGATACGGACGGAACTCAGTGGTGCCATATTTGTTTCCATATTTTTTAAGGAAGTGGAAACAAATACGGAAACCCCGGAAACAAATACAGAAACAAATATTGCCGGAAACAAATACAGACCGAATACGGCACGGACACGGAACATAAAGCGGATATTTACGGAACCAAAAGACCTGTTGAATCATGTAGGAAAACTCCTGTAAAACAACAAACTTATCAATTTTATAAGATGAAAGCACACATAAGGAACCTCTTAATATAATCAACTAATAACTAACCAAGCAATTTTATAAAGGGGAAATCTATTTTTAGAACGGTCGGTAGATAACCATATTCTTAGAACGTTTGGACAACTATGGTCCCCATGAGCGGAACCAAAATTTAGAAAGCCTCGTGCATGTAACAGATAGAGAAAGGTGGTGAAAGAACAAACGATGCCCGGATGTCGCCTAGAGGGGGGGGGGGGGTGAATAGGCGATTAAAACTTTTTCTAATTAGGGGCTTGATAAATGCGGAATAAAACTATGTGTTTAAATTAACAAGCCAACAACCTAATTACTAGGCTCACCTATGTGCACCAACAACTTATGCTAAGCAATTCAAGCAACAAGGTGATAGCAAGATATGAACTTCAAGCACGAAGGCTATCACAATGTAAATTGCATAAGTAAAGCTCGGGTATAGAAATAACCGAGGCACGCGGAGACGAGGATGTATTCCCGAGTTCCTCCTTGTTAAGGGAGTACGTCTCGTTGGAGGGGTGTGAGCTCGCCACAAAAGGCCTACTCAAGATGCCACAAAGGCCTCACCCTATTCTCCGATGAACCTCACCCAAGGGATTGGTTCACCTTCCACTATCGGAATCCTTCGGGGCGGATTCCGGAGCCCTTTACAACTTCTTCTTGGGGCACACACCCACAACTCAATTGGGGGCTCCCAAACTCGTGCCGAAGCTTCACAACTCGAAGTCTTCGCGGCACCTCCAACCGTCTAGGGTACACAATGCACCCAAGAGGCAACAAGCTCTTGGGAACACAATGCACCCAAGAGTAACAAGCTCTTCAACGTCGATCTTCACGTATCACCGTGGAGGGAGCAACCCGATGCAACAAATGCAAAAAGGCAAGAGCACACAAAGTGCTCAAATCCTTCACTCCCAAATTCCAACCAAAGCAACTAATGCTATGGAGGGAATAAGAGAGGAAGAACAAAGGAATGCACAAAGCAACACTAAAATCTAGATCCACAAGTTTCCCTCACTTAGAGTGGATTTTGATTGGTGGAATGGTAGATCTAGATCTCCTCTCTTGAAACCCTAAATTTGGGCAAGAATCATTGGAGGGGAAGAGAGGAATCAAGCTCACAAGGTTTAGAGCAAAGGAAAAGAGCAAGAACAAGTGAGCAAGGTGTGTAACCAGGTTTTGGGGGGGAAGGAGGCTTTTTATAGCCTCCCCCAAAAACTAGCCGTTGGAGCCTGTCCAGGCCGGAGACTCCGGAGTAAGTGACCGGAGACTCCGGCCTGCTGGGTCATCGGGGAGGCCGGAGATTCCGGTCCTTGGGGCCAGAGACTCCGGCCAGGCCGGAGACTCCGGGCACCCTCCGGGGTAGCTCCGGACCCCTATCCAGAGGCGCACCACACAGATGAAAAGGAGCTGAGAAAAACTGGGGGCCGGAGATTCCGGGTCCTCGGGCCGGAGACTCCGGTGGGCCGGAGATTCCGGTCCTTCTCCGGGGACACTCCGGACCCCTATACAGAAACGCACCACAGCAGACACAAACGGCAGCGAAATCAGGGGGACCGGAGACTCCGGTCATTTGGGCCGGAGACTCCGGTGTGGCCGGAGACTCCGGACCATCTCCGGGCCAGATCAAAACAGTGAAAACCAGAACTGCCATAACTTTTGCAAATGAAGTCCGAATCGAGTGAATCCAATTTTGTTGGAAAGAGGACGACAAGAGCTTACCCTACAAAAACTGAAAATATGAAAACAAGCAAAGGAGATTGTGCGGAGGGATGGAATGGTGAGACCTTTCCAAGCGGATGAACCGGCAAAATCTCCAACACCGAAAAAGCACAAGCTTTTCATCAAGACTCCGTTTTCAATGATCTTTGGCTTGTTTCGAAGATAATCACAAGCCCTACAAGATCATGCATATACACATCATAGTCTATCATGTGAGGAGGAAATCATAAAGAGAGAGTTTGACCTCTCGTAGAAGGGACAAGCCGATAAAACCTCCGAAATCAAAAACGCAAGAAGATATTCATGAGATCCGTTTTTGATGAACTAGAGCTTGGTATGGAGATGAACACAAGCTCTAAATTCTCACATGGATAAAAGCCAAATAAGAACCAATAAAGATGATTGCATGGATGCAAAGGTTTGAGCTCTCTACGACGATACGATCACGATATTCGGTCGAGAGCCCCTCTTGATAGTACGGCTATCTATCCTATAATCCGGTCTCTCACTAAACATCATGAGACCGGTAAAATAGAAACCCTACCAAGATCATACCTTTGCCTTGCGCTTAAACCACATGAGGTCGATGAAGACGATCTTCAACTCCTCAAGACGCACCACCTTTCTTCATTGTGCTTCGCTTGGTGAAGATTCACATGACGCTCCCCCATACACCAAGATGGGGAAAGCACTCTTCGGCATATCTTCACTTGGACTTGAGTGTCGATCAACCCGCACTTAGCCTTGATCAACACAAATCTTTTCTTCCCTTGAGCTTGACTCCAACAAATGGAGACAAGCAAGCTTGGCCTTGATCAACAAATGATCTTGACACAAGCTAAAGGACAACCTACACATAGAGCTCAATGCAAATATTAGTCCATAGAGATTGTCATTAATTACCAAAACCATGCATGGGATCAACCATGCACTTTCAATCTCCCCCATTTTGGTAATTGATGACAATCCCTTTTAAGAGGGTTTATATAAAGAATAAAGCAACCTTGCATGACAAACAAGCAAGGATGCAAAGCGCATTAAAGGCAAATGCAACAAAAGCATAAAACCCAAATTCCCTTAAACCCTCTAAACTTCTCCCCCATTGGCATCGATTGCCGAAATGGGAAGAAAAATTTAGAGAGCCAATATAATATGAGTTCCTCCATAAAGGTGTGCATTTCTCAAGATATGAGTAAAATCAAATGCACTTATTCATTGACGAATAATTAGAGGAAATCAAACTATATTGAGGATCCAAAGATTGCAACAAAAAATGAAATCATTTTAAACATCTCCACAAAGGAGAAAGGCAATCAAAAAGATCCAAAGCAAGAGTTCCAAATAAAAATGGAGAAGCTCCCCAATGTTTATGCACGAAATGAAGAGTGCACAAATATGGTATCCTCACTCCCCCAAAATCATCTAGAACACGCAACAAGTGCAATCGTGCATAATGCAAAAGCAAATCATAGCACTTGCACCAAAGATGTGGTTGAGCCATATGTAGATACCAATTTTCAAAAAAATTCATCGTAAGATAGGCCCAACGGAGAAAAGAGATCTTTTAAAGAAATATGTTCACACGCTTAGGGATACCAATTGGAAACTAAAACCAATTGAAAATGCCAAAAGCTAGTGAGAGCATTTAGCCAATAAAATTCAACATGCTCACCATGGTAGGCATGAAGACAAAAGATCCAACAAATACATGAGTGTGCAAAGATACCAATAAACAATAAGACAAGCACTCATGAGACAAATTTGGAGCCACCAATGAATTATAGGTGAAAAACAAGGTGGCTCAAAGGAAATAGGATACCAACTAAAAGATGACCTCTCTCATATGTATAGGTTTCTTATTAGACAAACCACAAAGATATATATCCGCAAAGAAACATATACATACGAAATGGTCCGGGAAAGCGATAACAAGGTATCCACAAGGAAGTCATAAATATACAAATGAGATTGTTGCTAAAAGCATAGCACATAGCTCAAATTTATCTCATTGTACATAAATGAACTTCAAATATATCAAATGCATCACACATATCACTAAGGGAACAAGAGATAGTGGAGATGATTTGAAATAGGCAACAAGTATCACAAGGAAATAATATCAATTGAATAAAAGGTTTTTGCAAATTCATCACACATATCACAAAGATATATTAAGTGAAGGAAAAGGCCAAAACCACAACAATTGCATATAAGAGCTTTCATGCCAAGAGGCAACCTACACAAGGTTGAATACTAGAAAGGTATGCATGGGATAGATACTTGTTACCGAGATGCATTGATGATGAAGATGATGAGAGTTTGTTTGTCATCAAAGCTTGACTCCGACAATCACACGGTGAGAACACCTTCCTTATGAATGAGGCAAGCATCCAATGCATCTCCATTGTACCTAAAACACAATTAGAGTACAAAATGGTTCCCAAACTCATTGGGTCCCATAGTAGTTAGATAAACTACAATATATAGGAAACACTCCACATAAATATGTGCATATAGATATGAAATTGAATTTCATGCACATCTTAGCCGATTTAGGATTCGGTGGAGTATCCCCTATATATTGGAACTAGAAAGACTAGCATGCTAAATAATATATATACTAGTAAAAAGCATGCATAGACTTACAAGAACCAAAAGAGATACAAATTGGACAAAAACACCAAGTAAACCAATAAAGCACACCAAGGTGTGACAAGAAAAGGTTGTCCAAATTATATCAAAATCCAAATCAACACATGATTGAGGAAAAAAACAAACCAACTAATGATTGATTCCATAACACATCAACACATGAGGTGTGATATCAAAAGAAATCAAATCAACACAACAAATGATCGATAAGACATCAATTGAAAATAAGATACCAATTAAAACAACAAATGACAATTAGGAGAAAAAATACCAAGAAAAGGGTGATACTTGACCGAAGTCAAGTAAAGTAAGATGAAGCAAAAAGGTATCAAGACTCCCACAATAAATATTAATTGGAACGAATATCTATGGAGGAGATATTAAATTTCAATTAATACAAATTGAAGGTACCAACACAAGATCAAAAATCATATGCCAATTGAAAGGATGAAATATTGATAGATGGGATAGTGATCTAAATAAAAAGGAATGCTCCCCCAAGATTCATGCATTATCTTAGATATTTGCATTTGAATACAAAATGCATACACAAGGGATCATTACTCTCCATATTTTATTTACAACACTAAACACTACCAATTGAAAAAATAGGATCCATTCAAAAGGCAAGGAAGGCAATAGATAAAGCAAATTTAACGCAAGAGCCAATGCGAAGATGGTCTACACAATCCACCTCAATTACTAGAATCACTTGTCAAGACAAGGAGTATATAGAGAGATATCTCTCGGTGGTAAATAGGAAAGATGATCAAGACCAACTTCACAACAAAGAGCATATGGCAAGAGGTAAGAATTAAACACCATATTTTGAAAGAGGTTTGTTGGTAGTTTCAATTATTCGAACCAACCGGCAAAGCCATGGTTAGAATAAAAGGAAACAAATGGTTTCTCACATAATATATGGAAATGCATATTAGAGAAAAACCACACCAAGCAAACACACACAAACAAGAGCCAAAAGACAACCACAAAGGAAATTGGAACTTGTTCGAGAACACATGCCACATAGAAATAAGATAATGTACAGTGTCAAATCTAAGTGGCAAACCTCAAATGTTCATATTTTTATGGGATTGTAATATGCACATAGCTTATTACTCCCCCATAATGTGATACTTCATTTTATTTTTTAAACAAGAGGCAAATAAAACCAACTAGAGAAATTAATGGACATTGTAGAAATTGAATTTCTCATGAATATGACATACCACATAGTAACTACATAATATTGAAATATCAATACTAGGTGGTGTGCTTCATGTATACACATTTTTAGGTTTGTGAGGTGCACAAAGCACATCACTCCCCCAAAATGGGATAGTCCATTAATAACTCAAAGAGCCAAATGAAATCCACACAAGATTCAAAAAGCTCAACACAAAGTTACACATATATGATACACAACTATCTTACATAACCTTGAGTAACAAGACAAGAAGGAAAGTAGCATAACATATACAAGCACATGCTAGGAACAAAACTAACACATGCAAGGGAGCAAGCAACTTACAATGAGTATATGAATTAAATACAAGTTACCGCAAGGAGGAGCATTGGATATGAGATAGATATGTGATCCAATTGACTTGGCTTGAGAAATAAAACCATGAAGATCCCTTAATTCTTCAAAAAATAGCCAAGTCACCAATGTCCTCCACAACACCTATTGATCAAGTTGAAGCTTGTTGGTCCCCAACCGAGTTGGGTCCTAAGAGGTTAGTCACAATAGGCTTGGGAACCCAAATGGTGCTTTTCTTGACACCACTTTGAGCTCCCACATATTTGGCAAACACATTGCCAACTCTATCCTTCCCAAGAGAATAAACATCATCAATTATGATAGGGTTGGATGGGGTACCGTTAGTGCATGAAGAAGCAAAATGACCTTTGCCACGGCAAAGGTAGCAACACCGACTCTTCTTCTTCTTAATAGGCTCCTTAACTTGAGGAGCAATAACTTGAGTCTTCTTGGGAGGTGGCCTTTGTTCAACCCGAGGTTGAGCACGAGATTGAGCAAGAGGCCGCTTCCCTAGTTGCTTCTCACTAAGAGGCATCTTCTTCTTCATTGGGCAATCCCGAACATGGTGCCCTTCTAGCTTGCACTTGAAGCAAGTGATCTTGGCCGGATTCTTGATTTGAACTTGGCCCTTCTTCTTCTTCTCAACCTTGGACTTGATCTTGTTGTTGGAGTTGAATCCAAGTCCACTCTTGTCATTAGGGGATTGTTGCACACTCAACATGTTGTCAAGTGCACGCTTCCCTTCATGACGCTTTTCCAAGCCTTTCTTCATAGAAGTGGCTTGGGCCTTGAGCTCTCCTCTTTTCTCTACATGGTTAGTGATAACACAAAAACTAGAGGAGGTAGATGCATCATTGTTAGAGCAACAAGGCAAAGCAAGTAATTCATCACATGATGTGCCAACATTTTTAGTGGATGAACTACTAGGACTAGCACATGGCAATATAGCATTTTTAGTTGAAGTTGTGCTATTATCCACATGAGGTTCACTAGATGTTACCTTTGTAGTGATGGCCTCATGAGCTAACTTAAGACAAGCATAGGACGCTAGAAGATCATCATGGGAGCTAGATAGCTTTTCATGACTTTCTTCCAACTCCCTATACTTGCTAGTTAGCACCTCAAGTTGAGCCCTTAGCTCAACATTCTCCTTCAAAGTAGATGCTTCACAAGAAATTGAGTTAGTAGCACAAGCATCATTGTCATTAGGAATAGAAGAAGATAACTTCGCAAGCTCATCATTTAACTTAGCATTTTCATTTTTCGTGACTTTATATTTAGCATAAGCATGGTCACGTTCTTTAATGATTTTAGCAACTATATCATTATGAGACTCCTCGATAGATTCTAGTTTCTCCTCTAGAGAAGCACGAGTCTCTTGCTCTTCCACAAGAGCATCTTCTAATGATGCTTTCTCCATAGCATCATCTCTTTCGATCATACCTTTTTCTTCAAGGCTTGCTTCCAAGGACTCAATAGTTTGCCCACGCTCAATAAGAGTGCTCATGATTTCAAAGAGGTTAGCTTGGGCACTTTTATTACTAGGAAGGGCTTTGAGGATCATTAGACCTTTATTTTGAAGCCTAGCATTAATTTTTTCAATATCATCTTCTTCATCATTATTATCATCATCATTATCATCATCATTATTATCATTGCTAGAAGAAGATTTAGCCATAAGGCAATAAGTGATGGATGAAGAAGAGCAATTAATTTTTGAACTACTCAAGTTCACATCTTGTTGCATAGCAAATTGGGTTTCCTCTACATTATTTTTCATGCAAGAGTTAGAGGAGACACAAGCATTTTTATCATGGCAACAAGATAAAGCAAGCATATCATAAAGAGATTCATCGAAGCAAGTTTTAGATGATATGCGAGGACAATCAACACTAGCATGTAAATCATTTATGGTGCTATGAGTGTTTATGTCCAAAGATGAAGCATTGCAACAAGATAGAGATAAATGATCATCAATAATGAGCTCACTATCAAGGTTGCAAAACCTATCACTACTCACCATTACATTGGATTGTGGCTTACCACATTTTGGTGAAGTAGATGAAGACGAGAACTCGTCACGGCCGGAGGTGGAGGGAGAGCAATCATCCTCAATAGAGTTGGACACGCCATATTTATCTTGAAGCTTGGTCCATAGCTCATGAGCATCCCGGAGAGGCATGATTGACTCAAAAACTACAACACTCACAAATTTGCAAAACTCATTAGAAGCTAGAGCATCTAGATATAAGTTTTTCTCATCCTCTAAAGTCGTACTTTCGTAGTCCTTCGGAGGAGAAAAACCTATATCTAAGATACGCTCAAGATTGGGGTCCAAGACCCGTAAATGTCTAAGCATATGAGTTTTCCAAACATTAAAATTTGTGCCATTGAATATAAACATGGAATTGTGCACTAAATCCCTAGACGACATCTTTACTCTCTAGGCGGTAAAGCCAAACAAGAGAGACGAGGCTCTGATACCAATTGAAAGAACAAACGATGCCCGGATGTCGCCTAGAGGGGGGGGGGGTGAATAGGCGATTAAAACTTTTTCTAATTAGGGGCTTGATAATTGCGGAATAAAACTATGTGTTTAAATTAACAAGCCAACAACCTAATTACTAGGCTCACCTATGTGCACCAACAACTTATGCTAAGCAATTCAAGCAACAAGGTGATAGCAAGATATGAACTTCAAGCACGAAGGCTATCACAATGTAAATTGCATAAGTAAAGCTCGGGTATAGAAATAACCGAGGCACGCGGAGACGAGGATGTATTCCCGAGTTCCTCCTTGTTAAGGGAGTACGTCTCGTTGGAGGGGTGTGAGCTCGCCACAAAAGGCCTACTCAAGATGCCACAAAGGCCTCACCCTATTCTCCGATGAACCTCACCCAAGGGATTGGTTCACCTTCCACTATCGGAATCCTTCGGGGCGGATTCCGGAGCCCTTTACAACTTCTTCTTGGGGCACACACCCACAACTCAATTGGGGGCTCCCAAACTCGTGCCGAAGCTTCACAACTCGAAGTCTTCGCGGCACCTCCAACCGTCTAGGGTACACAATGCACCCAAGAGGCAACAAGCTCTTGGGAACACAATGCACCCAAGAGTAACAAGCTCTTCAACGTCGATCTTCACGTATCACCGTGGAGGGAGCAACCCGATGCAACAAATGCAAAAAGGCAAGAGCACACAAAGTGCTCAAATCCTTCACTCCCAAATTCCAACCAAAGCAACTAATGCTATGGAGGGAATAAGAGAGGAAGAACAAAAGGAATGCACAAAGCAACCCTAAAATCTAGATCCACAAGTTTCCCTCACTTAGAGTGGATTTTGATTGGTGGAATGGTAGATCTAGATCTCCTCTCTTGAAACCCTAAATTTGGGCAAGAATCATTGGAGGGGAAGAGAGGAATCAAGCTCACAAGGTTTAGAGCAAAGGAAAAGAGCAAGAACAAGTGAGCAAGGTGTGTAACCAGGTTTTGGGGGGGAAGGAGGCTTTTTATAGCCTCCCCCAAAAACTAGCCGTTGGAGCCTGTCCAGGCCGGAGACTCCGGGGTAAGTGACCGGAGACTCCGGCCTGCTGGGTCATCGGGGAGGCCGGAGATTCCGGTCCTTGGGGCCAGAGACTCCGGCCAGGCCGGAGACTCCGGGCACCCTCCGGGGTAGCTCCGGACCCCTATCCAGAGGCGCACCACACAGATGAAAAGGAGCTGAGAAAAACTGGGGGCCGGAGATTCCGGGTCCTCGGGCCGGAGACTCCGGTGGGCCGGAGATTCCGGTCCTTCTCCGGGGACACTCCGGACCCCTATACAGAAACGCACCACAGCAGACACAAACGGCAGCGAAATCAGGGGGACCGGAGACTCCGGTCATTTGGGCCGGAGACTCCGGTGTGGCCGGAGACTCCGGACCATCTCCGGGCCAGATCAAAACAGTGAAAACCAGAACTGCCATAACTTTTGCAAATGAAGTCCGAATCGAGTGAATCCAATTTTGTTGGAAAGAGGACGACAAGAGCTTACCCTACAAAAACTGAAAATATGAAAACAAGCAAAGGAGATTGTGCGGAGGGATGGAATGGTGAGACCTTTCCAAGCGGATGAACCGGCAAAATCTCCAACACCGAAAAAGCACAAGCTTTTCATCAAGACTCCGTTTTCAATGATCTTTGGCTTGTTTCGAAGATAATCACAAGCCCTACAAGATCATGCATATACACATCATAGTCTATCATGTGAGGAGGAAATCATAAAGAGAGAGTTTGACCTCTCGTAGAAGGGACAAGCCGATAAAACCTCCGAAATCAAAAACGCAAGAAGATATTCATGAGATCCGTTTTTGATGAACTAGAGCTTGGTATGGAGATGAACACAAGCTCTAAATTCTCACATGGATAAAAGCCAAATAAGAACCAATAAAGATGATTGCATGGATGCAAAGGTTTGAGCTCTCTACGACGATACGATCACGATATTCGGTCGAGAGCCCCTCTTGATAGTACGGCTATCTATCCTATAATCCGGTCTCTCACTAAACATCATGAGACCGGTAAAATAGAAACCCTACCAAGATCATACCTTTGCCTTGCGCTTAAACCACATGAGGTCGATGAAGACGATCTTCAACTCCTCAAGACGCACCACCTTTCTTCATTGCGCTTCGCTTGGTGAAGATTCACATGACGCTCCCCCATACACCAAGATGGGGAAAGCACTCTTCGGCATATCTTCACTTGGACTTGAGTGTCGATCAACCCGCACTTAGCCTTGATCAACACAAATCTTTTCTTCCCTTGAGCTTGACTCCAACAAATGGAGACAAGCAAGCTTGGCCTTAATCAACAAATGATCTTGACACAAGCTAAAGGACAACCTACACATAGAGCTCAATGCAAATATTAGTCCATAGAGATTGTCATTAATTACCAAAACCATGCATGGGATCAACCATGCACTTTCAGGTGGGTTACGTTATTAATACATATCCAAAAATTCAAAAAGTTTTGTAGGTCAAATGGTTTATTCGATTTAAGATCTGTTTTCACCGTTGGATTAGTCGCGAAGAGATCTTCAAAACTAGATCCCATATGAATATGTTTCGATGACTTTTTTTTTCGACCCAAAAGTTACCCGCTATTAACACTTAAGTTACCCGTCTGTAATACATGAGTTACCCGCCTATTAGAAAATTATTTTCCACTTTAAGCTAGATCTCACTTTTACTTGTTTTGTCTTCAGCTTAAGTTATTACCTAGTTTTATACATGATATACCACTTCGGGTTGTTGAGTGCATTGTGAATAAGTTCAATGAGTAGAACACATTAGCCGTCCGCTCTTAGGTTGGACGGTAGGATCGGAGAAGGGCCTACCAATTCCTCTACCTAGCTTCTTCCCTCGATATTTCATTCCCTCATTTCATCATCGACGGTTCCCCTTACTTGCTTGGTCGGGATAGAACCAACGTTTAGGTTGCGGCTAGGCGTGGAGGTTGGAGCTCCCTCCTGGACTGGCGATTGGTAGGAACTTGCGGAAAGTTTACATATGCATCTCTAATGGTAGTTATCACATGCTCACAATTCGATAGGATTGGTGTGTATACTCCATGTATCCTCCGGTAGGCCCACATCCCGCCGACAACCCCGACCTCCTTCTCCTCCTTGTTTCGTCCGCTATGCAACCCACCTTGACTTATGAGCTCGCGCCTAGTCGCCTCCCGGTTCTCTCCGATACAAGCTCATATCTATCTAAGATTGTGAAATCAATTCCCTTTTTTTCATCATGGATTTGGTTTGCATACTAGATTAATAATCGATTTTATAGTTACCCCACTCTATAGATAATAGTTGCCTACCAACTATTGATGGAGTTGTCTATGTGTTCATGATATGGTTATCCACCATGAAATCGACGCAGTTACCCTATAGTTATCCACCAAGTACTAATGGAGTTACCCACACTGTACTGATGGAGTTACCCATGTGTTTGTCCACAAGAAAATCGATGTAGTTACCCTACTCTCACAGTAATAGTTACCCACCTAGTACAGGTGAAGTTACCCACCCATCACTTATAGAGTTACCCATGTGTTTATGAGATAGTTATCCACCATAAAATCGAAGTAGTTATCCTATTCTCTTGGTAATAGTTACCCACCCGGTACTGGTGAAGTTACCCACCCATTACTGATAAACTTACCCATATGTTCATGATACAGTTATCCACCACGAAATCGATATAGTTACCATATACTCTTAGTAATAGTTACCAACCCAATACTTATGCAGTTACCCGGTATATTTTAGTGTATATGTGTCATCATGAAATCAACATAGATATCACCCTAATATATACGGAGTTGCACATATGTTTTAGTGTATAGTTACCCACTTATTCATAATACCTTTACCGGCCCAAAGTGGTAACTCATTATGAACCTTTAACTCAAAACTCGAAAAAAAAACAAACGAAAGTAGGATCTAGTTTTAAGCTGAAATTGATTGTTCATCGGGTGGGTAACTTACATACTACAGACTGGGTAACTTCCATGTTATGGGGTTGGTAACTTTTAGGTCCAAAAAAAATTCATCGAAACATATCAACATGGGATCTAGTTTCGAAGATCTCGTCGTGACTAGTCCAACGGTGAAAACAAATCATGAATCGGATATACGGTTTGAGCTACAAAACTTTTTGAAATTTTCAATTTTGCATTTAATGCGGATGATGTCAGCAATTTTTTTTGTTTGCTGTCAGTGAGTAAGTCCGCTGCATGCATACGGGTGAGAGAATAAACCCGTGTGGAATAAGAGTGTTGTTTTGTCCTAATGTTCTATAGTTAATCTTAACATAGAACGTTCTAAATGTAGTAGCGTCCTTTATAAAAAACAATATGGAATTGTTCTAACCGTAGTGCGGTGAAGAACTGGCGAACTGGGAATTAGGAACGATTGTAGAGGGAGATGAGATGTGAGTACACACTCATTCTAAACGTGGTCTTATTTTTAAGGGATGCCAAACATGGCCGTTTTTCAAATTCTTGATCGGGTCTAAATGTGTTCATTAGATTTTTTAGGCTGTTAGATTGGGCTTTGCAAACCGTAGCAAAATAACGGAAAGTTCCGTATTACCGGAAACAGAAATTCCGTTTCCGTGATAGTTCTGCCGGAATACGCTGTTCCGTATTTGTTTCCGTTTCCATATAAAATTTTCCGTTTTTGTTTCCGTTTTGTAAAATTCCGTTTTCGTTTCCATATTTCCCTTCCATTTCTGTTTTTCCGCGGAAAAGTCGGAAAGATTCCGCTCCGTTTTCATCCCTATCAAGCGGTTCCGCAAAGTCGACATGGCTCTCGTCGAAGCCTAGCACACGGTGGTGAGGGGCGAAGCCGGTGCTCAGCTCCGCCTCGAAGAAACCAGGGAGGAGGCCATGATGGTGTGGGCAGCGTGCGTGTCCGCCGTCAATTTCTACCTCATCTACGATGAGAAGCCGCTGATGTTCTAGGGTTAGGTTATCTCACAGTTTGTATGAACTTAGTTTGAGTATGAATATGATCATGAAGCAAATTATAGCGCGAAGTAGTTTTTCAAAATTCTCAGTATCAGTTTGTAGTAACTGTTCTGCCTCACAATTTTGCAAACCGTAAAACCAGTTTCGAGATACCCTAAACTAGTTTTACGGTTTGAGATTTTATATCTTGCTAGAGATTGCTAGAGTTGCTCTAAGTCAACTGACCGCGGCGGTGCAACTGTCTGCTTCTGTTCACCCATGCTGCATTGTCTGAGTGAGGATTCAACCGTTCCTGGAAAATAGCACTTCCCTGGCTCGACATGCATGCTCGCATCCACCAGTTCACGTGCGTACATAGTCCACGTGATTGATTTAGCCGTAGAAAATACATCAAGCTATACTGCTATACTTCTATACTTCGGGAGTTCCGTCATAATTAATCATCTGTGAAACAGAACATCTTCTGTGGTATGTAAACACGATCACATGAGTGCCAATCAAAACCAAATGCATGTAAGTATACACTGTGCACTGTATATAGCTTGTACGTACACGGACCCGTGCCGATGCAGCAGCATCAGCGCATAACGTACCCCTGTGCCTGCCTCTGTTTTAGCAGTACACAGCTCCACGGATCAGGTTTGCTATGCAAGTATGTATCTCCGTGTACTTTTTTTTAGGGAATCTGAATCTCCGTGTACTTCTTCATAGCTCGTAGCCTCGCACTCCATCAGATACCGAACAAGAAAACTGCGGCGAACCCTTCCGTGATGTTGCAGACACCGTGCATCAGGCAGGAAATGCGAATTGGGCCCTTTTCACTTGCCACCATCACATCTCACTTTGTTTAGGTATAAGTATATATTTCACTCTTAAGGGCTCATTTGGTAACTGGAATCCCGGGGGGTCCCGGCCTTTTCCCGGGGTGTATTTTCCCCTAGTCCGGAGGTCGGGAACAGAATCCCGAAGTTTTACACATGATTCCTCAGATTCCCGGCCGGGATTATTTTCCCTGGGTATTTCTCCCCCCGCAACCAAATGAGCCCTAAATCTATTGGATTGGAGCACTATCACCCTCAACTGAAATTTGGTATGATTTAAACCCTCAAATTCACAATACCATATAAATCATTCCCTACACTGGTTTTTGCTCAAGTTAGGTGGTTTTGGACAAATTTGGGCGGTTTTACACGTTGACGTGGCGAGCTGACGTGGCAAACACGGGTGGACCCTACAAGTCAGCGCTGGGGAATTTCTTCTCCGTTGTGGGTGTAGCGCTCCTCCAGGAGACACTCGGCCTATGCCTCCGCCACATTGCTGAGCTGCAGCGTTGTGAATCTGGTGGATGCAAACATTGATTGGCATCGAGGCAGCGTCGACGACTTGGCAATGGAGAAGGAGGCGTCCAGTAATCCCTCCTTCTTGGCGCGCTCGACGTAGCAGCCGAGCTGTTCCCCGGCATCCGGAAGGTCAAGCGCGAGGTCGTCGACGCAGACGGCTGATACGTCTCAAACGTATCTATAATTTTTGAGTGATCCATGCTAGTTTTGTGATATTGTCACATGTTTTTACTGTCAATTATATCATTTTTATGCATTTTGTCGGACTAACCTATTGACAAGATGCCCAGTGCAGTTTCCTGTTTTTGCTGTCCTTTTGTTTCAGAAATTTACTTCTGGAAATATTCTCGGATCGCGCTGCAAATTTACGGGGAATTTTTATTTACCACGACGAAGTACCAGACCAAAGAAGAGCTGGAGGGGAGGCCCACAGGGCAGGTGCGCCCCCCTGCTGCGGGTCAAGGTGGACCCGTGGGTGGGGCCCGCCCCTGCCCCTGGGATCTCGCCTCGACGGCCTCCGACGTCTATAAATTACCTTTTACCCTAAAAACGTCGAGGCGACCATTATTTTCCAGAAACTCGACCCCGACGCGCCGTCACCAAAAACCCTAGTTCGGGGTCCAATCTGAAGCTGATCCCAGCACTCTGCCGGAGGGGAGATCGATCCCGGAGGGCTCTTCATCGTCATGCCTTCCTCCGGGATGATTTGTGAGTAGTCTCACCTTCGACTACGGGTCCATGGTAGTAGCTAGTTGGTAGTCTCTCTCTTATGCTTCATGTCTTATGATCTTGTGAGCTGCCTAACATGATCAAGATCGATTATTTTAATGCTATGTGATGTGTTTGCTGGGATCCGATAGATTATGAAGTTATGTTCAGATTGTGCATGATTTTTATATGAGTAATTTATGTTCTTGCATGCTCTCCGATGTGCGTAGTTACTTTGGCCAAGTGATTGTATGTATCTCCAAGAGAGGGTATTTATGCTATATAGTGGGTTCATGCCCCCTTTTGTTCCTGGGCACGATTGACAGAAACGTTTAAGAGCGAGGGTGTGCTGTTGCTACTAAGGGTAAAACAGCGGTGTTAATGTCTCTTTTGATATTAATATTGCTTATTCATACACTTTACTTAATGCAATTGTCTGTTGTTTGCAACTTAATACCGTTCGGTGACAGGCTGGATAGCGATCCCACGGTAGACTTTTTAGACAAAGACGCAGTTGGACTCAACGGTCTTTGTTCCTTGTCGTGATGACTACATAAATATTATCATGTCCTTTTTGTCATACCTAAATTGGGTTTGTGTCATGATCTTGTCAATTGCCTAGCTGTAATTCGTCCACCCATCACATGTATATTTTATTTACTTGAGGGACTCCACTAGTGAACTCATGGCCCCCGGTCCATCCTTTTACATTGTTTACAACCTCATTTACTTGCTTTTAATCATCTGGTAACTTTTCATATTTCATCTATTTCATCATACAATTAACCGTTTTGTTTTCTACGAGACCGGAAAAATTGATAACCTTTCCGCCGTTGGGGGCAAAGTATTTTGGTTGAGTGTGTGCAGGTCCACGTCTGTTGAAGGTCAAGTGCCAGAGATCTTCAACATTCACCTCGTTGTCGATTTCACAGTCCTACTGGTTTGATAAACCTTGGTTCGTTAAACGAGGGAAAACTGCTACTAGATGCAATTCCGCCTTCGCTTGGGGCACCACCCAACTTATTTTAATACAGCAGCATCGGCCACCCTCTGGAAGCCCTTCCTCATCTGGTTCGGCGTGATAAGGCCGCGGCCGTAGCATTCCCTGAGCAGGGCCCAGAGCTGCTTGCCCTTGCCTCGCATCTTGATGATCGCCACCAGCGGCATCCCGAGCTCCTTGATGCACCGGCACGCCTCCCCGACGCCTCCGCAGACTTCATACTCCTACAATAGCTTGCCGTTCTTGTCCTTCACCTCGTTCAGCTCCTAGGCGGCCTTGCCTGTGTCACCACCACCCCAGCCCCGCAGGATCCGCTCTGCCGAGCTCTTTGCTCCGATCAGGGCTTGCGCGTTCTGCAACGCTATCATTCTGGGAGAGCCTGCCCCCGTGCGGCGGCCTGTGGATGACCTCAACGCCCTTGCAGCCGTCAGACAGGCAAGATAGCTTCTTCGCCAGGAACCTCGGGGGCAGGATGTCGTCGATGACAGTGTGGGCAAGGAAGATGGCGAGGATGTCGACGTCGTCGGGGGTGTCCATGGAGAGGTCGTCGCAGGACTTGATGAGCTTGCAGAAGCCCTTGTAGACCTGCGGGCTGTCGATGACGTCAGCATAGAGCGAGGAGAGCAGCACGGCCGCCATCTCCTTCTCCCGGTCGTCCTGGTCCATGGCCATGGAGACCAGCTTCTTGACGAAGTAGTAGTGGACTAGTGGTAGCACGGCACGAGCAGCTCACACATCTCGTTCGTTGTCGCGGCCACGTCTTCCGTGGAGAAGTACTCCTCGACGATCATGGTGGCTTTCCTCTTGAACTCAAGGAATTCCTGGGACAACACCGAGGGAGTCCGCAGCTGGTCCACATCCTGAACCACGGTCCACATTCCTTTTTGGTCCGTAAAGATGAAATCTCGACTGAACCACGCCGTCAAGCGGGGAGTGGACGGAGGCGGGCGGGCCGCGGTCGGCGGGAGGAGGCGCTGCTGGAGCGCGTCCCGGAGGAGCGCGGTGGCGCGGAGCAGAGGAGGATGCTCCGGAGGTGCAGAGATGTCCCAGAGGTGCAGGGGAGAAGAAATTCCCCAATGCTGACAGGTGGGGTCCACCCGCAGAGTTGACTGGTGTTTGCCACGTCAGCCCGCCACGTCATCGTGTAAAACCACCCACATTTTTCCAAAACCACTCAAATTGAGAAAAACCAGTATTGGGGGGTGATTTATATGGTATTGTGAATTTGAGGGTAAATCATACCAAATTTCAGTTGAGGGTGAAATTACGACAATCTACAATCTAGCAGATTTGAGTATATACTTAATCCCTTTGTTTATCGTACCGCCATTTGTATGTTGGCTTGGGTCGCATTTCAAAGTCTTTTGCACGTCTCAGTCCCCCTCTCTCACTCACGGCCCAACCGGACCCTGAACCTTATCCAGGTCTATTTCTTCCTTCTTCTTTTTCCCCTTTAGACACAAGGGCAACACCGATTCAGCACAGATCCTTCAAATCTTTAGGCCTTACCGGGCTGAAATGCTCCGATCCACGAGAATAATGGACGGCAACATCACGAGCGATAACCGATAACGATGCACAATCGAATAAAAACCGGCGACTCATCCCTCATGTTTCGACAGATTCTACCGACAGACACTGATGCGTGAAGAAGGGGCTAGGAAACAACTTTTTTATGTGCCCATGCTTGAGGGTAAGCCGGACGAACATGCATGGACGAACATTTTCTGCTTGTCATCACGATGCACATGTACATGTACATGATGAGAGGTCTACCAAAAATACCCCCCTCCCCCTCCTCCCCCCGATCGTGAGGCGAGAATGCTGAACTAATAACGGGCACTACAGGAATGGACGGCTAGGCCGACGGCCTTTTTCCGTCGGCATAGCTTGTGCCGACGGCGGCCGTCGGCCGTCGGCGTATTGCCTCGTAGGCATAGTGCCTTTTGCCGTCGGCGTAGAGAAAGACCGTCGTCGGTGTAGGCTATGCCGTCGGCGTAGATTCTGTCGGTATTTGTTGTCAAAAATTATTTTTTCCAAAAAAAAAAAATCAACTTTTTTTTAAATTATTTGTTCCAAGTTTTTTTTTCAAATTTCGAATTTTCCAACTTTTTTTTTCAAATTTCGAATTTCCCACTTAGCCACACACTTAATCTCAATCTCAGGTCAAAGTACTTACCTTAATCAAACTTCCCGTTCGGTCACCTATCCTCAGATTGCTCCAGCCCAAGCACGCTTAACTTTTGAGTTCCTTCCAAATTAGCTTCCAGATGAGATGTTAGAACTTACTGATATTAATATCCTATCAACTATATTAACCCATGGGTCATGATGTTACACTTTTCATTATTTAAATTTTGAAAATTTATTTAAATAAGTAACAATGATTATGTAATAATATTTTTTGAATAAATAACAATAAAATTTATTTTACTTCCTTTTCTCCGTTTTACTTAATATGGAATAATTAATATCTTTAAATCTGTAAATCAAAATTTAACAAATAAAATGTCTAAATCGATTAGAAAAATGAGAGGAGTCCAAATATGACATCCATATCATCTTTTTCATCATGTATATGACTTTTTGCAACATATTTTTTGTACTTTCTTAATAAATAAAGTCATTTTGACACTTAAAAAAACGAAAAAAATGATATTTATAAAAATATTTTAAACAATAATTTTTGGCAATAATGTTTGACATACCTAGACACACTTATGTGTCAAATATGGGCACATTATCACAAACTATGGCACGGGGATGATCATATCTACGTCATTTGACTCGAAACTTAGACATGTTTATAGATGATTAATCTTTTTGTGAAGACTATCAAAGGGGTCTCATTTTTTAAACTATCGATGGTTCTGTGATATAACCACTACTGGTGTATCTTAAAATGATTTTTGTAAAATTTTCAGAGCAAACTATCACACACTTGTAGTTCAAAATTGAATTACTTTCGAAAAATAGGCATAAAGTCATTAAAATAGGCGAAATGAGGTAGAAACCGAGAAAATTCCTAATATTTTTGGATTATCTATAAAATATGGCCTACTTTGTGTTAAAATTATACATGTGCCATTTTGCACAATATTTGTCGTACTTGCTTCACAAAAAATGTCATTTTTGACAATTAAAAAATGAAAAATGATATTTATAAACGTAATTTGAAAAAAAATTAGTTCTGCAACATTGTTTGCCATAACAAGACACACCTATGTGTTAAATATGGACACATTATCACAAACTATGGCACGAGGATGATCATATCTACGTCGTTTAACTCGAAACTTATACATGTTTATAGATGATTGACCTTTTTGTGAAGAAGTTTTTTGGTAACTTTGTCAAAACTTAGGTTTATCATTTTTCCTAGCAACTAGTACACATAAAAGGAGTCCATGCCAAAGGATTTAATTTATTGAATATTTTTTACTTTCTTTTATTTTGTTCAAAAAACGGTCAAAATAGTCGTTGTGTCTGTTCATCCAAAGGTGTCTCATTTTTCAAAACTATCGATGGTTCTATGATACAACCACTACTGGTGTACCTTAAAATAATTTTTGTAAAATTTTCAGAGCAAACTATCACACACTTGTAGTTCAAAATTGAATTACTTTTGAAAAATAGGCACAAAGTCATTTAAATAAGCGAAATGAGTTAGAAACCGAGAAAGTTAATAATATTTTTGGATTATCAATAAAATATGGCCTACTTTGTGTGAAAATTGTATATGTGCCATTTTGCACCATATTTGTCGTACTTGCTTCACAAAAAATGTCATTTTTGACAATTAAAAAATGAAAAATGATATTGTTTGTCATAGCAAGACACACCTATGTGTCAAATATGGACACATTATCACAAAATATGGCATGAGGATGATCATATCTACGTCATTTGACTCGAAACTTATACATGTTTATAGATGATTGACCTTTTTGTGAAAAAGTTTTTTGGTAACTTTGTCAAAACTCAGGTTTATCATTTTTCCTAGCAACTACTCCCTCCGTTCCATAATATAAGATGTTTTAGCATTTCTCTTTCCATCCGTATCTAGACATGTTTTAATCTTGCACTAAAACATGTCTAGATACGGATGGAAAGAGAAATGCTAAAACATCTTATATTTAGGAACAGAGGGAGTAGTACACATAAAAGGAGTCCATGCCAAAGGATTTCACTTTTTGAGTATTTTTACACTTTCTTTTATTTTTTTTGAAAAAAACGGTCAAAATAGTCGTCGTGCCATGATTTGTGATAAAGTGTCCATTTTTGACACATAGGTGCGTCTTGGTATGACAAACATTGTTGCCAAAAACAATTTTTAAAATATTATTATAAATATCATTTTCTATTTTTTAAGTGCCAAAAGTGACTTTTTTCTATTAAGCAAGTACCACAAATATGTTGCAAAAAGTCATATACATGATCAAAAAGATGGTATGGATGTCATATTTGGATTCCTCTCATTTTTCTAATCTATTTAGACACTTTATTTGTTAAATTTCGATTTATTGATTTAAAGATATGAATTATTTCATATTAAACGGAAAACAGAAAAAAAAATCAAAACTTTGCCGTCGGCATATACCTGTGAACCTATGCCGACGGCAGAACCTACGCCGACGGCCGTGTCGATGGGCAGGCCTCGTCGGAGCCTATGCCGACGGCCCCGATAAAAAGCCGTCGGCATAGGGTGTGGCCGTCGACATAGAAGATCATTCCTGTAGCGGGGGACCTTACAATGATTTCTGTGGCCAGTGCGCACTCATCTGGATTACATAAAGGCTAAAGCAGATGTGACAGTTTCGTCATGACTTCATCCCCACTCCCCCCTTGTTCTTGCACCGATGCAGGCATGACAACATGTTTCACGTCATTCCGTAATTCCATGAGCTGACAGGGCGAAATATCCAAGCGTAAACTCGTGGTCGTGGATGCGTGGACCAGCACCAGACGATGATTTCCGACGATGTAGCCAACGCAGTAACTCTCGATCTACTAGCTAGCTAGTTCGCTGGCGTCGCCCCACGTACGTGCATGCTAGCTGCCGTCCTCGGTCCTTGTCAAGGCTCCAGCTCCACGACCGCCGCATCGCGCTCACGGCTCACCGTCCCCCCCGTCGTTCTCGCGGAGAAAACGCAGCTAGCCACGGCACCGGCAAATCGAACCAGCACTACTCTACCGCGCGTCCTTACCCAACATGCATGCCATCCACCGGCTGTTCGCACTTCGCACGCATATGAAAACTACCTCCGGCGCGCGCGCCGCCACCATCCGGCCGGCCGGCATGCCTTCTCGCGGCTCCACGTCGCGGCGGCCCTTCCGACGACGACGAGGCAGGGCCGATCGAGTCGCCCTCGCCCAGCAACAGGGGAGGAGGGACCGCGTCTGCGTCTGCGTGCACGTGAGGGCGAGCGGCGTCTCGCGGCCACGGCCGGTGTCCATCAATCAGTACACATCCAGTACGCATGCGGCAATCAACGGGGCGATGCCACGGCTCGTCGTCGTCGCGGCGACGTGGCCGGCGGTGGCGGCAGCCAAGCCGTAGACGGCCGGCAGCAGGCGCCTCACAAACTTTTCGGTGGCAACGACCCTCGCGGCCCACGGCGCTGCCCTGCCGCCGAGGGAAGGGAAGACGGACAGCGACGAGCGCCCCGCTACGCGCCTACGTGTCGACACCCCAAAGCTAGCCGCCAAACCATGGCTTTTTTGGGGATATATATTTCCACCGCTAGCTACCTAGTCGGCCGGCCGGGCCCTCGTCCGCCGGAAAGCTACTGTCTTGGTCGATCTCGTGGGGTTTTGACCGAACGTGTGTAGGGGTGCGACGTGGCGCGCTGTGGTTGCTCCGCCGGCGCGGCCTCCGATTCGAATGATTTGACTGAACTGTCGTGTTCGTTTTATTCACAAAATAAAACTGATGTGCTCCAGGTCTTCGAATTGAATACTAACGGAGTACCCAGTCCCAAGAGCACCAGGCCACCTTAAAACAACGGAAAATCTATTCAGAAGCAGCTTCTTCCTGGCAAAACGCGACGCGCTTCGTCAGCCGTCCGATCGGCGACGGACGGACCAGATCGACGCGGAACGGTCACGCGCACGTCGCGCTCGTCGGTTTTCCTCCCTTCGGTCACTGACATGCGGGCCCGAGCTTTTTGTGTGTCCCACCCGTCAGTGAGAGCATTCTCGGCAGCATTCTGGAAAATTTCGGGAACCGCCCACCGCTCTCTTCCTCCTCTCCCCTTCCACCGCTCTCGTCCTCCTCTCTCCCCGTGGCGACCAGGAGGCGATTTCGCCGGCGAACTCTGCCTCCGGCGTTTTTCCTCGAATCGCCACCGCGAGCGCGTGCACGGGCGGTGAGTGACCCTTATCCTCCCTTTTTTCGTCCTGATTTGGCTCAATAAGCCACTTCCTCTCTCCGCCGCGGCGACCTGGCGGAGTTTTTCCGGCGAGGGCGTCTTCTCCGTCCGTATTTAGGGTTCCGCCGCCGCGAGCGCGTGCACAGGGGATGAGCGACCCTCATCCTTACCATGTCGTTGCTAATTAGTGCATAGCTCCTTCCTCTCTCCCCGCGGCCACCGGGCGGAGATTTTCCGGTGAGGGCATCTTATCGATACGTATTTGCCGTTCCGCCGCCGCGAGCGCGTGCATGGGGGATGAGCGACCCTCATCGATGCCACGCCGTTGCTAATTAGTGCAACATTTTTTTGCTATTTTATTTGATTTTGAACTCGAGTTAGGTGTTAGGGATGCATGTTGTGCGACTCCGTGAGATTCTTAACTATGAGCATGTGCGCCGAAATGTACCTATCTCCCGCGGCAACACTTTGAGGCATCACTGCTGTTGCTAATTATTTTGATTTTGAACTTGAGTTAGTTGTTAGGGATTCACACTACAAGGATTTGGGTCTATTGCAACAAAAAAAATTGTCGCAATATGTGCCGATTTGTGGCAATATGTATCTATTGCCACAAAATGACTTTCGTTGGCAAGCGTTGCAATAAAACGCATGGAAATAGGCTATTGCGACAAAAAAGAAATTGTGGCAATAAAATGATCTATTGCAACAACCATGAGGGGCAGTTGCCACATTTTTCCCTTGTGGCAACACTCACTTGTCTCCACAATTTCGATTTGTGGAAATAGCTTAATGCAACAAGAAGACGAATTGTGGCGATTAATAGTTTGTGGCAATAGACATTTGTGGCAATAACCTATGCCAACGACCAATGGTTCGTGGCATATACTCTTTCGTGGCAATATGTAATCGTGGCAATAGCCTACGGCAACAACCCTTGTTTTGTAGCAGCAGACATTTTGCCACGGACCACTAGACTCGTGGCATTAAATTATTGCGACAAACATTCCACTCGTGTCGATAATCTATTGCGACAAGTTAAATTTTTCGTGGCGATAGTCTATTTCAACAAAATTCACTTTCGTGGCGCCACATAGTTATTGCAACGGCCAACTTTTCCGTAGCGAGAAGCTACTGCGACAAGTTAAATTTTTCGTGGCGATAGTCTATTTCAACAAAATTGGATTTCATGGCGCCACATAGTTATTGCAACGGTCAACTTTTTCGTAGCGAGAAGCTACTACGACAACGTGAAGTTTTCGTGGCGACAGTCTATTTAAACAAAACTCGGTTTCGTGGCGCCACATACTTATTGCAGCGGGCGGAATATTTGTAGCAAAAAGCTACCGCGACAACTTGAAGTTTTCGTGGCAGTAGCCTATTTCAACAAAGCTTTGTTTCGTGGCACCACACAGTTATCGCAACGTGCAGAGTAATTGAGGTCACAAGTTATTGCAACAATATAAAGTGCAACCATTAAAAAAAAACAGCAATTCAATTGCAAAATTCAAACGATATGCATAATATGAATATTCATACAAATCATAATTCTCGTAGCAAATATCCAAATATCCATCAAATGAAACTAAAAAAATACATCCATCCTAATTAAGTGCCAAGCCTAAGCTCTACATTATGCAGACTCCAATCCATTTGTAACGTGGTAGTTGAAATTCCGAACGTAGGTGCGTTTGCCTGCTAATTCTCCTTTTGTGTTAGCCCAGCTAATTCCTTTGGATCCTGCAATCAAGAACGGAATAAAATTAGCCAACCGAATATTAGAGCAGCCGACAGTAAGAACCTTCAGTCTGGTGGAAAGGATGTCTTGCATTTCTAGATGATTTCAAAACCATGACCACCTGTACTAGAGGTAATGGAAGCATCATTCTACTATGGAAATGTTAGCCTAGTTAATCCTGTTACATCGAATAGGATAGCTGTTTCTGTTAGCAAATAAAGTCCATGCTTGTGTGCCTGTACACAGCATGCTGACACTGTAGTTTTTCATCTGTTGCCGTAGTTTTAGGCAGTCTTGATCTGAACGTGGGATGGCACGTTTGTAGTGGGTCAATGACTGCATGGATTGCTGCGATTTGAGTGGTTGTGGGATGGCACAACCTGAATACTCGGTCCACGATCCGTTATTAGCTGAGTTAGTTTGTAACCGAGAATAAATAGAAGTGGAAAACAGAAAAGTGGTCAGTTGAACACCACGCCAGAAAACCTGTCTCTGTCTATCTTCAGTTTCGTGAGAGAATCGCCATTGTTGGCAGCTACAGGAATGATAAATGGCATGGGGAACCATTGACAACGCAATTACCACATCTTTACTACAGAGAAAGAACTTCAACATAGACTCATCAGAATGTGTTCTATGTGATGATTGCGTTACTGAATCTTATATGTACCACTGTACCAAGCAGCAACTAGCAACTAAATTATACACAAAATCTGACTACTTGGCATCATTCCTTTTTGAGTTACCAGTAAAAATGTCAAGATTGATGCGATTGGTAAGTCCCAATGTCAAGCAATGGCATCATTCCTTTCACAGTTTCAAAGAACTAATTAACAACAAGTCAAGAATTGGGACTTACCATTGCTTTGTATATTCGAGAATTTTGTATGAGGTGATTTGAAGAAATCACATTTGTCCTTGGTCCTGATAAATTGCTATTAGGACTACAGCTTTGTAAGACAGTAGTTTGGAAGCTTGGATTGATATTTTCTTTTTCGGTCCTCTTCTTAAGCACCTGCAAATAGAAGTACATTTTCAGCAATGCAAGTAAGCAAAATAAATCTTAGAAGATGACAACCAAATGACAGTAATTTTGTATGAGGAGGTTTGCAGAAATCACATTTGGTTTTGGTGCTGATAAATTCCTTTTAGGACTAGAGCTTTGTAAAACAGAATTTTGCAAGCTTGGATTAATATTTTCTTTCTCGGTCCTCTTCTTAATCACCTGCAAATATAAGTGCATTTTCAGCAATGGAAGTAAGCAAAATAAATCTTAGAAGTTGACAAGCATATGACAGTAATCACCTGCTGTTGAATTCCCATCTCTTGGACCAGTTTAGCCATCTGTTGCTTGAAGCTTGCCGCCATTTTTCTTTCAAATTCCTGTCTTGATCTAGTCTCTGCTTCCAACCATTTTTCCCTTGCAGCACGCTCTTCGTGTAACATCTTCTCAAGTTCTTCTCTCTCAGCACGCTCCATGTTAATACTCTCTTGCATGTCCGCACGTTCAGTATCTAGTCTACCTTCTAATATGTTGACATGCTGGATGAGCTCAGAATTTTGCTGCTGGGTTTCTGCTGTAACACGAGCTTGGTCCTTCATCTGCATCCGGAACCTTTCAGAAGCAGTTTGAGGTTTTGCCATGTAACCAAACCCACGAGGCTGTGATGACTTGCATTTCAGAGTTTCTTTGTACGCGGTCTGGAAAAGATTGTTTCTCTGCTCACTTGAGATCGGACCTTGAGTTTCAGTTTCTTTGGTTTGAACCGCTTGACGTGCGTTGTCCTAAGAACAAGAAGAAATATTATAGCAACGGCATCAACATTGACCTATAAAATATGAAACAAGAATAACAGAATACATCAGTTTACTCACATAAACATCCTCGGAATCTTTGTTAGACCATGTTCCATTCTTCGTGTGCGTCAGTTCCCACAAAGCAACACAATCTGGCTCTTCTCCAGTTTCCAAGTTTCTCTGCAAGTAATATGACAATGAGATGCTTGAAACATGAAACATAGGTAGGAGGTAGGAATACATATTATGTAATTAAGAGCCATACGCTCTCAAAACTTTTTTGCGAGTACGGTTTTGCTCCACATTTATGTGTTGTCTTCTGTTTCTTACGATTATCAGAATTCTTTTGGCTGCGTTCCTATCCAGTCATTGAAACAAAATATAAACAATCAGGCAAGTCGCGTCATGTAACACGTAGTAGACAAATTGTGAGCTTATAGATAACCTTAAATTTTGCATCATTGCCAAAGTAGTTGATCAGCCATTCCCACTCTTCTAGTTGTAAATCTTCTGGCACATTAGCCAATCTAGCCTCATCTGTTTTGTATGCCTTGTAAGTGGAGCTTAGAGTTGATCGCCAGCCTCTGTATCGCTCCATCGCAATTTTGAGAACTCTTTTTTCAGTTTCTTCTGTACCATCAAGGTTATACCTGGCCTGTAAAGCGTACAACAAATGAATCTACATAAGTAGTCCATTATCGACGGTAAAATGAGATAACAAATGTGAAAAAGGTCGTACTCACTATCATATCTGCAACAATGGGTCGAAGGACACTAGAGTGGATGTCGCACCATGACCTCACTCCAATGAGGGGTAACCTTCTTTTCATCACGATTACCACGTCATCCTTGAATGACCGATTGTTCAATCCTATTGTTCCACCCAATGTTTCGGAGAATGAAATATCTAGCTTCCCAGATCCACTGGCAAAACGCTTCGCAGATGCTTTAACACCTTTTAGGACACCTCGCCCTTTCCTCTTCTTCTGTCCACCAGGTTCTACAGCTAGAACCATACAAAATAGTATTGCATTACTTGGTTGTTAGAATGTAAGAAAGGAGGACACAGATATAAAGGAAATGAAGTACCATTCTCTAGTCGCGCGCGGTTGCAGCGAGCATGGGATGGCCATTCATCCAGGGCACAAATGTCATCAGCATTCACTGGAGTGTCAGATTCTCCTTCAGTACCTGTACAAGATTTAGCAGTACTGAAGATTTAGCAACGTAACCCACACAAGGATTTTACGCGTTGTAACAAATGCTAGAGATAGCTTAAGTGACATAAGAATTTACCAGTTCTTCGTTGTCCACGTTCATCCTGGTATGCTGTTATACTTTCCATCCTTGAGTAGAGAACGGAGCCTTTCATTGTGCCCTTGTGTAGGTAGGTAATACCAGAATTTGTGTCAGTTTCAGAAATATCAGAAAACGTAAAACACTAGTAAACCATGATGTACATTTAGAATAGCCCTATTCTTATATCTGATATACTCTTCTAAATGACTGAGCTAGTAATCATGCACAAGTAACCCATGTAATCACTGTGTTCCATAATTAACCAAGCCAATAGCTTAAAACACTACTACTAATTGGTATCTGAAGCTGAAATTCTAAATAACAGACCATCATGCACACTTCTCATTGACGTTTCAAAGCGACGGCGATGGCAGAGCAAATCAATGAAATTTTTGAAGCCATCAGACTAATAGAAGCCCCACATTTTTTTTATACTTGCTAGTTAATAACTAAAACTAAAATGATTAGTTCAGTTGGTAAAGGAGAGGCAAGATAACATCTAGCATTACTTAACTACTGATATTTGCCAAAGTATCAAGACAATCATCTGCAATTGATTCTAAGCATAAAAAAACAGAAATACAAGAACTAAATCATAGCAAAAGTGCTCTCAGCTTGATAAGGCAATCTCCTTTGTTCCAAGAACATGTTGCTGGCTCACGCTATTTATTGGTTGGCTCACGCAACTTTTCCCATGGTGGCCATGGCGATACACATGTTGATGGCTCTGTTTTTCACTACATTTATCAGTCCAGGTGTGCCCACCCAGCGTGGAAGCCTAGTCGACAAGAGTGGTGATACGAGGACAAGCAAGAAGCGATCAGGTTTGGTGTGCTGTTACTCGCGAGATGGTCGGCATATGCGTCTTTGCGAGCGAGCTAAACTAAAACCCCAAGGCATGCTGTCACAACTGACCGCGAACTCAAAAGTGGCGGTATTTAACAACCGTATGTACGAGACAAGTGGACGATCCTGACAGAAATGCTACTACAACTACGACAGGTACAGACCGTATATTTATGGACACTAGCTAGTAGCTGGTAGTATAATACTAGCAATTTTGTTCTGTTCTATCAGGTGCTATCCGATTTGACCAAGCATGTACTACCGATTATTATTATCTGGTATAAATAAGGTATAAGCAGTGCAGTGTCTAGAGAGATTAGAGCAGAAAGAGAACCACTGATGGAATAATTTCAGGAAGAAAATAGGAAGACAGGGATGCAAAATTGCTACAGCAACAAGTTACAATCTGCACTGCACTTGTTTTCTGGCTCTTGATGGTCAGCAGCAAAATGACATGATGAAACTTGGAATTAAGTGCCTTGCATTTCTCAATTTTTTTTAAACATACCATCAAGCAAAGAATATTAGCTAACATCACAGATACATAAGTTGCAAACAATTTTGCAAATCGGTTACGCGTCTGAATCATTTTCATGATCTACATCTAAGGAAGAGCAAAAGTATCCCCTATGAACCTAAAATAGTGATACAGACACTGGACGCAAGACGACAGATGGGGATTTTTTGTAAGCAGGAGCAACGTGATGGGAATCAATCCATCCATGGCGCTGATTCAGTTGACCGCCAGAGGCAAGATAGGGAAGAAGGTTACCCTGCTCCGCCACGGAAGACCTCTAGAAGTGCTGCTTGAGCGGGATTGGCAAGGTCTTGGCAGTCATGGTCGTGGTCGCGGCCGCCATGCCTGTGGTTGCCGTGGACGGCATCGACGACAAGAGGCCGCTCGGCGTGAGCGCCGCCTTGCCGGTAGCCGCTGCATCAACCGCGGGATCGGCAAGGTGCAGCCAGACCTCCCAGTCGAACCGCGGGATCGGCAAGGTGCGGGCCGACGTTGTCCTGGCCGCTGCCGCCATGGATGTGGTCGCCTAGCCGGGACGGCGATGTGTGCTACTGGACGGGGTTGGTAGTGCGGAGTGGAGGGCAGGGGGCGGGGGGCTATGCCGGAGACGCTATCGCGTAGTGATGCACGGGGCCGGCGATCTACACTACCATCTCCACCTGCTGGTCGGTGATGTGGAGATTGGGATGGGAGGAAAGATTTTACCTGAGACACTCGCAGAGCCATCGACTCCAGTGTCGTCTTCTGTGTTGACGCCGTCATTGACGCCGTGAGCACGCAGGAACCACCAGGGACGGGAGCTCAGATCCGATCGCCACGGTGAAGACGTCGTCCGTAATTTGTTTAGAGTATTAAGCGGAGGTAATTAGCGGGAAGGTTAAGTAGGGTGATTTTTTGGTGGGAACAAAAAATTTCGGAGGGTAGCGGGAGGTTATTGGCGCAAAACTATATTTGACGCTAATTAGGTGGTGGGAAAGTAGATTTCTTTGGAGGGAATGTTTACAATAATGAAATAAATTGGAAAAATAAAATTTATGAAGGTAAACATCAAAAAAATTAGCAATTTGATTAACTAAAAAGCCATATTTGTGTAGGTAAACATGAAATTATTAATTTTTTTGCAAAATCGAAATTTATAAATCAAGGCATAAACATGTCGTCCATATTACAAGCTTGCCTAATAATATCAGGTATATGACGAAGCCAGACCTTTGTACATTTAGACGAATATCCCCAACGAGTTAAATAGTGGCTAACATTTCCTCTCCGGTCGCAGCCATATCGGCTCTACAGCTCATTGTCGAAGACCCTGGCAAACCTCGAAGGGGAAGCGCGGACACGCGGGCGGTTAAGGCGGTATGATCAAGCATCGTTCTTATGCTCGAGGAGGCACTCACACCCAAGTTGCGCAAAGAAGAAGGTGAGTGCGCCGCTGACGACCTCCCCTACAAGCTGACAATTTGACGAACATAATTATAATATGACACATGACACATGCCTATTTAGCTTATTTGTTATCCAAAATGTAAATGTAATGCATGCTAAAGATCATATGTGTAGAAAGCATATGCACCTGATATTTGAAGGCACACTTTCATGAAAAATATTCCACTAAAAAAGGGGAGTATGCACTAAGAAATTGATGGATTCAAATGTAGCATTAGGTAGCTGAAAAGGGGCTCTGTTTGGACATATGGACGCACATATGCACACATTCACTTCTGTTCTGAACATGGTTTTTTTTACGAAACCTCGTCAGAGGGCGGGGAGTTCCCGCATTGCATTATAGAAGAAAGAAATTGGTCCAGTTTAGAAAGGGAAACCGGACCCAAACCCCAAACATCGCACGGTTAATTCACGGGAACCGGCAAAACCACTTAACACTCTAAGAAGGAATTAAGGCACATCATCGGAGCCGGAAATAAGAGTCCCTAGGCCCAAAACCATTGGAAACATCTTATAACCGGCAAAGCCAAGCACCACAAACCCGAGAGCACTCACATAGCAGAAGGAGAGCTCGCACCTAGCCTTAAGAAGACAACAACTAAACATTAACTTGTACCAACTCACGAATCGCCTGGCGCGTCGTTGGCGAAACAGGCTGCTTGCACAATCGTAGATAAGGCTTCATCTTCTCTTGCACATCTTCCTCGGAGCCTTTCTGTGAAATCATGTCCTTTGGCAGTTCTCCGAAAGCCTCTGCCAATCTGTATTCAGCACGCTTGGCAGTGGGGATGGTGCAGTCCTTGTTCTTCTTTTCCAACCTACCACTTCGCCTCCCGACCCAAGGGGAGCCACCTTCCACCTGCAAGTCAATCGGTGCATCGAGCAAGGAAAGCGGTGCAGTGCAACTGAAGTTGTTCAAAAGCTCATCCAGTAAGGTGGCCGAGGTCTGGGAGAGCGGCACTCTGTTGCCACCAAGTGAGATGTCGGGCTCGAAGACCTTCAGGCTGAGAGAGTCTCCCGGTGGTGTCAGCTCCAGGGGCACCTCCTCAACAGCCAAAGCCACATCAGTCAGCTCCACACCCTTGTCAGCTGACACAACTTCATCAATGTTGTGTTGCTCCTCCAAACCTTGCAACAAGATCTCTGTAAGTGCAAGCAAGTATTATAAGTGTTGTCTTAGAAGTTGTTGGAACTTGGAACTTGGTTTAAGCAAATGGTTGCTGAAATCACTGTCTTTTGGTGCTGTATAACTCCAACTGTGATTGTATATAAGTATGCCTGCTGTTGGTACTTGTTGAAATATCATATGGAGTATGGATGTTTCTAACTTTATTATTCTTTTGGTGGAATATCTCTACTACTATAGTTTTGTCCACTCGGCAGCTTAACCAAAATGGAATCTATGCACATCAATTACATTCTCTAATTAGTATCCGTGTCGATCTGTTTACGTGTCTCATGTCAGATTCACTTGGATTATGATATAAGTTAAGGATCTGTGTGAGTTAGAACTCTTTTGTCACCAGCAGATTTGAAGATCTTTTATTATCACTGGACATACCCCTATTTTGTTGCATTCATGCAGCGAGTACGTAGGCAGCAAAAAAAGGGTTTGATCCTTGTGAAATACACAGACCAAAAGGAATATTTGTATAAGTATTTTTCCAACATATAGTACTAGCTCTATGGATTAGCAGTGAGCATTCATTTTTCAGTTATAGCATACAAGAAAAAATATGGTGCCTGGGGTTCGAACCCAGGACCTCCTTCTATGTATGATCATGAGTTACCAGTACAGCTGTAGTAGAAATCTTGTTAGATAACTATCTGTCATACTATTTAAACCGACTTTTCAGCCCGTAGGCTAACAAGTCCCGTTAATCGAGTTCCCTCACGCGATCCCCATCGGTTATTCCAATCCGCCCTGCCCTCTCACGACGCCGCCGCCGCCGCCGCCCTCTCACGACAAATTGCCCACGACGACGAGGAGAAGACGGTGGAACTGCCGCCACCGCTGCCCCCGCCTCCTCAAGCACATCGCCCCGCCAAGATCCGATAGACCTGTCGTTCGTCGCCGGAAATTCCCAGGTTATCTCCATACGCTGATGCAAGTATTCTGGCAATTCTGTTTAATGAAACATCACAGATTATTTTGATGTTGCAAATACTTGGGATCATTGTGACGAGTTCTGTACTCACTAGGTGGTGATTCTGCTAAGCATTTGTTCAGTTCCGAGACTGTTCCATATTCCTCCATAGTTCTAACTTTGATTTGCAAACTTGATTTGCAAACTGAAAGTCAAAATTCCCTTCTACCGCCAATGCTCCCAAACCAAAATGGTCCATATTGCCTTGAGACCGGCAATCACATTTTGCAGCAATACTCATAATTTTGCCTATAATCACGTTCAGGATGGGTATACACTTGCTGCTACTCAAACTTATCACTGAATCTATTTTTTGTTTCTAATTTCTAGGTTTTCTCTCACAGAACTTATATAATTTATCTATCTTAAGTTATTAGGACTCGTCATCAAAACCATAAGTAATTCATGGAATTTTGTCGACAATTGCAGTATGAAACGGAACTATAATACTGTACTTCTTCTTTATCTCGGCTCCCTTTCTTTTGTGTATCCTTCCAGTTAGATTCTAATTACAATAGAATGGAGTTATTTCTCTATGCAAGTATAGATTTGAGAGTTCTTGTGGATGCTACTTGTGTGTCTAGCCCCAGACATTAAGATTAATAATAAAGAGAACTATGGAAAAATATCTTGCTATGTCATTTTGCTAGACTGCTCAAATCTGAACCATGTTCGAACAACACTAACTTCACTATGCGTAGGTATTTTTGTCTGCTTTAAAATCAAGATGTCATAGTGAATAATACTCGCTTTTATGGTACCATAAACTTCCCAGATAGACATATGTCCTTATGGTATGCTCGATGAAATTCATAGTCTGAAAAAGTCACGCTGTGAATTAACATCTCGCTGGAATTAACTAATGCAGCTGCTATGTTTTTGACAGGACTAGCCTTACAAACATAAGGCAAAATGCCTCGAGATAAGACCTGGATGGAAAAGGAAAGAGATTCTCCTGAGTGGCAAGCTGGCATGATGGATTTCTTGGATTTAGCTTTTGCTGGTAAAAGTGCAAACTCATATATCCCATGCCCATGTAGGAAGTGTATAAATAGTGCTCAGAAAAAAAGGAGGGAGGTTCATAGTCACTTGCTGCACCATGGGATGGATCCGAACTACACTAACTGGATATACCATGGTGAGCAACCAGATGATTCCGATGATGATTCCGATGATGAAGACGCTGCAGATGATGGTGCTGGGTTGTGTGACATGCTCAATACTCTCATTAGGGGCACAGACATGGAAAGTAATGCAGATCATGATGGAGGTGCAGGAGACAGTCATGTGGATGATTCAAGCGGTGAAGGAAGGAACCAGGAGCCAAATGCAGCAGCCAAGATGTTCTTCGAACTATTGAAAGAGGCAAAAAAACAGTTGTACCCAGGTTGTGAGGAAGTCACGAAGCTATCTTTCATTGTGATGCTTTACCAAATCAAGTGCGTGACCGGGATGACCAACAGAGCATGCGACTTAATGCTGCAGATGTTCACGCGGGTGCTGCCGAAGGGTCACTGCATTCCTACTAATCTGGCAAAAGTAAGGAAGGTGATCCGGGAGCTTGGGCTGGACTACAAGAAGATACACGTGTGCGTTAATGATTGTGTGCTATTCCGTGGTGATCATGCTGATGCACAAGAATGCCCTGTCTGTCATGCGTCTCGATGGAAATCTACTCCTAACGGTGACGAAGAAAATGCATCAAGCAGTAAAACAAAGAAGCCAGTGCCACAGAAACTTCTATGGTACTTCCCACTCATTCCAAGATTGCAAAGGCTGTACATGACAGAAGCTATGTCATCACATATGAAATGGCATAAGGATAGTCGTGTCGATGATGGCGTAATGAGGCACCCTGCAGATTCGAAGGCCTGGAAGCATGTGATAAGAAATATCGTAAGAAGTTCTCAAAGGATGCTCGGAGTGTTCGGCTTGGCCTTGCTTCAGATGGATTCAACCCATTTGGGCTCATGAGTATATCACACACTACGTGGCCTGTCATTCTTATCCCTTATAACTTGCCACCTTGGATGTGTATGAAACAACAGAATTGGATCATGTCTATGATTATTCCAGGACCAAAGTCAGCTGGAAATAACATAGATGTGTACTTGCAGCCACTGGTTGATGAACTGAATATTCTGTGGGATAAAGGAGCTAACACATATGATGCTGCAACCAAAGAGAATTTCCAGCTGTACGCATGCTTGTTGTGGACCATCAATGACTACCCGGCTTTTGCAATGCTGAGTGGTTGGAGCACAAAAGGCAAGCTAGCATGCCTTCATTGCCACAGACATACAGATTTTCTGTGGCTCAAGTATGGTCGAAAGCATTGCTACATGGGACACCGGCGTTTTCTGCTCAAGAACCACAAATGGCGTCGAAACAAGGTATTGTTCAACAACAAGACAGAACCTAGGGATGCCCCAGTGGCACTTACTGGTGAAGAGATTGTGCGGCAGCTTGATAGCATTCAGCATGAACCATTTGGGCGAACAAATAAGAGAAAGCGACCAGAAACTAATATCTGGCATAACTGGAGGAAGAAAAGTGTATTTTTCCAGCTCCCATATTGGAAGCATTTGCTGGTTAGGCACAATTTGGATGTTATGCACATCGAGAAGAACATCTGTGACAGCGTTCTGGGGACTCTGCTTGAGATGGCTGGGAAATCAAAGGATGGTGTGAAGGCTCGTCTCGATTTGGAGGACTTGAAAATAAGGACGGACCAGCATCCAAAGCCCGGTAAGCTTAAGTATGACATGAAGAAAGGTTGCTATGCTTTAAAGAAGGAAGATAAGATATTGCTGCTCAAGTTTCTGCAGAGCATTAAGATGCCTGATGGATATGCTTCTCACATTAAGCGATGTGTGCTCCTCGATCAGTGCAAGATTACTGGGCTGAAAACTCATGACTGTCATGTTATATTTCAGAAACTTCTTCCTATTGCGTTGCGCAAGCTTCTGCCAGAGAACGTTCTTAACCCATTGCTTGAGCTGAGTAAGTTCTTTTCTGATTTATGCTCCAAGGAGTTAAGGATGAGGATTTGGAGAGGTTGAACAAAACAATTCCAGAAACTCTATGCCAGCTCGAGATGATCTTTCCACCAGCGTTCTTTGATATTATGATGCATCTCCCAATTCATCTCGCCGAAGAGGCCCGATTGGCGGGGCCTGTGATGTATAGATGGATGTATCCAGTCGAGCGATACTTGCGCACGCTGAAAGGGTATGTGCGTAACATGGCTCACCCAGAAGGTTCTATTGCAGAGGGGTACATACTCGAAGAGTGCATGACTTTTTGCAGTCGATTCGTCGATGGCATGCCTACAAAATAAGTCAGTCTGAACGCATGAAGATGGAGGTGCAGATCAACCACCAACAGGGATTTCCATAATGAGTACAGTTGATAACTCCAAGAAAGGTTTGCTCGTCAACAACTCTCTTTGCCTGAGGTTAATGACATGAGGCATTCATAATAACAAACTGCGAGGAAACCGCGCCATGGGCTGAGTAAGGATACCTATGTACTCATTTCACATCATTATGTGCATCAATAATGTCCTGTTGAATTAACAACCATTTCTCTTTTGCAGGAACATCTCCAGGAGCTCAAAACGAACAATTCTCGTAATCCTGATAAGCAACACGAGAAAGAGTTGTTGGCTGGTTGAGAGACGGGTAAGTTTCTTTCACATTTTCACTAACGCGTTCCCAGCACCGACGTACCAGCGCTGTACATTTCACTCACACATATAGTATTCCATTAAACAGATCACAGAACTCCACAAGGATGGGAAGGTCAGCGATCTTATTATGCACTAGCTAAGGACCTGATCACCTAGCTCGAGTTTACAATCGTACAGTTCTGAATGGTTATTACTTTCGGAATTCGTACATAGAGCGTGACTTGAGTACCCAAAATAGTGGCGTCATAGTCAAGGGCGATGAAAGAACAGGCAATATTGATTATTATGGGGTGATCAAGAAAATCATAGTTCTTGACTTCCCTCCTGGTAAGGAGGTCGTTCTATTCCAGTGTGACTGGTTTGATGTGCCTGCTGCCAATAGAACTCAGAGTAGGGGGTATAAGAAGGACAAATATGGAATTATTGACCTCGACACTACTCAGCGCCGATTTCAAGGGAGATCCTTACATTCTAGGGCTCCAGGCTGAACAGGTCTTCTATGTGAAAGATGTGAAGAACCCTGATTGGGCGACTGTTATAAAGATGAATCCACGCAATTTGTTCGCTCCTTCTGTTTTAAATGGTGTTGGCCTTGATGAAGCTGCTGTAGCCGATGAAGGCGGTGACGCAGACGTACTGGATGTCGTTGATGCGAGAATAATAGTGCCGGAAGCTACTGTACCTGATGAGATCACTAGTTGGTCCAGAAACGATGAAGGAACCAGCGTTGATGCTTCTGTCATCCAAAATATAAAACCTGTTGAGTTTGATGATGATCTACTCGAATCTGATGATGATTTGGATGATGATGAGGCTTACATAAATGATGGCCATGTCGCTCCTTTGGGACGAGAAGAATCGGATGACGACCTCGGGTTCTTTGTGTAGGCTCTAGTCTCTTGGTAAGATATTCCACATGCCAAGACATTAATACATATTCCTGTTTTTAATCAGTACTTGTATGGTTTCTGTCGGTTTGCATTTTCCGTTTGTTCAGACTTGATTCTTCAGTAATTACTATGAATGATGTTAGCTACAGCCAAGGTTCCTTCTAGGATAAATCTAGCGCTGGAAAGCCGGCTTTATATTTGCTCATCTGGATAATATGTATACCGTCGCAGTACACAAATGCACAAGCTGATACTATGTGTTGCTGTTATGATTCATCCTATGCATACCTTCCTTGTTGTCTAAACACATATACCTTACTTTATCAAGTCTAAAGTAGTTCCTGCAATATGCATACTGTTGTGTGAAGATGCCTCTTTTTCTTATGCTAGAAGTCAAACATGTCAGCTAGAACCTCACAGTAATTTTTGAGTCATAATTATATGTCAAACATGCATCAGTATGCGGTCTTTGTTGTTCATTAGGCTGATTGAACTGGTTCGTGTCCATATTCTTGGCAGTGCAGTCTTATTTTTACTCAGGCTTATTTAATTAGTATCCATGATTTAGATTTGGAGCTTTATCACAACTACATTTTAACATGCACATTGGAATATTCAAGGGCTCAATTGCTATCTGTTATGTCAGCCAGCTAGCTATCTAGGTGACTGATCCATTACAAGAAGAACATTCTTGGATAAATGCATAATATGTCTTCAGCTACCTAGTATTAATATCTGCAATTACATGTATAGAAAATTTTAGACAGTAGAAGATAAATATTAGATGTATTAGATTGTAATCTTGTAGTAACTGTATTTTTCATTTATATTTCAGATTCGTCAAGGCATAATCCTGTATGGACTGGAGATATAGTGCTTGGTAGAACTGCATGTACGAAGCTAAGTTAAAGTCTTTTGATAAAGGTGCTAGCAGCGAGCAAGAAGGCACAAGTGAAGTTCAACTTATGATTTGGGAGGTTAAATTGTAAGACATTGTCTTACAATTGGCTGTCAACTTTGCTTCATATGAATTATTAATATGGGCGTGTTTTTGTGCGGTATCTCCAGTGATCTTGTAGGAATTGTGAACCTGGTCGTGCTCTTGTGGTTGTGTGGATTCGATGATCTCATATGAACCTGTGCTCTTGCTTGAGGAAACAATGTTTTGTTCAGATCAAACAAGTGTTCTTGTCTTTGTGTATGTTTAAATATATGTTTGTTCTTGTCTGATGATCAGAGACTAAGCCTAAAGAGCGTCAGCGGTGTGGTTGCCAGCGATTTAGCTGTGCACCAAGGTTAATGGATTCTCCTTTCCCCTTTCAAAAAAAAAACAAGTTAATAAACAGAAAAAAAGGTGAAGGTCTCGGCCGAGCGAACCCGCCAGCCATACAGCCCAGCTCAGCAAGTTGTGCGCGGTGGCTGAAGTCCAGCCTGGAGTGCAGCCCAAACAGCGGCAGGTCGGCGGCCTCATGCGCTCGAGGCCCAGGCCCACCAAAGATATTAGAAGTTATAGGACTCGCGTTGCAACTTGTACACCAAATTGTGAGCTGGTGCGGTGGTACGCACGCTGAAGGAAAGGAAGGAGGTCGCTGGTTCGAGTACCCCGACTGCACTTTTTGCCGGGATTAATTCCTGACGAGCGTGGTCTGTGGGGTGTTGGGCCCTAGTCCGCGGGGTGTTGTGTGTCCGGCCCAAAAAAAAAGATGAAAATGTAGGTCCCATATTATAGAGGCTATAAATACATCTATAAAGTATACAAATAAACAAATAAAAACAAGGAGCGCTTCGAGAATATCGTTGCAATATCTTTCTTCTTTTCGCAACAGTAGGGATTGTTGCAATATGTAATATATATAACCACGAATATATTTTGTCGCAATACGTAATATTTATTGCAACGCAATAAATTTGAGGCAAAAAGCGGGCTACTACGACAAATGCATATTTTTGTCGCAATAGATATCCGTTTATTGCAACAACACCCATAACTACTACTACTACTGCCATCCAACCGTTGCAATATGAGCCCGAATATTACCACAAAATTCTGCTTTGTTGCAATACCCGCTCTCTATTGCAACAAAAATGGTTATTTCCCGCAACGCATCGCAATTGTCGCGATAGCACCGGCATATTGCAACACGGATGCAGTTTGTGGCAATACGTGCGCCCTATTGCAACAAAAAAGAGCGCTTATCGCCTCGAAACGAATCGTGGCAATAGATGGAAACTATTACCACGAATTGTAATTTTGTGGCAATATCAAGCCTTATTGCAACAAAAGATGCCCGTTGCAATAGTTATTGTTGCAATAGACCGGATTTCCTGTAGTGATTAGTTGGAGTAACGGGGGGTGGTGAAGTGATAAGCTGACAACTTGAATATCATGATCCATTGGGTGTTTACCTTACTTTGTTGCCTCACTAGGGATAAACCAAAATACCATGTTGAAGGGTAGGAGTGACATGCCTCTACCTAAGACTAGATCCATCATGTGTTTATTTTAACTTCATGTCATTGATCTTAAAGCTATACTCTGATGCTATCTTAATTACTAAGGTGCATGATTTATTTCACATCTTGGTGGAGTATAAGTGAGACTAATAATCTCTATGTTAGGACGTGATGCTCATATAATTAGTAACATGAATGAACTTGTTTGCAATCTCATATGTTAAGTCTATGTCTACTTGTTTGCCACACTATATTAGAGAGAGAGTGCATTTGTGAAACCATGAACCCCGGTCCATTTTAATCATAAGAAACACTTTTCCAACCACTTTCAAGCATCTTTTACATTCAGCCATTTTTAAATCAGAAATACAAAACACTTTTACTTCTTGCATTCACATATAAAAACCCCAAAAATACCATCCATCATCACTACTATCATCCTTGCATTATTATTTATCACCATTGCATTTTTATTTGTTGTTTTGCATTCATTATTATCTTAATATCATTCTCACACCTGTGCTTGACAACCACTTGGTGAGGTTGAGGGCACAAAGCAATTTACTTGTTTGCAGGAAATCTAGAGAAGGACAAGAAGATAAAACCCACACTATTGATTCCCCGAGAGTTCGATATTAAACCCTCGAGTCACCCTCGTGGGGAAAATCTTCCACTACTACATACTCTGCACTTAGAGGCTCAACCTAACCCATATTTCTTTCAGGGTATCAAGAGTGCTTGTTGGCGAAGCTGAGGGAGACTTCAACTACACGCCATCAGACACGCACGAAGGCGGCCGGCACAAAAGGGGAAGGGAGAACTTGGCGCAACATCATCGGGTTCACGGGCACGGACAACACGACAACAGAGACGAACCACGAGCACGGCCATCGGGAACACGACACGGGGAAGCCACACGTCGGGTACGGACACGATAGCAGCAGCAGCACGGGCACGGAGACGGAGAGGAGGTGGCCATCGGGACGGGCTGTAGGAGATAGCGCGGGATGGCAAGCGCAGGAGGCGAGCACGAGGGCGACGCGAGGATGAGGGTGCGGGTGGAGGTCGACGCTGGAGAGCCGGAAGGGAGCGAGCGGCCGGGCCGGTGCTGGTGAGGGGAGGTGGTGGCCGCGGCGCGAGCTGGGGCGGCCTGCGACGAAGACGGGGATGTCGGCGACGGGGGAGACGTGCTTCACTGGGAGGTGACGATGCGGAGCAGGGCCGCGACGAGGAGGCGTGATGGAGCTTGGCTCGGCGGGGAGCAGAGGAGCCAGGCGATCTGGGCCGACGGCGAGCTTGTGCGGGAGCGGAGCCGAGCTCGGAAAGGCGTCGGGCTCGAGCTCGAGCTGGCCGCGGGGCACGGTGTTGTGGGGCCGGGAAGGAGAGGCGGGGAGAGGGAGCGGGTCGAGGGGAGGGAGCTCGTGGGAGCGGGTCGGGCACGGGGAGGAAGAGAGAGGCCACGGGAGGAGAAAGGGGAAAAAACAGGATAAGGAGAGGAAGAAAGAAACCAGGGACCCGATTGCAAAACCCAGGGGCCTGATTGCAAGGTGGAGGGGCTTGTCTGTGAAAGACAGAAAACATAGGAGGGTGGCTGCAAAAGACAGGGGTAGGAACAGAAAACTGCCAGGGGAAAACCCTAGGGTTTTGGAGGTTAGGTGGGCTTGGGCCGGTTTGGGCTACTCTCTCGCGCACTCAAACTTTTATTTTCTTTTTGCGAAATAAATTTGGCAATTTAATTTTTCAAAACCGAGACGACTGTCTCGGTAAAACTTTTGTGACAACTTTAGCAAAAGTAAAATAGGGTTTAATAAAAAATAGTTTTTGTTGCCAAAATATGCGATGCGCATGATGCTGATGTCATGATGATGCAAAAATAAAAAACAAACAAAAATCTAAATTGGGGAAAACCCCACGACATTACACTTAATTATCCACATAAGCCTATTATGGAGAATAAAATTTGAAAAAAAATAAAATATCGTGGTATTTTGCCGACCGTAGATTTTTGTTCTGCAGGGCCACGCTCAACAGATCAGTGGTGGCACATGGAAGACAAAGTTTTACATATTGAGTTCCACTCGGCACATGTGGGACACCATAATGATTAGGATCCCCAGACAGCGCCCCGAATGAATCATCTTGCAGTACAAGCCACGTCAAAATCGATGTGTGGATTCGGAAAAACAGGTTGGTGTGGGCCTGCCCGTAGTCTGCCCCTTTGGCATTAATTAGGCCCCCCAATACACCAAGTTTTGGAACTGAGTATGACTCCTCTGCTATGAAGTTTATAATGAGTCTGAGTCGACTCCTGAGGAGCCAACCCGGAGGCTAGCATGCCAAGTCTCATCCTCCACTCCAACGAGTGTGGCTGACAACTTGATCATAGATTATCATGTTGATGCAGCATTTTATGTTTTATCGGTTGATAAAAGTCTCAACTTTATGTGATCCATGGATTGTATTCGTTTAATAAGTCAATAAAATGGCTATATGCATCACTTTTGATGTAGAAGCTGGGACTATCCCCATTTTGCAAAAAAACTATATGGATATGGTAGCTACATCATTTTCTAGATAAACCATTGCAAGTGCTCGACAGTAATAATCTCAACCCGATTGGTGCCTTATTACCATGTTCCGAACCTCCATCTCTAATTAGAATTGTAACTCTGACGACGCATCACTATTTCTGAATGATTCGGTCCTCAAGAACATTTAGGCGGCGCCTCAAAAAACACAACTATAAGAGTAAGATAATTGTGCACATTTGTTCCATTCACCAGGTATATACCTGGCAGGCGTGTGCAGCTCGCCTTGCTACGACATTGTGTGACACCTTCTTCCAGCTTGTGATACATTATCTTCTTGCTGGTTAGTTGGAAGCCTAGAAATCAGACCGACTGGTAGATACACGTCATGATCAGGCATTACATCGGTTCGACGACAATACTATTAGATTGATGCACTAGCCAATTATCCCAAAGTCCGAACTGATGGGAAAGACTGTGCAATATATTATATTTCTAACACTCCCACTCACGTGTAGGCTGTGGACTTTTCTCACAAGCCTAGGACGTGGACTTAGGGTGTCCGCAGCTATTTATTTTTAATAGCGCGTTAGCCAGGATTTGAACTTGAGACCTCTGGCTCTGATACCATATTATATTGATGCACTATCCAATTATCCCAAAAGTCCGAACTGATGGGAAAGACTGTGCAATATATTATATTTCTAACAAATACTTGCAATAGTGCCAATAGTTCCTGCAACATTAGATCGTGCTCCCAATGTCTCCGATTCCTAGTATCGACACGAGGCCGACTACGATAGCGGATATGAAGCATTGTGTTACCTCTCATTGCTCTCCAAGTTCTGCCCTTTCCATAGTTTTGTGCAAACCAATTTTTTTACCTATATATAACTCTACTAAAGAAAGACTAAAAGTTTCCGACCACTCAAGACAATGACCGAACTTAGCTTGGCCGTGGGGTATATATAACAAGGAGAAGGGTATTCTCACCTACCATTGTACATGTATGGGTGGCAAGATGCATAAGAGCATCTCCAACAGACGCGGGGCGGAGCGGCGCGCTAATTTTTTCTAGCGCCAAATTAGCGGTTTTAGCGCGCCGTGGCCGAGATAGGTTTTCCGGACGCGCTAAAATATGGCGCGCGGCGTGGCAGCAGTTACCAGACGCGCTAAAATATGCATCACCACAGCACGCCGGCGAGATAGGTTTTCCGGACGAACAGCGACGAGATTTTAATTTAAACGATATTTTTATAAACGATGAAAATTAAACTAAAACGAACACTAAACTAAAACAACGAAAATTAAACTAACACGAACACTAAACTAAAACGATAAAACTAAAAATCGTCGTCCG
>QRDG01001272.1:91819-162755 GCA_012064385.1 Puccinellia tenuiflora
CAAATGCATCACCACAATCACTAAGGGACAAAGAGAAGAGATAGTGTAGATGCTTTGAGATAGGCAACAAGTATCTCAAAGAAATAATACCAATTGAAGACAAGGTTTTTTGCACTTTCATCACAAATATCACAAGATATACCAAGTGAAGAAAAAGGCCAAAACCACAAACAATTGCACATAAAAGATTTCATGCCAAGAAGCAACCTACACAAGGTTGAGACTAGAAAAGTATGAATGGGATAGATACTTGTTACCGAAATGCATTGACGATGAAGAAGATGAGATTTGTTATCATCAAAGCTTGACTCCGATAATCACACGGTGAGAACACCTTTCTTATGAATGAGGCAAGCGTCCAATGCATCTCCATTTTACCTAAAACAAAATATATAGGAAACACTCCACATAAATATGTGCATATCGATATGAAACTAAATTTCATGCACATCTTAGCCGATTTAGGATTTGGGGAGTATCCCCTATATATTGGAACTAGAAAGACAAACATGCCATATTATATATATATAGAGAGAGAGCAGGACTATTCTACAACCCCTCTTAAGAGTTGTAGAATAGGTATTCTACAACTCCTGCCTAGATTAAAGACCTTCTGAACCTCACCCGACCCGCACTGAAAAAAAAAACCAACTGCCCGCTCCGCTGACCCACGCGACCCGGCCTCTCCACCTTCTTCCCCATCGCGCCCCACCCACCTCGCTCGTCCTCCCACCCCGACATCCAGCGCCTCCGTCTTCCGTCTCCAGCGCCGCCGGTCGGCCGACCTCCAGGATGCCGCTCCCACCTCGTCCCTGACGCGCCGCCCCGCCTCCATCCCCGTCCCTCCCCACAACCGCCTCCGTCTTCCATCTCGGTTGTAGCGCCCCGACCCCAGAACTATACAGTGAAGCATTGTGCAACCGGTCATGCTACACAATCGAAGGTTACTGGGTTTACCAATCCCAGGCCAAAACCTTTGGCAGGTGTGCTCGGAATGGATCATCGGCACACAACACCTCGATCATGCCATAAGCTCAGACATCGCTATCACGTATAATTAAGAGACCGAAACTTGTGGAACAACTGGCACATCACAGACTCTACGACACAAAGAAATCATAGAGCAACTCATATAGTTGAGAAAGATACAAATGACACATCAGAGGTCACAGACCCATCATTACACAAGCGGAAGCAAATATAGTTGTCTAAACAACAAGATCCAAATTATGGCCTAAGAGGCCTACACATAAACATAACCCATGCCAGCTTGTTCCGACGTCCCAAGCTGCCACCTGGGAACCCCAGACTACTCGTCGATGTCAACGTAGAACCCACCTTCTAGTTCGGTGACGTCCTCCTCTGAAACAAGTAATAATCAACAAAGCAAGGCTGAGTACGACGTACTCGCAAGAATTAGTAGGGCGATATAGGCCCGATGCTGTTTGGCTTCAAAGCTATATAGTAGTTGTTTTGCATAAAGCTAGTTTTTATCCTTCCGAAGACTAAGACTCATGGCATCGACTACTCAGAGGTTTTTCATAAGGGGATAAGATAGTAAACTTTTCTTCTTCGGTTCCCATGGAACCTACATCATTCAGAATCACCACTTATCTTCACCAAGGCACTCCCTCGAATCGCCCTCGAGGAAATGAACCTTTTATCACACGTTGATTATTCAACCTCTAGCTGCCAGATTTTAATTAAGATCAGGTTCAGGTTGTCTATGAGCTAATCCGCCTTTCCCAAGATTTTGTCCATAACCGTGGACACGGCTTTTCGAAAAGATTAAACCCTGCAGGGGTGTACCGTTTTTACCATTGGTACCGTCCGACCCCTTGCCTGTACATTTAGCTCTCTTCCGGGGAAAGCCGGAAGGGCGGGCGCGGTTAAACCTTTACAAAGCGTGAGACTATCCAAGGGTCATCGTGACGACATGACAAGTTCAGCGCCTATTTCAACACCCTGCCCCATCGCCACTCCTATCACCACCATCATCATCATCATCATCATCATCATCTTTTTCATCCATCCAACTCACACGCAAATGGAAAGCGCAAACTAGAGGACCCTTGGATACGCCCGCACTAATTATTCGGTTAGTAAGGAGCCCATACTCCCACCTTTGGAAGCACGCTCGGTTCTTGGTTCTAGCTAAAAGCACTCTCAGCCTAGGCGGCAAGAATGAGGAAAAACACCAACAACCTTGTTGGCAACTCATCCAAGCCTTTTAGCAAATTAATTAGTAACACAAGTTTCCACCTTTGTCCGAACATTCAATCCACTTCACAATTATGGAATTTATTCAACGGACAACTTAAGCATTGCGACTAAGCATGGCTAAGCATATCTAAGCATGACATACATCAGATAGGATTTATCTCAGGCCAACACATCAACCTATGGTTCATAGGTAGGGAAACATAGTAATGGTTCAGGGAGCATGCAAGTTATAGGAATTCCATCCACTGAACAAGTTGTTGCTAGAATCGAATGAAATATTATGGTGGATAAAATACTTGTACTAATAGGATGAGATATGCCAAGAAGGTTAGGTTAGCTCTTGCCTTGTTGATAATGATGGTCGCACTGGTTGTCGAGGTATTGTGGTGGAACCTCGACTCCTGAATCTACCGAAACACAAACAATACAGGAAAAGAAATAAATAACACGAATACAAGGTGCAATGCACAAACATGATGAGATGGTCATATTATGCACTGAAATAATATTGGGCATCTCCCACAAGTTAAATGGAATCTACCCTAAAATAAATGTTGCAATTAACGGGTAAAACTCCATATTTCACTTAGTGATGTAATTAATTACCCAACATGTTCAGTACTGAAGTATGAGGTCTACATGCATGTAAATGACATTATTTGATAGATGTTAATCCACTGATCATTTTGGTATATCATTTGCAATTTTTGGATTAATATTTATCAAGTTATGATAATTTCAATATTTGATTTAATTCTGCCATTTTATTTATGTTCATTTAAACAGCACCATTATTAAATCTAAAATTCTATAAAATGACATAAGATTGTAGGTCATTGCTTGCTGAACATTTTGAGCTATTAAACATAATTTTTGAGTAAACCAAACTCAAGTTATGAATTATCTAAAGTTGGAATTTAAATCTGCCATTTTAGTAATTTTAATTAAACAGCAAGTTAAATATTTATTATTGCATGGAAAATGGAACTAAAACTTAGATGTTGTTTTCCTGAACATTTTGAGAGCTTAACCATAATTTTTTGACAAATATTCATAAAGTTATGGAATTTCCAAATTCAACATTTATTCTGCCTTTTCTGTTTTTATTGAATAAAGGCAATTTAATTTGGTCAATTAATTTAGCCAATGGTACTAACAGATAGACATTTTATTGCTGAGCATTTTGACATATTATTTGCAATTTTCTGAGTTATAAAACTCTAGATATGAATTTCCAAAATTTGAATAATTAATAGATGATTTACCTTTCACATTTAAATTCAATTTTTACCATTCAAATGCATGTATGAGTGACATATTTGGATAGGTAGTGAAATTATAAACTTTCTGATAGCTCATTGGTATTTTTCTGATCTACCATTTAACAGATATTGCAATTACAAGGTTCATATTATTTTCTGTTTGAAAATGAAATTCCAGAGAAAACTGCCCGGCCGTTTTGCACCCAGGCCCAGCTACCCACAGAGGCTGACGCGCGGGGCCCGAGCCACGTCTGCTACCACGCCAGCATGGTGGCCCGCGTGCCGGTTTGACCTTGGCGCGTTGCCACGACCGGTACCCGAGCGACGGTGACCGCCGGCGGTGGCTCGGACGAAGACGGCGGAGTACGGCGTTCGGAGGCGAGATACCGGGCGCATTCGACGCGCCCGTCCACAGCGAACTAGTTGACGGCGGCCCCGCTAGCTGATGGTGACGGGAGTGAGGCGAGCGTCGGCGACCAGCGGCGGCCGACGACGAGCTAACTAATCGGGGAAGAAAAAGAAGGAGAGGGGGAGAACGAGGACGCTCAGGAGGGAGACCAGCTCACCCTAGAAGCGTGGGTGGTCGCGGCGGTGGCGGAGGAGGCCTGGAACGGCGGCGATTCGGGAAAAACGGCGGCGGCCGTACCGGAGAGGAAGCAGACGGTGGCGGCGACCAACGGCTTCCCGGCTCGATTCCTGCGGCGTGGATGAAGAGGGCGACGAGGCGGAGAGGTTGGTGGCGTCGGCTCGCTCCGGGGAAGCTTCAATCGGCGGGACGGTGCGGCGGCCGGAGGCGGGAAATGGCGGCGTCAGAGAAATTAGGGTTAGGGTTCTTCGGTGCGGGGGAAAGAGAGGGGTGAGAGAGAGAGAAGCAGAGGGCGCGGCAAGCTCCACTTATCCACGAGGGGGGGGGTCAGGGAGCGAGCGAGGGCATCTCGGCCATGGTGGCATGGCGCGGCAGTGCCGCCCACTGTGGCGACAGGGAAGATGGCCTTTTGCCAAAAAAAAACCTGCCCATTTTTCCTTTTCCAGAATTTTAAAAATTTCAGGGTTATAGGTATTTAAATGAGGCCTTTAAACACTTTTAGAAATTCTGGGAAAATTCATGTAGGCTCCCCATCTCATGTAGAAGCTACACAAAAATCGGTTCTGCTAAATAAAATGTTTTGCAACACATTTGTTCATAGGATTTGAATATGTTCATTTTTGATAAATTGCAAAATGTATTTATTTGGAGCATTTATATATTTCCAAAAATAATGAAATTAAACATGGAGGCTCCTCATATATTAAGGAAGCTCCCATAATTTTATTTGGAAAATTTGAAATGTTTAACTTGGTTTCAAATTTAAGAATTGGTTTAACTCAAATTTGAAGTCCCAATTTATTTAATTGTTTGGTAACATTTGACTTTGCCCAATTCATTATGAAATGTATTCTTGGAACTTCCTGGACAAATATGTAAGCTCAAGAATATTTTGTTTTGCCAATTTGAGCAATTGCATTTGGTTTGGAATTTTAAGAAGTGTTTGCTTCCTGCTAAATGTTTTCCATGTTTACAATATTTAATTTAGCAATTTAAATATGTATGCCATGATGCAATGCAATGCAAAAAGTGAAAATTTGGCCCATATTTTAGGGTACCAATTCTGGGCTGTTACAAATCTGCCCCCCCTTACAAGAATCTCGCCCCGAGATTCCTAGAGTAGGAAGAGGGAAGAGGGAAACATGGCAACCCTTAACTTCAACGATCTTCTCGATCCCACGGTGATCTTCCTTGTTGCAGAGAGTAAGGTAACAAGCATGACGTGCCGACGAGAAAGTCAGAAGATAGTTCAAGGGGACAGACAAGTTTTCTCCAAGGTTGGAAATATGAACTTTGCACAAGACCATAAGCCATTGGGGAAAACTAGGAACAACTTGACCATACAAGGTCGAGCAGAGGATAGGAGAAATGACCGAGAGACATTTTTAGCAACACCACGTTAATGTTCTCCTCGATGTTCTAGATACCACTATCAGGCTTCGGAAAAGCCCTCAATAGGTCATCAAGTAGAGGTCGGACCTTTAAGATTGCAAAGAGACCATAAGGGCAACTTCTAGAACAAGTCGCACAATAACCTCATGGAGAGTGGTTTGATTTTTACGAAAGGCAAGAGGATATCACAATAGGCCTTCCAGTTAAGTAGGGCAACCACAACCTCAAACTTGCCGGATTTACACAAGGCCTATGTCATACTCTTAAGAACACCAACCATCATTCCTGCTTGAGATTCAGATTTGGTTAGGCATGCGGAAATTTCAGACTTGACATGTCCGAGGGAGGAGTTACAACAGTTAACAAGGGTAAGGATCTCAAGAATTGACTACAGTGTCAAGCTCCAGAACACGCGCTAGATTGCGATCAAAGTCCTTGGATTCCAAAACAATAACAATTGCTAAGAATATCCGATTACCACCTCAATATGCATCCTCAACAATCTCGAGCCCGAGTAGCTCGGAGGTAGATGGATAAGGAAGGGTAGGAGCATCACTTCATCCAGTACGTCATGAGACTAAGCACGACCTCTGGACATAAAAGAGTGTGACACGCTAAGGTTGAACAGAACAAAAGCGGGACAAGCCTCTGATTCTGCGGATTACAATACTTTGACCTGGTCTGAGAAATGGACAAGGTACCGGAGTTTGTTTCTCCTAACATCCCGATGTGGAATGTCTTGACGGACCACAAGGGTAACATGCATCGGAACACACCAATGCACGATAACACTTGACTGTCAACAGACAGACACAGGTCGAACAACAGATTAAGAGTAAGGAACATGCTTTAGGAGAAATCCCAAGATGTTGCAGAAGCACAAGATAGCACTCTTCCAACAACTAGTGCTGAAAGGGTTTGACTAACAAGGGTTATTGGAGGAACACAGACATTGATGGAAACTTGCTAAGAGCAATCTTGTCGTGATCCAGATGGTTTCATGACAGAATATCCAGCTATAGCTCATGACAGGGAAGAGTTTTGTTGCCGCAATTCAATTACGACTACAACCACCAAATTGAAGATTAACTTCAAATTTAGCCAACCTGATGTAGGGTTTGACAATTAACATCAGGGTTTCAACGGGAAGGATCTTGGGTTAAAGGTCAGCTTCATGTACTGGGACTCACGGATAGCATAGTGCTCACATGGGTGACAACCCTCATGAATCAATACACCAGAATTCCAGTACAATCCGGGACCTTCGGTTCAAGACCATGGGCTAAAACAAAGGAATGTCTTGACGATCCGCAATACTTCCTCTCTTCGGGCTTTAGAACGGGCAGACGAGCAGAGCTAACCAGTAGACTAAAGGTAGAAGCCAACCCCGTGAACCTAAATTCTTGAATCGCCAGACGAGCAGAAGAACCGCTAAATCAAATAGAGGTAAGATGTCTCCGAGATTAGAGGGAATTGGGTAAGGAGTAAAAAGAATCCTAAGATGGTTTTCACAACTCCTTTTTAGGTTATAAATAGTTTTCACGACACTAGACTCGACATCGACCAATAGAACGGGTTTCCTACAGGCAGTCCTGCTCTGATACCAACTTGTAGCGCCCCGACCCCAGAACTATACAGTGAAGCGTTGTGCAACCGGTCATGCTACACAATCGAAGGTTACTGGGTTTACCAATCCCAGGCCAAAACCTTTGGCAGGTGTGCTCGGAATGGATCATCGGCACACAACACCTCGATCATGCCATAAGCTCAGACATCGCTATCACGTATAATTAAGAGACCGAAACTTGTGGAACAACTGGCACGTCACAGACTCTACGACACAAAGAAATCATAGAGCAACTCATATACTTGAGAAAGATACAAATGACACATCAGAGGTCACAGACCCATCATTACACAAGCGGAAGCAAATATAGTTGTCTAAACAACAAGATCCAAATTATGGCCTAAGAGGCCTACACATAAACATAACCCATGCCAGCTTGTTCCGACGTCCCAAGCTGCCACCTGGGAACCCCAGACTACTCGTCGATGTCAACGTAGAACCCACCTTCTAGTTCGGTGACATCCTCCTCTGAAACAAGTAATAATCAACAAAGCAAGGCTGAGTACGACGTACTCGCAAGAATTAGTAGGGCGATATAGGCCCGATGCTGTTTGGCTTCAAAGCTATATAGTAGTTGTTTTGCATAAAGCTAGTTTTTTTCCTTCCGAAGACTAAGACTCATGGCATCGACTACTCAGAGGTTTTTCATAAGGGGATAAGATAGTAAACTTTTCTTCTTCGGTTCCCATGGAACCTACATCATTCAGAATCACCACTTATCTTCACCAAGGCACTCCCTCGAATCGCCCTCGAGGAAATGAACCTTTTATCACACGTTGATTATGCAACCTCTAGCTGCCAGATTTTAATTAAGATCAGGTTCAGGTTGTCTATGAGCTAATCTGCCTTTCCCAAGATTTTGTCCATAACCGTGGACACGGCTTTTCGAAAAGATTAAACCCTGTAGGGGTGTAATGTTTTTACCATTGGTACCGTCCGACCCCTTGCCTGTACATTTAGCTCTCTTCCGGGGAAAGCCGGCAGGGCGGGTGCGGTTAAACCTTTACAAAGCGTGAGACTATCCAAGGGTCATCGTGACGACATGACAAGTTCAGCGCCTATTTCAACACCCTGCCCCATCGCCACTCCTATCACCACCATCATCATCATCATCATCATCATCTTCTTTTTCATCCATCCAACTCACACGCAACTGGAAAGCGCAAACTAGAGGACCCTTGGATACGCCCGCACTAATTATTCGGTTAGTAAGGAGCCCATACTCCCACCTTTGGAAGCACGCTCGGTTTCTTGGTTCTAGCTAAAAGCACTCTCAGCCTAGGCGGCAAGAATGAGGAAAAACACCGACAACCTTGTTGGCAACTCATCCAAGCCTTTTAGCAAATTAATTATTAACACAAGTTTCCACCATTGTCCGAACATTCAATCCACTTCACAATTATGGAATTTATTCAACGGACAACTTAAGCATTCGACTAAGCATGGCTAAGCATATCTAAGCATGACATACATTAGATATGATTTATCTCAGGCCAACACATCAAGCTATGGTTCATAGGTAGGGAAACATAGTAATGGTTCAGGGAGCATGCAAGTTATAGGAATTCTATCCACTGAACAAGTTGTTGCTAGAATCGAATGCAATATTATGGTGGATAAAATACTTGTACTAATAGGATGAGATATGCCAAGAAGGTTAGGTTAGCTCTTGCCTTGCTGATAAAGATGGTCGCTCTGGTTGTCGAGGTATTGTGGTGGAACCTCGACTCCTGAATCTACCGAAACACAAACAATACAGGAAAAGAAATAAATAACACGAATACAAGGTGCAATGCACAAACATGATGAGATGGTCATATTATGCACTGAAATAATATTGGGCATCTCCCACAAGTTAAATGGAATCCCCTAAAATAAATGTTGCAATTAACGGGTAACTCCATATTTAACTTAGTGATGTAATTAATTACCCAACATGTTCAGTACTGAAATATGAAGTCTACATGCATGGAAATGACATTATTTGATAGATATTAATCCACTGATCATTTTGGTATATCATTTGCAATTTTTGGATTAATATTTATCAAGTTATGATAATTTCAATATTTGATTTAATTCTGCCATTTTATTTATGTTCATTTAAACAGCACCATTATTAAATCTAAAATTCTATAAAATGACATAAGATTGTAGGTCATTGCTTGCTGAACATTTTGAGCTATTAAACATAATTTTTGAGTAAACCAAACTCAAGTTATGAATTATCTAAAGTTGGAATTTAAATCTGCCATTTTAGTAATTTTAATTAAACAGCAAGTTAAATATTTATTATTGCATGGAAAATGGAACTAAAACTTAGATGTTGTTTTCCTGAACATTTTGAGAGCTTAACCATAATTTTTTGACAAATATTCATAAAGTTATGGAATTTCCAAATTCAACATTTATTCTGCCTTTTCTGTTTTTATTGAATAAAGGCAATTTAATTTGGTCAATTAATTTAGCCAATGGTACTAACAGATAGACATTTTATTGCTGAGCATTTTGACATATTATTTGCAATTTTCTGAGTTATAAAACTCTAGATATGAATTTCCAAAATTTGAATAATTAATAGATGATTTACCTTTCACATTTAAATTCAATTTTTACCATTCAAATGCATGTATGAGTGACATATTTGGATAGGTAGTGAAATTATAAACTTTCTGATAGCTCATTTGTATTTTTCTGATCTACCATTTAACAGATATTGCAATTACAAAGTTCATATTATTTTCTGTTTGAAATTTAAATTCCAGAGAAAACTGCCCGGCCGTTTTGCACCCAGGCCCAGCTACCCACAGAGGCTGACGGCGGGGCCCGAGCCACGTCTGCTGCCACGCCAGCATGGTGGCCCGCGGGCCGGTTTGACCTTGGCGCGTTGCCACGACCGGCACCCGAGCGACGGTGACCGCCGGCGGTGGCTCGGACGAAGACGACGCAGTACGGCGTTCGGAGGCGAGATACCGGGCGCATTCGATGCGCCCGTCCACGGCGAACTAGTTGACGGCGGCCCCGCTAGCCGATGGTGATGGGAGTGAGGCGAGCGTCGACGACCAGCGGCGGCCGACGGCGAGCTAACTAATCGGTGAAAAAAAAGAAGGGGAGGGGGAGAACGAGGACGCTCAGGAGGGAGACCAGCTCGCCCTAGACGCTTGGGTGGTCGCGGCAGTGGCGGAGGAGGCCTGGAGTGGCAGCGATGCGGGAAGAACGGCGGCGGCCGTACCGGAGAGGAAGCAGACGGTGGCGGCGACCAACGGCTTCCCGGCTCGATTCCTGCGGCGTGGATGAAGAGGGCGAAGAGGCGGAGAGGATGGTGGCGTCGGCTCGCTCCGGGGAAGCTTCAATCGGCGGGACGGTGCGGCGGCCGGAGGCGGGAAATGGCGGCGGCAGAGAAATTAGGGTTAGGGTTCTTCGGTGCGGGGGAAAGAGAGGGGTGAGAGAGAGAAGCAGAGGGCGCGGCAAGCTCCACTTATCCACGAGGGGGGGGCAGGGAGCGAGCGACGGCAGCTCGGCCACGGCGGCATGGCGCGGCAGTGCCGCCCACTGTGGCGACAGGGAAGATGGCCTTTTGCCAAAAAAACCCTGCCCATTTTTCCTTTTCCAGAATTTTAAAAATTTCAGGGTTATAGGTATTTAAATGAGGCCTTTAAACACTTTTAGAAATTCTGGGAAAATTCATGTAGGCTCCCCATCTCATGTAGAAGCTACACAAAAATCGGTTCTGCTAAATAAAATGTTTTGCAACACATTTGTTCATAGGATTTGAATATGTTCATTTTTGATAAATTGCAAAATGTATTTATTTGGAGCATTTATATATTTCCAAGACTAATGAAATTAATCATAGAGGCTCCTCATATATTAAGGAAGCTCCCCATAATTTTATTTGGAAAATTTGAAATGTTTAACTTGGTTTCAAATTTAAGAATTGGTTTAACTCAAATTTGAAGTCCCAATTTATTTAATTGTTTGGTAATATTTGACTTTGCCCAATTCATTATGAAATGTATTCTTGGAACTTCCTGGACAAATATGTAAGCTCAAGAATATTTTGTTTTGCCAATTTGAGCAATTGCATTTGGTTTGGAATTTTAAGAAGTTTTTGCTTCCTGCTAAATGTTTTCCATGTTTACAATATTTAATTTAGAAATTTAAATATGTATGCCATGATGCAATGCAATGCAAAAAGTGAAAATTTGGCCCATATTTTAGGGTACCAATTCTGGGCTGTTACATCGGTGCCGCCCTAACCTTCCAGCGCCCCGCAAATCGGCGTCGCGTTCCCCTCCGGCGGGGCGGCCCCGACCTCCGTCGTGCGCCGACCTGGGAGAGCCCCGACATCCACCGCGCGCTGCCCTGGGAGGGCCCCGAGCTCCGTCCGCCCGCTGCCCGAGAGGGCCCCCACCTGCGCCGCCTCGCCTGCGCCCCGCGAGGGACCCGACCACGCCTCCCTGGAGGCCCTGGACATGCGCCTCGAGCCGCCTGGGAGGCCCCCCATCTGCGCCCGCCGCCCCAGCCACCAACACTCACTTCCATGGCCGCCCTTCCTCATCCTTCCGAGGACCGGCCGCTGCCCCCGGTGTGTCCCCTTTCTGCCGGCGGCACGTTTGGATGGAGGTTCAGAGATGCACGTGGCGGAGCTCCTGGACCTGCTCGCCGGAGATGGAGGTCGTGCCCTGCACCAGGTTCCCACACGAGCTTCAGTGGTGTTGCGCCAAGACGGCGCCGTATCAAACTGCGTCGCCCCTCTTTCTGAACTTCAGTGGATGCGGATCTAAACTCCAACCGAAGCGTGACCGGGTCAAGGTCCAGAGCGGCAACAACGTACATGAAGTTAGTTATTTGTGATTGTGAAGTCTAGAGAGACAGATGTGGGAAGTTCGTTTTTCAGGTAGTGAAGTTGTTCTTTTTTGTGAAGTTTGGAAAAAATAAACCGAGAAGTTTAGTTGCAATTTTTTTTGTGAAGTTCACCTATGTGACCGAGTGGTTTTCTACTACTGATGAACTTACGTGAAGTCCACTTATTAAATCACCCGAAGTTACGTTGCAGTAGTGTGACAATGTAAAATCCATATATGAAAAATAAGTGAAGTTTATTAGAAAATAAGCCGAAGTTCATTTACGGGACGGGCGAAGTTTAGATATGATACAAATGACGAGCGAAGTTCAGGAAAAAAGGTGGTCAGCCGAGAAAAGTTCATTTGCGAAATTTCTGTGAAGTTCACTTAGGTGACGGGCGAAGTTTACCAGTGTAACAGGCGAAGTCCACCTTTTTTATTCGGGGGTTCACTCCAAAAAAAAATATAGAAAGGCTACTAAAAAGAGTTCTTTTTTAATTTTCAGGAGTTCACCTTTTTTGTCGAAGTTCATTTCCACCATTACAGAAGTTCATTATTATTTTAAGGAAAAACCCGCATGAATTTACTTGGTGCGCCTAGAACTTCATTTAGCTCTCTCGCGAGCTTCGTGCATGGAGAAGTTCAGTTTGATCTCTCGTGAGGTTCATTTTTTATTGTCGCGAAGTTCACCAATTATGAACAAAAGTAGGGAACATCCCGTGAAGTTCATTTTTATTGGCGGCTAGTTCAGTTTTCCATATCGAGAAAGTTTATTAAACATTACTTAGTTGACAGAAATACTAGTTTAAAAAAATGAAGTTCACTCGAAGAATTTGAGAAGTTCGTTGTATTGAAATCCACTATGAAAAACAGCACAAAAACATAAAAATTAGATAACACAGAATATGTATATTTGAAACTGTTTTTAACCCATACAAAATTTGAAAAAGTGATCAACACGGTAAAGATGCTAAATTTTCATACCTTTTCAACGGTATATCGTTTGCATTATTTCGACACACGATTTAAAAACTACGACCAAAAGAGTGCACGATACAGAACAAAAGAAATTCGCGACCGGAAGTTCACGTTTAGCACGAAGTTCAATGTCTTATTGAAGGCAGTTCAAAATACTCTATTTTTTCGGCGGAAATTTTACGTATAGAAATCATTTTTACAAGTTCCGGTTGCCCAAATCAAGCGTCATCACGTATAATTGGCAATTATATTAGTCTAATTTGACTCTCCTATGCCGCCATACCCCACCTATTCACCACAATCGTGCCAATTTTGAAAAGTTCCCGTGTTGGCTCTTTTCTCTATTTTATATATTTTAAAAATTAATAAAAAATAGTACAGAATTTGGAAAACGTTTCTTCATGAAAAAGTGTCGCCTAGTCAATATCTTTCCAATGTTATATCACTTGTTACGTTTCGATAACTGGTTCAAAAATTATGTCCAAAAAACAGTCCGCCGAACTTAAAAGAGCGGAAAATAGTACTATGTATTTTTAAAACTGCTCCTAAAATATTAGGAATTTCGGAAAAATGACAGAGACGACAAAGATGCGCAATATCCATAGCTTTTCAATGGTATATCATTTGCATAAATCCGACCAGCGGTTTGAAAATGACGTCCAAAACACAGTACTAAAGAGGAGAAGTTCGCGGAAAAAGAGATTACTATATTTGAAATTCCTTTAAAACTGTGTGTAATTTTGGAAATATTTCAATACAAAATGTTGCGCAATTGTCATAGCTTTCCATTGCTATATCATATGCGTAATTCCGATAAACGATTCGAAAATCACGTTAGAAATACTATCCGCGAAAATAGAGAATCCGAGTGTTCCGTCAGGAAGTTCACATTTACAGCATGTGGAGTTCACAATTGTGACGCAGCAAGTTCGAAAGTGTTGTAGAATAGTTATTCTACAATGGGTTGTAGAATAGCTGAGTTATATATGTATATATCTTTTAAGAACCAAATGAGATACAATTTGGACGAAAACACCAAGTAAACCAAGAAGAGAGCACACCAAGGTGTGACACAAAAAGGTTGTCCAAATTATATCAAAATCCAAATCAACACATGAGTGAAGAAAAATCAAATCAACATATGATTGATTCCAAAACACATCATCACACGAAGTGTGATATCAATAGGAATCGAATCAAAACAACATATGATTGATAAGACACCAATTGAAAATAAGATACCAACTAGGAGAAAAGATACCAAGAAGAGGAGAATACTTGACCGGAATCAAGTAGAGTAAAATAAATAAATAAGGTATCAAAACTCCCACAATAAGTATCAATTGAAACAAATATCTATGGAGAAGATATCAAATTCCAAGTGATACAAATTGATTATACCAAAGCAAAAGATAAAATGCCACTTGAAAGGATCAAATATTGATAGATAGAATAGTGTTCTAAATGAAAAGGAATGCTCCCCCAAGATTCATGCATTATCTTTGATATTTGTAATTGAATACAAAATGCACGCGCAAGGGATCATTACTCTCCGTATTTTATTTACAACACTAAACACTACCAATTGAAAATTGGGATCCATGCAAGAGGCAAGGAAGGCAATGGGAGTAAAACAAAAACACTTGGCAATAAATAGGGCAATTCAACGCAAGAGCTAATATGAGGATGAACAAAAATATTCTACCACAAATGTGAATATCAATTGTCCAAGGACAATGAGTATAAGGAAATATTTTCCCGGTGAGTAGAGATATACAAGGTCATCCTCACAGGATAAAGAATATGGCAAGGGATAAGAAATAAAACACCATATTTTAATAAAGTTTGTTGGTAGTTCCAACTATTCAAACCAACCGGCAATGCCATGGTTAGAATAATATGGAACAAATGGTTTCTCAAAAAAATATAGAAATGCATATTGGAGAAAAACCATACCAAGCAAACTCACACAAACAAGAGCCAAAGGATAACCAAAATGAAAATTGGAACTTGTTTGAGCAAACATGCCACATAGGAATAAGATAATTTACAATATCAAATCTAAGTGGCAAACCACAAATATTCACATTTTATGGGATTGTAATATGCACATAGCTTATTACTCCCCCATAATGTGATAATTCATTTTATCTAAGCAAGAGGCAAATAAAACCAACTAGAGAAATTAATGGACATTGTAGAATTTGAATTTCTCATGAATATGACATACCACATAGTAACTAGATAATATTGAAATATTAATACTAGGTGGTGTGCCTCATGTACACACATTTTTAGGTTTGTGAAGTGAACAAAGCATATCACTCCCCCAAAATGGGATAGTCCATTAATATCTCAAAGAGCCAACTAAAATCTACACAAGATTTCAATAAAGACTCAACACAAAGTTTACACATACATGATACACAACCAACATACACATACTTGATTTCTCAAGATAAGTAAGAGAGAAGCACACCATATATAAGTACATGCTAGGAACAAAACTAACACATGCAAGGGAGCAAGCAACTTTCAATGTATATATGAATTAGTTACAAGTTACCGCAAGGAGGAACATTGGATATGAGATAGACCAATATAGTCCAAATGACTTGGCTTGAGAGATATAGTATATGGAGATCCCTTAATTCTTCATGATGTAGCCAAGTCTCCAATGTCCTTCAACAACACCTATTGATCAAGTTTGAGCTTGTTGGTCCCCAACCAAGTTGGGTCCTAAGAGGTTAGTCACAATAGGCTTGGCAACCCAAATGGTACATTTCTTGACACCACTTTGAGTTCCCACATATTTGGCAAACACATTGCCAACTCTATCCTTTCTAAGTGAATAAACATCATCAATTAAGATGGGGTTGGATAGGTTACCAATAGAGCATGAAGAAGCAAAGTGACCTTTGCCACGGCAAAGGTAGCAACATCGACTCTTCTCTTTCTTCTTAATAGGCTCCTCAACATGAGGAGCATTGACTTGAGTCTTCTTAGGAGGTCACCGTTGTTCAACTCGTGGTTGAGCATGAGATTGAACAAGATGCCGCTTCCCTAGTTGCTTCTCACTAAGAGGCTTCTTCTTCATTGGGAAATCCTGAACATGGTGCCCTTCTACCTTGCACTTGAAGCAAAATGATCTTGGCCGGATTCTTGACTTGTACTTGGCCATTCTTCTTATCAATCTTGGACTTGTTCTTGTTGTTGGAGTTGAATCCAAATCCACTCTTGTCATTGGGGGATTGTTACACACTCAACATGTTGTCAAGTGCATTCTTCCCTTCATGACGCTTTTTCAAGCCTTTCTTCATAGAAGTGGCTTGAGCCTTGAGCTCTCCTCTTTTCTCTACATGGTTAGTGACAACACAAGTACTAGAGGAGGTAGATGCATCATTGTTAGAGCAACAAGGAAAAGCAAGTAATTCATCACAAGATGTGCCAACATTATGAGTGGATGAATTACTAGGACTAGCACATGGTAATATAGTATTTTTAGATAAAGTTGTGCCATTGTCCACATGAGGCTCACAAGATGTTACCTTAGTACTGATAGCCTCATGAGCTAACTTTAGACTAGCATAGGATGCTAGAAGATCATCGTTAGAGCTAGATAGCTTTTCATGACTTTCTTCCAACTTCCCATACTTGCTAGTTAGCAACTCAAGTTGAGCCCTTAGCTCAACATTCTCCTTCAAAATAGATGCTTCACAAGAAGTGGAGTTAGTAGCACAAGCATCATTAGCATTAGGAATGGAAGGAGACAACTTGGCAAGCTCTTCCTTAAATCTAGCATTTTTCTTTTTCGTGACTTTATATTTAGCATGAGCATGGTCACGTTCTTTAATGAGTTTAGCAATTATTCATTATGAGACTCCTCAATAGATTCGAGTTTCTCCTCAAGAGAAGCCTGAGTCTCTTGCTCTTTCTCAAGGGCATCTTCTAATGATGCTTTTTCACTCACATCCTCTCTTTATATCCTTCCTTTTTCTACAAGGCTTGCTTCCAAAGCCTTAATAGTAAGCCCACGCTCAATTAGGGTTTCCATAATTTCAAAAAGGATAGCATAAGCATTTTTATTTTTAGGAAGGACATTAAGAATTATTAGACCTTTCTTGTGAAAGGATTCATCATCATCATCCTCATCATCTTCTTCATCATTATTATCATTATCATTATCATCACTACTTGAGGATTTAGCCATAAGGCAAAAGATTGTTGATGAAGAAGAACAATTAATTTTTGAACTACTCAAGTTCACATCTTGTTCCATAGCTAATTGGGTTTCCTCTACATTATTATTCATACAAGAGTTAGAGGGAACACAACCATTTTTATCATGGCAACAAGAAAAGGGAAGCATATCATCATGAGATTTATCTAAGCAATTTTTGGATGATATGCAAGGACTATCAACACTAGCATGTATGACATTTATAGTGCTATGTGTGTTTAGGTCCAAAGATGAGGCATTGAAACAAGATAGAGATAAAAGATCATCAACAATAAGCTCAGTATCAATATTGCACAACCTATCACTACTCACCATCACATTAGTTTGTGGCTTACCACATTTTGGTGAAGTAGACGAAGATGAGAACTCATCACGGCTGGAGGTGGAGGGAGAACAATCATCCTCAATAGTGATGGACTTGTCGTATTTATCTTGAAGCTTTGTCCAAAGCTCATGAGCGTTCCGAAAAGGCATGATTGACTCAAGCACTACATCGCTCAAAACACATATAAGACCATTAGATGCTAGAGTATCGAGATAAGAGTTTTTCTCATCCTCTAAAGATAAATTTTGGGAATCCTTTGGAGGAGAAAAACCCATATCTATAATACTCTTTAAAATTGGGTCTATGTCCCTAAAAAGATTAAGCATGCGAATTTTCCATACATCATAATTTGTGCCATCGAATAATAAAGTGGGATCATGCACTAATTCTCTAAACGACATCTTTACTCTCTAGGCGGTAAAGCCCAAAAGAGAGCCGAGTCTCTGATACCAATTGAAAGGACAAACGATGTCGCCTAGAGGGGGGTGAATAGGCGATTAAAACTTTTCCGGTTTAAGGCTTGATAATTGCGGAATAAAACTAGGTTCACCTATGTGCACCAACAACTTATGCTAAGAAATATAACAACAAGGTGATAGCAATATATATGACATCAAGCACAAAGGCTATCACAATGTAAATTGCATAAGTAAAGAGCTCGGGTATAGAAATAACCGAGGCACGCGGAGACGAGGATGTATTCCCGAGTTCCTCCTTGTTAAGTGAGTACGTTTCGTTGGAGGGGTGTGAGCTCGCCACAAAAGGCCAACTCAAGATGCCTCAAAGGCCTCACCCTATTCTCCGATGAACCTCACCCCAAGGGTTAGGTTCACCTTCCACTATCGAAATCCTTCAAGGCGGCATCCGGAGCCTTTACAACGATCTTGGGGCACACACCCACAACTCAATTGGGGGCTCCCAAACCTTGCCCGAAGCTTCACAACTCGAAGGCTTCGCGGCACACCAAACCGTCTAGGGTACACAATGCACCCAAGAGGCACAAGCTCATGCACCCAAGAGTAACAAGCTTCTCGAACTTCAATCCCACGAATCTTCGTGGAGAGCACAACCCGATGCAACTAATGCAATGGCAAGAGCACAAGTGCTCAAATCCTTCACTCTCAAATCCCACCAAAAGCAACTAATGCTTGTGGGGGGGAGAAGATAGGAAGAACTAAGAAGAACTCAATAAATGAATCCCAAGATCTAGATCCAAAGGGTTCCCCTCACAAAGAGGAGAAAGTGGTTGGTGGAGTTGTACATCTAGATCTCCTCTCTTGAATCCCTAAATTTGGGCAAGAATCATTGGAGGGATTGAGAGGAATCAAAGCTTTGGAGGTCAACAATGGAGGAGTGAGAGAAGCTCCAAAACTTGGGAACCATTGGGGAAGATGACCCCTTAAATAGGTCCCCACCAAATCCAACCGTTATGTGCAGTTTTTACTGCGCGGACCGGAACTTCCGGGGTTTACCCCGGAACTTCCGGACACCCCGGAACGCCCCGGGCGCCCCAAAAAAGCGGTACTGGACATGGGCCGGAACTTTGGCCGGAACTTCCGCCCCTATGAAAACTGAAGAAAGAGCAAAACGAAAACGGGCATATCTCTTGCATCCGGACTCTGTTTTCGATGATCTTGGGCTCGGTAGAATCGTAACGACGAGCTCTACAAGGATATACAGAAAAACAACATAGTCCAACAAGAGAGGGTAAAACCAAATGGATAAAGGCAAAACCTCTCTATGAAAGACGAACCGATAAACCTCCAAAACCAAAAACGCAATAGGAGACGCATATGAAAACCATTTTCGGTGAACTTGGCCTTGTCATGACAAGCACAACAAGCACAAAGAGCACACCATGATTTGGTGAACTTGGCCTTATCATGACAAGCACAACAAGCACAAAGAGCACACCATGATAAGATCCAAATAAGAACCAATAAAGAAGATTGCAAGGATGCAAAGGTTTGAGCTCTCCACGAACGATACGATCAAGATACTCGGTTGAGAGCCCCTCTTGATAGTATGGCTATCTATCCTATAACCCGATCTCTCAACTAACATCAAGAGACCGGTAAAATAGAAAGCCTATCAAGATCATACCTTTGCCTTGCGCATAATCCACTTAAAGTCAATGAAGACGATCTTCATCTCTTCAAGATGAACCACCTTTCTTGATTGCGCTTCGCTTGGTGAAGACTCATATGTTGCTCCCCCATACACCAATATGGGGGAAGCACTCATGGGCATATCTTCACTTGGACTCAAGGGTTGATCAACCCGCACTTAGCCTTGATCAACATATAATCTTCTTCCCTTAGCCTTGACTCCAATAAATGGAGATCAAGCAACGCATATGGACACAACCTATATGGGTCTCAATACAAACATTAGTCCATAGAGATTGTCATTCTATACCTAATAATAAAAGCAATCAAGCTTCCGCGGTTTGGTTTGGTCCGTCATTCGAATTACCCCTCAAGTTGTAAATAATTACGCACTCTGCCACCTATAAGTTAAAAAACGGTTTGGTTGATTCTTTTTCGTCGGTCTTCGCCTCAGTTCGTCGCTGCCGACGGGCTCGAGCCACACCCCCTCTCCCCCTCTCCCCGGCCATGAGCCCATGACTCTGTTCTGCAGCCACCATCATCGGCGGAGACGTCCGCGCCATCCCACTTCTGGACCTCCTCCGTCACCCGCTCTCTAGCCGTGCCTGGAGAGCAGCATACCAGCGTCCCCCCTTTGTTCCCAAGGAAGAAGGACAGCTTCGATACTCAATCCAATCGCCTAGGGGATTTTTCTAACCGCCGCCTCCGCCGGCCTGGTAAGAACGCCACCTCACGCCGGTCGGAATACGATCGGAATATGACCTCTCCATCTCTCCCAGTCAGCAGTCTATCCCTCGACGGAAGCAGCGCAGCGAGCAAGCTCATCCAAGGCGGTACAGTGAGTTCTCTGAGGCGAACTCATCTTCGCCGGAAGCGGTGCGCTGCTCCTCTTCGTTGGCACGCGGCACGGCGAGCTCTTGGTCGGGAGCACCGGAGCAGCGACATGGTCAGCTCCGCTCCGTCTGGAACATCTTCGTCCTACAACGCAAAACACCTTTCCCCCATCGCTGATTCGCTGTCGACCCTCGCTGCCACCGGTGAAGAGCTTACCAGGCTGGCGGAGGCGGCGGTTAGAAAAATCTCCATTAACCTTATATTCTACATCCTAGCGCTGCCGCCGTAGACTTTGCCGAAGTCGTAGTCCAGCAGGTGCGACCTCGGCACCAGAGCATCACCGACGCCGTAGGGCGATGCGCCACGCCAGGACCTTTGACAGCATGTGACCTCTCCATCGATCCTTCAGGTCCCAGCAGCCCAAAAGCTTGAATGCTTTCTTTTTCTTCTGTAATTTACCTTCCGTGTAAATCCTGTTAAAGTTGCATAGCAGATGTTTGTGCTAATCCATACAATAATGAGCCTAATCTTTCTGATCAGATCCCTTTGCTCTCTGTGATATTCATCTTCCGGCGACGATTCAGTGAGACAGATCTCCTGTGTCAGGTTTGACGCCTCCCTATTTGATCGGTGGTAAAATATGTGTCTCATTAGTTATTTCATAAGATAAACTAATGTTGGCTTTGTATTTCAATCTGACTGCTACTTGAGGAATACAAATCATAATTCATTTTTACTACTTTTGTACGAGATGGTATGGTCGAAAGAGGACTGTTTTAAATACATTAGCTCATTTTAGTATCGTGAAGCCATAAATTCTTAAGACTGCATTTATTGTGCACGAAGTAATACTCGCATAGGAGCAGAGATTGTGCACCTTCCAGTGCATCGGACTATGGATTAGAATGCAGTTTTGGCTCCCGAGCCCCTGGCCATTTTATTTAATAAAATAAAATAAAGTAAAACAAGTCGAAAAATTCTAAAAAATATACAAGTGTTTTAAATACGTGCAATGTTTCTTGATGAAATGACATTTATGTTGCTCTGTACGAAAAAAACAAAATTAGTGCTCTAAAACAAAACAAAAAATTATATCTCATGTCAGTCACTTATTTTTTTTTCATAGACCATCACAAATCTTATTTCATCATGAAATTTTGCACTTATGTAGAACATGTTCATATGTTAGCTGTGCTTTTTCAGATTATTTTTTAAATTAGAGGTGTGACTATAGGGACACTGATTCTTAATGGTTTTTGTCCCCATTAACTCTCTTTCGTCCCGTCAAGCTATATATATCTTTACCTAATAATAAAAGTAATAAGGTTTCTTTGGTTCGTACGTCGTGGGATTTTTCGGTTTGGTTTTGTCCGTCGTTTCTGGTACCGCTCGTACGTACCGATTTGGTCTTCATTTAGAACCAAAGTCCCGCACGGTCACGCGTCAGGAATTAGTTCGTATAAGCCTGGGTGCACGCAGATACGTACTCCTACAATACAAGAAGACCGGCATCGAGAACCCTGGCAGCGGCAACGACGGGTGGCGAGGAGAACGCGATGAGCGGATGCTACATCATGGGCTGCGTGGCTATTGACGCGTCGTGGGCACGCGATTACGGCGACGTCAGTGGCCGCGCAGGACCTGGTTGGCGTCGAGCTAGCCGGCCTGGTGTACGGTTGCAACTGCTGCATCACCGCCGGCGACAAGTGCCTCCGCGGCAACCCGGAGGCCGGAGGGGATAAAATAGCAGCAGGACCCGCCTCATGCACATACAACCGTTGATTGATTGATCGATATAGAGAGTTGTGCTTGTAAACATGTACATCCTCTTTGTTAATCTATCCATTTTTTTCGATCAGTTAGCAATGGCAAGCGACAACGACAGCGACTACTGCGACGAAGACAAGGATGAGTAGGGATTGGAGCCAGACGACGACGATGTCGGGCAGCTCGAGGAAGCCACGCCGCTAGCGGCTCGCCACGGCCAAGTCGAGGACGAGGATGGATTGGAGCCGGATGAGTGCTCAAGTTCAGACCTGATTGAATTGGCCAAGCTACTGCTGAAACTAACAGGGACTTCCGATTACTGAAATCAACAGGTACTAATCAAGATTTATAACATGCCTACACCTCGAGAATAGATGAACGATTGCATACGTAACAATTTTGAATTCATTCATGCAGAAAGTAACGCAGTGCACTCCCATCAGATTCAGAAAGAGAACATATTTCTTCAGATGAAGCATCGCTAATTGAAGAATAATCAACAATAACCATGCAATGAACAACATGCAAACAGTTTGAGTGGTCATCAAGAAGCATCTCGTTCATAATGATCCAAACCAATCCATGATTCCATCAAGCACCCGTCGCAGACCTTCGGAAGTCTCAGATACCGAGAACGTCACCCATTCACCTTCAGTGTTCACAACACGACCGTTCGGTTCATAGCTTCAGATTACCTAGCTACTCGATGATGATCATGGCAGGGCGGCCCGAATGCCGAACTCTGTTGAGCAACTCGAGGCCGGGGACGGCGTCCGACATGATGGCTAAGGGCGTGAGCACGCGGTCCGCCTCCTGGAAGAGTCGCACTATGCTCTTTGAGTAGCCGCTCACCGTCGCCACGCCCGCCTGTGCCGGTGCTTCACAGGCGCTTTACATGTGAACATGGACCTAATACTTTGGAGCTTAACCGTTGGCAGTTCGTATTGCCTTAGGAACTGATCAGATATTTGGCATTATATATTAGTTTTTGTTAAAATTAACCCGTAGCAATGCACGGGCATTTTTGCTAGTAATAATAATAATAATAATAATATAATAAATAATAATAATAATAATAATAAAAGCAATAAGGCTTCCGCGGTTTGGTTTGGTACGTCATTAAAATTTCCCCTAAAAGTTGTAAATAATTACCCACTAACACCACCCATAAGTTAGAAAAACGTTTGCACATATCATACCGCTTCGCTTATTTTAGTTTCTTCTTCCCCGACCGAACGCCTCACTCTTCTCCCGCGTGTCCTGCCGACCGCCAAGGCAGGCGCAGCCACGGCGACCTCCCGGCACGCGCTGCCACGGCGACCTCCCGCCGCCCGAAGCCCTGACCATCTCTCACCGTGCTCCATCCCGGAGATCTCCCGCCTCGCGCGCCGCAAGCTTGACCGCCTAGCCGATTCCTCCCCCCCCCCCCCCCACGGCCTCAGATCTGAGGCGCCCTGTGCTGCCACCGCCATGCCCGCGTTACTGGCATCCTCCTCCTTGAGCTTCGGCTTGACGGCAGTTTGTTACAACGCACACGTGGCCGCCCTGTGCACTTGTGCAGCAGTGCTGCCGCCGTCATGGACGCGTCCTGCAGCTCGTCAAGTGTCGCGTCGGACAGATTGCGAAGGTTTCCCGACTGCGTCGTCAAGGTCGCCCGCGCGGCCGCGCAGTGCTGCCGCTGCCATGGACGCGTCCTGTAGTTCGTCAGTGCCGGCGTGCCGCGTCGGCCAACTTGTGAAGGTCACCCGGTCGCGTCCTGCAGCCCGTCAACTGCCGCGTCGGGCAGCTCGTTAGGGTCTCCCGCGCAAGGTTGCCGGCTCGGCCGCCGGGTGCTGCCGCCGCCATTACCGGTCGGTTGTGTTGTTTCCGGATCGAGTCCGGATCGATTTGTGAGCGTAGACCGTGTCGTACCCGAATAGTTCGGCTACAACGACACGGCTCGGATCGATCCGGCACCACCTATAAACATGCAGGCCACGGTGTTCCCAGGTAAGCAACACGACGACCTTTTCGTTTGTTTGACAGCGCCGCGTCGCCGTTCTGCCGACCTCGCCAGAAATCTGCACGTGTTTTCCGTCAGTGCTCCACGTTGTTGTCTCCCCGTTCAGCGGACTTCGCCGGAACTCAGACAACTAGGTGTTGCAGTACGAGTACAATCTGAATAATGGTTAGTACTCCGTCATTCAGCCAACTTCGCTGTAATTCCTGCCGTCTGTGATCGACCCAAGGTACACTATGTTCTCTGTTCAATTTCTGTCTGAGATTGCATATGTAATTACTCATCGTGGTAGGTAAAAGGTAGGTGCTGCAGTACGAATAGACTGCTTGGATGGGGATAGATTGCTTGTTATGTTTTGTACGAGTAGGAGGGTTGGAGTGTTTGGATGGGGATAGATTGCTGGTTTGCCTTGGTGTTAGTACATCCGTAGATGATAGGATTAGGTTATTAGAAGTGAGTTATGTTACTTTTTGAGAGATGAGGGACTAAAGGAATAGTATCAGATTCTTGGAATCTGCATCACTCTTAATGAAAACATCAGGTTCAGTTAAAAATTTCTCGTGTTTTTTGAACCTGAAAATATTTCAATGTACACGTATGCAAATTTTCTCTACTGAACCTGTCCACAATACAGTGCAAATTTTCTCTAATAAGGTGTGGAGTCAGTACTAGAATGTTTGTAGCACGTCCAGAGCTATGTTATGTTTGCTCCTGATGAATTTTCTGGTAGATAGAAACTAGCATTTGTTGTTCTGTACCAAAGCACAACCTGAGACCGAGTGTATACATTTGCTTAAATTTGATTTCAACGTCAAATTGTTTCTCCCGTTGCAATGCACGGGCATGTGTGCTAGTAATTACCAAAACCACACATTGGGGCAACCATGCACTTTCAGTCTTCAAGAGGCCAGTTATTGTTTTTAACTACTTGATGATGGATGTTGACGAGAGTTGGGTGGTGCCCTAAGCGAAGGCGGAATTGCATCTAGTAGCAGTTTTCCCTCGTTTAACGAACCGAGGTTTATCGAACCAGTAGGACTTTGAAATCAACAACGAGGTGAATGTTGAAGATCTCTGGCACTTGACCTTCAACAGATGTGGACCTGCACACACTCAACCAAAATACTTTGCCCCCAATGGCGGAAAGGTTGTCAATCTTTCCGGTCTCGCAGAAAACAAAGCGGTTAATTGTATAATGAAATGGATGAAATAATGAAAAGTGACCAGAGGAGTAATGATGATTAAAAGCAAGTAAATGAGATTATAAACAATGTAAAAAGATGGACCGGGGGCCATGTGTTCATTAGTGGAGTCTCTCAAGTAAATAAAATATGCATGTGATGGGTGAACGAATTACAGCTAGGCAATTGACAAGATCATGACACAAACCCAATTTAGCTATGACAAAAGAACATGATAATATTTATGGAGGCATCACGATAAGGAACAAAGACCGTTGAGTCCAACTGCGTCTTTGTCTAAAAAGTCCACCGTGTGATCGCTATCCAGCCTGTCACCCAACGGTATTAAGTTGCAAGCAACAGACAATTGCATTAAGTGAAGTGCATGAAGTAAGCAATACTAATATCAAAAGAGACATTAACACCGCTGTTTTACCCTTAGTAGCAACAGCACATCCTCGCCCTTAGACGTTTCTGTCACTCGTGCCCAGAAACAAAAGGGGACATGAACCCACTATCTAGCATAAATACCCTCTCTTGGAGATACACACAATCATTTGGCCAAAGTAACTACGCACATCGGTGAGCATGCAAGAACATAAATCAACATATAAGAATCATGCACAATCTGAACATAACTTCATAATCCATCGGATCCCATTAAACACATCACATAGCATTACAATAATCGATCTTGATCATGTTAGGCAGCTCACAAGATCATAAGACATAAAGCACAAGAGAGAGAGACTACCAACTAGCTACTGCCATGGACCCGTAGTCCAAGGTGAGACTACTCACAACTCATCCCGGAGGAAGGCATGGCGATGAAGAGCCCTCCGGGATCGATCTCCCCTCCGGCAGAGTGCCGAGATCAGCTTCAGATCGGACCCTGAACTAGGGTTTTCGGTGACGGCGCGTTGGGTCGAGTTTTTCGAAAATAATGGCCGCCCTCTCGTTTTCAGGTCGAAAGGCAATTCATAGGCGTCGAAGGGGGTCGAGGAGACGCTCCAGGGGCAGGGGCGGGTCCCACCCGCGCCCTAGGGTGGGCCCGCAGCAGGAGGCCGTCCCTGCCCTCAGGGTCGCCTCTGGTGCCCCCCTTCGGACTCCGTCTAAGTCTTGGTGTAAAAATAATCTCCGTAAATTTTGGTCCAATTCCGAGAATATTTCGAGAAGTAAATTTCTGAAACAAAAAGACAGCAAAAACAGGAACTGGCACTTGGCATCTTGTCAATAGGTTAGTCCGACAAAATGTATAAAAATGATATTATTGACAGTAAAAACATGTGACAATATCACAAAACTAGCATGGATCACTCCAAAATTATAGATACGTTTGAGACGTATCAGCATCCCCAAGCTTAACTCCTACTCGTCCTCGAGTAGGTAAGTGATAACAAATAATTTTTGATGAGACATGCAACCAACACAACCTTGATCAAGATAGTAATGCAAATCAAAGGATGTAAATGAAGAGATACAAAACAATTGTCTATAATTGATATCAAGAAAGCAATGAATAAATAAGTTGAATCATTCAAGCAAAACCTTTCATAAATAGTATGTCAAAGACATGAAAACAATGTGATCAACATATTTGACTAATTCACAAGGATAATAATTCCATGACAAAAGTGTTTGAGAATCAACACAAAGGAAGATGTAAGCACTAGCAAAAAGCTTCAACTTCCAACGGCTTATCTTATAGATAAAGTCAATATAAAGATTCATGTTTAATCTTGATAATGTAATATGCTCAATGATACCCAGGGTCAATACTGGATGTTTGCTTTTGTGGAGATAGAAGGAAAAAGGGAAAACTGACTCAACATTAAAAGTAAAAGAAAGGCCCTTCGCAGAGGGAAGCATGGATTAGTCATGTGCTAGAACTTTTTTGATTTTTAAAATAGTAGTAAAATGATTTTGAGGTATGCATGCTTTCGTCAATGACTTCACAACAGAGAAGCTATCTAGTCCCTCATGACAAGCAAGGTTTTTTAGACTTGTGAGAGCAGCTGGTTTTTAGAAGAGCGAGTACGTTCTTCTTTCTCCTTGGTTTCACCACTGTCCAATGTTTGGGCTGATTTCTCAGTTTTGCATTGCACGGAGGAGAATTGTGAGTTATGTTTATATTTCTGCTTAAGCTGCTCTCGGGTTGATTCAAGTGAAGACGTAATCCATCGACACCGGGTGAAAGGGGGAAATGACCCTGCTCGTTGATGCATCTAAAATGCATACATGAACTTTGCACTATAATAGTCATATTTCAATCATATTTGCATCATATAAGGGTTATATCATTGTTTTATATTGATTTTGGGGATAATTCACAGTTTCCCCATTTATTTGGAATTAACCCTGCACTGGCAGAAAACCCTATTTTCTATATTTTGATGTTTCAGGGACCCAAACGACGTCCAAATGACCTGAAAATTTACGGGGATCATTATTTTGAAGAAACAAAGCATGGGGAAAAAGGATGGAAAAAAGTGGAAGCCAGAAGGCCGAAAGGGGGTGCCCCACGCGGCCTGGTACTGTAGCCGAGTGGGCCCACCTATTTTGGCCCTCGTGGCCCCGTTTGCGTCGATCCTTCGCCCTGAAGCATCCTCGTGACCTAAAAACGCCTATATAAAAGGTCCCACGACGTTTTCCAGAGGGAGGCGGCGGAGAAACACAAAACCAGAAACAGAGAGACAGAAGGTTGCCACCGGAGAAGATCGGAGCGGGAAACGCCGCCGGAATCACCTCCGGAGGTCTTCTCCATCCCCCCTCCGGAGTCATCAACACCACCGCCAAGACCAGCACCATCTCCATCACCATCTTCATCACCATCTTCGTGATCCACTTCATCCCCCTCATAGTTTGAGATTGGTTGATCCCTAGCCATTGTCTAAGTGCTATTTTACATGTTTGTGAATTGCTACTTGTCATTGTTTTGTGGGGAGATCATAGTTTTAGATTGTGTTGTATCACTTGTACCACTGAATCATATCATGTCTTGGTGTTGTGAGTAGTTCTCTCATGTTCCTGGGGGTATAGGATGAATTGGCAATGATTTATATATGACATGTGTTGGTATTTTGTCTAGTTTTTATCTTTGATGTGATTCTATGATGGTGTTGTGCGAACGTCGACTGCATATCACTTCACCTGTATGGGCTCATAGGAGAACACCATAATGTAATGAATTGAGGAGGACTTAGGAGGACACGTAAGCCTGAGACCGAATCATGAAGTTGCAATATGGGGTATTAATATCGGGGACCTTAAAGATTAATGTTATGGTGGGACTTTATGTCTTAATAACTCTTGTCTAGTCATTTACTTGGCCACATGATCCATCATAAGAGGTTTAGTTTATTCATTTAGCTATTCCTAATTATGGCTCCGTCCAAAGAAGATTAAAACTTGACAAAATGTTACCTTGTTGTTCTAGAAATATTTATGCCATGAAGTCTAATTAGCCCTTGGGAACTCTCTCCACCTATAAGAAACACACACTTGAGCTTGTCCTCTTGCTGCATAGAGGATTGGGCTTTCTCTCTTTGAGAGCTTTCACTTGTCATATTGCATTTTCAGCATTTTACTTTCTTGCAATCTACACACCAAAAACCCAAAAACACTTGCATCATTTAATCATTTTAGTTTTTCTAGTGCATAGATAATAAGTGAAGCGACACTCTTATTTGAGAGGATAAATACTTATACCTTCTACTCCTCGTGGGATCGATACTATACTTACACATCGAAGACTTCAACGATCCCCTATACTTGTGGGTATCAAGACGTTTTCTGGCGCCGTTGCCGGGGAGTGTAGCGCTTAAGTTTTTATTCTTGTTTGCACTAGATTTTTATTTTCAGTTTTGCATATAGTCTAGTTTATTTTCAGTTTTGCATTTAGTTTAGTTTACTTTCAGTTTTGCATTTATCAAAAAACCCAACAAAAAAATACAATGGAGAAACTTTCTGGAATGTCTATGGGGTATGTCAAAACTATGGGAGCTTACTATGAATATCGATCAACTAAAGAAGGAAATAGGATGCTTGAATTACTTGAACATCTCAATGATATGGCTATTAAGTTTTGTGAATTACATGATGCAACTTGCTGCTTTAGAAAAGACTATAAACACTTTCCCTATCAATGTAAGCACAACAGTGATCCTCTAATTGCTTGTTATCATGAAAATAAATTTTCATGCCCTGATATAGAACAAGTTGAGAAATATATTGCTTATATTGCAGCCCATGAAATAGACTTTCTTATTGATAAATTTTTTGCAACTAGTCATGAAGCTCGTGTAATGAAAGGACAAATTTCTATTCTTCTCCAACTTTGCAAAAAAGAGTTTAGTGATAATGTTTATGTTAAAGAAAGAATTCTTGCTGCCATGGAAAGTATTAATAATTTGCAGGAAGAAGATGATGAAAACATAAGCTTGGAAGAAGAAGTATGTGAAGAAGAGGATAAAAGGCTAAGCTTGGGGTTGTCCATGCAGCCCCAAGAAGAAGACAATGAAGAGCAAAAGGATGAAGAAAATGATGAACAACTAGAGACTGAAGAGAGGAAACATCCTCCTTCACCACCTATGGATGAGGGTAACACTCAAAATTTGGCTGATGATAAACTTTGCTTTTATGATTCTAAAAATGATGAAGAACATGGTTTAGACATGTATATGATGATGCTTTAGATGATGGTCCTATGCTTATTGATAATCCTCCATGTTTAGTTGTTACTACTTTATGTGAGGATAAAAATGATATACTTGCTGCTTGTGATAATACTCTCACTCATGAGAGTCCTACTTTATTTTTGAACTCTCCTATTCACACCATAGAAGAGGAAATTTGCTTTGATGATACTATGCCTCCTATATATGATGATTACAATGATGACTATGATTGTGTTAATTCCACTATTACTAATGAGAAGAATTTTGCTCATGTGGAGAGTAATAATACTTTTATGATGATGAATGAAAAGAATGCTTTATGTGATAGTTACATTATTGAATTTGCTTATGATGCTACTAAAAGTTTTTATGAGAGAAGGAGACATGACTTCATATATCTCAATAATACTAAGTCTTCTCTCTTTATATTGAAACTTTTGAAGTTACACTTGTTTTATCCTCCTATGCTACTTGCTTTGTGTTTCAATGATTTATTTTCTTACAAGATCCCAATGCATAGGAAAAGAGTTAGACTTAAAAGTGAATGGTTTAATGTTTTATGGTGTGTTCCTTATGCTTTAACTTCCTATTCTGTTTGGGCACACCTTTATATCTTGAGAACTTGCAAAATAACTCTACCTACTGATTACTAACAATCAACTTAAGATTTTCACTTTATATGAAATTTGGGGAAGTAAATGAGAAGGATGAGTAATGGAGATGTTGGGGTCGACCTTGAACATGTGTTGTTCATGCCAATGGAACCATTGCAAAGTCTCTATCATTAAAACTTCTCCCAAAGCTAAAACCAAATAAAAAAGGAGTGTTTGATTGAACAATAGTGATTTGCTGTCCAGAAAACAGATTCCTAAGCTTCACTGCAAAAATTGTTAAAAATCACAGAAGAGGAATTTTGACCTGATATTTTATGACAGCATTATTCAGCTATTAATACACATTTCATTAGTTCAAAGTTTTCTGATTTGAGCAACATAAGTGCCTCTGAAAATTCACTCTTTATGGGCTGTCCAGTTTTTGACAGATTCTGTCTTTATTTTGCATTACTCTCATTACTTGTGTTTTGTGTGGTTCTATTGATCAAGGATCATTACGCAACCGTAGTAACAGTAGCTAATGTTTAGAATCAATTCATGATATGTCTTTCCTGTACCTATGTGGCTTTAATTTATGGAGACACTAACCCCTCTAATCGAGTTTTATGATGAGTTATATGTGAAGAGAACTTTCAAATAGAAGAGTTGAGGGTGATAAACAAAGATCAAGAGGGACAAACACTCAAGATTGGGGATTTTACCCCTAGGCTCACCCTACATATATCAAGTAAGTACAAGAATTTAAGCTTGGGGATGCCAAGCCACCTCACTCTAACCATCTTGATACCGGGTAAGTAAGCCTAGCTATATGGCTATAAAGAAAGCGCTTTACGGGAGGCAACCCGGTTGTTTTTCTTTGTGTCCTCTTGCTGTAACAAGAGATTGTTTTCTTAGCTTAGTTTCTGGAATTTTTAATAAAGTGCCAAGTTTTACCCATTTTGGTTTGACAAGTTGCTATTTCTATTCGGAGATTTTATTCCTGCACGAAGTCTGTGCACGGTTTGATTTTAGTTTTTATTCTGTAAATCCGAATGATCTAATATTTTAACTGTAACTGCAACTTTTCATCCTCTATATGCCTGAATGTTTTCAGAATTTTTGGACGAGTTTAAGTAGGACAGAAAAATATGTTTTGCTACTAATGTTTTTCTGGACAGATTCTGTCCCATATTGTTTTATACTTGTTTTGAACTTTTAAGTTGAATCTTTTTTATCCAATTGAGTTTATGAGTAGGCATACAACATTATACACTTTCTGGACATTCATATGTATTTTAGTCCATGGATAATATGCAGCAAGAAACCTATTTATTTATCTCTACTAACGTCACCCCACAGAAAAGAAATGGGAGAAACAGTGTTTTGAAGTTTTTTCACAGGGATTGGAGGAGATGCACCATGAGTTATCCAAGGATGGTGAAAACCATAAGCTTGGGGATGTGGAGAACATCCCCAATGAACCTACACACTCTCGGTTTGCACACGTCTAACTTCTGTTTTTTTATCAATACACTTTATCGCATAAACTTGGAGCGTCTTTTTGTTTGTTTTTGCTTTGATTTTTATTTTGTGAGACCACCACACTATCATTTATATATGAGAAAGCTACTGGAAATATGGGTTGAAATATCTTGCATGCTTTTATTGTATTGAGAAAAGGGATGTCTAAGTTGATTTTTAATGACACATATAGTTGCATGATTCATGAGCTTCTTTATGAGTAATAATTTGCAAATGCTTTATCATGAGCTATCTTTTATTCATGTTTTGATGTTGTATGTTATTTCACCTTGTTTGACATGAATTAGTTAGTTCTATGGACACTCATGCATGCATCTAGATGGTCATCTTTCTCCCTTTTGCTAGCCCAAAAATTCCAACAAGTAAAAACTTGTTTCCAACACCTTCAACCAAAGTTTTTCCAGTGAGTCCACCATATCTACCTATTAGCTGTATGCTATTCCAAGTATGTTTATCATTTTATTTGTGTTATCTAAACCTCTAAATGAAAATTATTATGTTATTTATTGTAATGGGAAAAGTTGGTTAAAAAGCTCTCGCGAACTTGATGCACACTTTACTTTTATTGCATTTAATAAACATGAACCATTGTGATTAATATTATGAAGATAGTGGCTTGATAAATGTTTAAGGTTGGGAGTTAGCCCATATGTGCTGTCACATGCAAAGCTTTCAACATGTTCCATTATTTGTTTAGTTGATATCATGTACTTTTGTTTATGGATGCCTATCAGGATGAAATAATGTGGAAATAGAGTTAAGTTTAAATGAGTTTGTATAAATGGTTAGAGAGAAACCTGGGCCGCTAATCTAAGCCATGCATCATTCATGGTAGAAATTTACTTACATGCTATTTTGAACTCTCTGTGATACACCCTACAATAAAAAGCTATATCAAGTGGTAAATAAAGAGGGTGTTGAGATTGTTCATTATGTTTGTTTGTCTTGTTGTTTTGATGTGGGCTTGATCCATATCATGGGACAAGAGGTACCCCAGTTGAGACTCTTGATGATATCATTATTACTTACAATGATAGATAACTTAAACTTGCTTTGTTTCCCAAGTTGAGTAATCATGGTGTAGGTACTTGTATTCAAGGGGCATGAGACATCTAACCTTTACTTTATCAAGGCCACTACTCATATTTGCTTTCACATTTAACTTTAATCATTCAAGATGCTATGATAGGGGAATGAGAGCTTGACACCAAGTATTACCATTGCAATCAATAACTTAAGTAGAATAGTTTGGAGGATAGATGAAACTCATGCATGTTTGACCTCTACTTATTTATACATCTTTTCCAAAGTGTCCACCTTTTATATTCAGATTTTCATCTACACTCTATGGACCACAAGTATGCAAAAGTAAGAATGTCCATAGTACTATCTTTTATGTTACACTTTGTGAACTATCATTGATCATCCTTGCATTGAATACTTGATATCATTTTATAAATTGTTTGCATATTGGTACTTCTTTGAATAATGAATCATTTGACTTTATGTAGCAGTAGCAATCATCTTTTATATCCATGTTGTGATTATATTGCAAAGTTCATGTTAGTTTTATCACTTTCATACTCGAGGACGAGCATGAGTTAAGCTTGGGGATGTTGATGCATCTAAAATGCATACATGAACTTTGCACTATAATAGTCATATTTCAATCATATTTGCATCATATAAGGGTTATATCATTGTTTTATATTGATTTTGGGGATAATTCACAGTTTCCCCATTTATTTGGAATTAACCCTGCACTGGCAGAAAACCCTATTTTCTATATTTTGATGTTTCAGGGACCCAAACGACGTCCAAATGACCTGAAAATTTACGGGGATCATTATTTTGAAGAAACAAAGCATGGGGAAAAAGGATGGAAAAAAGTGGAGGCCAGAAGGCCGAAAGGGGGTGCCCCACGCGGCCTGGTACTGTAGCCGCGTGGGCCCACCTATTTTGGCCCTCGTGGCCCCGTTTGCGTCGATCCTTCGCCCTGAAGCATCCTCGTGACCTAAAAACGCCTATATAAAGGGTCCCCCGACGTTTTCCAGAGGGAGGCGGCAGAGAAACACAAAACCAGAAACAGAGAGACAGAAGGCTGCCGCCGGAGAAGATCGGAGGGGGGAAACGCCGCCGGAATCACCTCCGGAGGTCTTCTCCATCCCCCCTCCGGAGTCTCCATCAACACCACCGCCAAGACCAGCACCATCTCCATCACCATCTTCGTGATCCACTTCATCCCCCTCATAGTTTGAGATTGGTTGATCCCTAGCCATTGTCTAAGTGCTATTTTACATGTTTGTGAATTGCTACTTGTCATTGTTTTGTGGGGAGATCATAGTTTCAGATTGTGTTGTATCACTTGTACCACTGAATCATATCATGTCTTGGTGTTGTGAGTAGTTCTCTCATGTTCCTGGGGGTATAGGATGAATTGGCAATGATTTATATATGACATGTGTTGGTATTTTGTCTAGTTTTTATCTTTGATGTGATTCTATGATGGTGTTGTGCGAACGTCGACTGCATATCACTTCACCTATATGGGCTCATAGGAGAACACCATAATGTAATGAATTGAGGAGGACTTAGGAGGACACGTAAGCCTGAGACCGAATCATGAAGTTGCAATATGGGGTATTAATATCGGGGACCTTAAAGATTAATGCTATGGTGGGACTTTATGTCTTAATAACTCTTGTCTAGTCATTTACTTGGCCACATGATCCATCATAAGAGGTTTAGTTTATGCATTTAGCTATTCCTAATTATGGCTCCGTCCAAAGAAGATTAAAACTTGACAAAATGTTACCTTGTTGTTCTAGAAATATTTATGCCATGAAGTCTAATTAGCCCTTGGGAACTCTCTCCACCTATAAGAAACACACATTTGAGCTTGTCCTCTTGCTGCATAGTGGATTGGGTTTTCTCTCTTTAAGAGCTTTCACTTGTCATATTGCATTCTCAGCATTTTACTTTCTTGCAATCTACACACCAAAAACCCAAAAACACTTGCATCATTTAATCATTTTAGTTTTTCTAGTGCATAGATAATAAGGGAAGTGACACTCTTATTTGAGAGGATAAATACTTATACCTTCTACTCCTCGTGGGATCGATACTATACTTACACATCGAAGACTTCAACGATCCCCTATACTTGTGGGTATCACTCGTCACAAGTTATATCTAGCTCTCCACTGCTCCCTCATGAGCTTAAAAACAGAGGCACAAAAAGAAGTATTTTGAATTTTTCAAAGGTAGCATATGACAAATTTACTTACAATGGCAGGAAATACCATGCATAGGTAGATATGGTGGACTCAGCTGGCAAGAAAGTTTGGCTTTGGGGATTGGATGCACGAGTGAACCATACACTCAGTACGAATTTTTAGGCTTAGAAAAAAGGGTGTTTGAAGCAAACATCTAACAATAACCGGTAACAGAACAACATAAGACATTTACCAGTCATAACCATAAAAACTCTAAACCGTCTCCCTTGTTGACAAACAATTCTTTTGATGGAAAGATTAGCTCTATGAATTAACAACTGTGAAAAACCACACAATTTTAAGATTTCAACCATATTTCTTTACTAATCAATTCCACTCAAATAACCAGCAAGTTTAAACATTCAACTTAACATCTCAAAACAATTGAGAAGCATCAAGTATCCACACCATGATCTACAAAACTATGCAGGCTTTCATTTTATTTATCATCACACAAACAGTATTTTGTCGCATTGACAATTCAAGCAATTTTCTAACAACAACTCTCCAACAAGTATAAGTGAAGAACAAGAGAGTTTAACTTAACAACTAGCAGCTCTAAACAAGATAAAAGCTAAAAGCGAGAGCTTACTAGAAAACAGACAGTAGCTAAGAATACTCAAAAAGATATAAGCGAAGCAAAGGAGTATTCAAACGAAAAAGCGGAGCATGTCTCTCTCCCACACAAATAAAGCTAGGATCCAACAAAGACATGACCAGCAAACAAACAAACAAAACTGAAAGTAAAAAGACGCTCCAAGCATAGCACATAATATGTAAAGTGATAAAAACGAAGTTCAACGAAGACGACCTTATGATAGTCGATGAAGATGAGGGGATGCCTTGGGCATCCCCAAGCTTTAACTCTTGATGGTTCTTGATATTTAGAGAGGGTTCCATGGGGGCATCCCCAAGCTTGAGCTCTGATCCATCCTCGATTTCTTCATATTCCTCTCCTTTGGAACTTAAAAACTCTCTTCACACAAAACTTCTCATAATTTGATTAGAGGGTTAGTGCTCATAAATTAAAATGCACATGTGTTCAACTCATGACAAATTGCAAACAGACTTCATTGAGCACTAGATACAGCTTACTAAGCCTCAATGTGGTACTATACCCCTAGAGTACCACATATGTCGATGGTAAAGAGACAAATGCAAAATAAAAGCAGAATCTGTCAAAATCTGAACAGTCTGTAAAGATCGAATTTTTCGAGACACTTCTGTAGCTCAAATAAAAAACTTAACACTAACGAAAGATATATAAAAGCATCAGGCTTGCTGTAAAAAATTGTCAGAAAAGATAATAATCTGGCGATTTTAGGATTTTCGTACGACAGGCGCATAGAATCTGTTTTTGGACAGCAAATCAATACCTCGCACTTTCAATGCATTAGAGGCTAAACTTGGCACAAAAAACCAAAAGAAAAAGATACAATGAAGTTGCTACAGAGGTAATAACTTCATGACTCAAGAAAAACAAAAAGCAAACTGGAAATAAAAGATGGGTTGCCTCCCAACAAGCGCTTTTCTTTAACGCCTTTTAGCTAGGCCCAGTAATTTCAATGATGCTCACATAAAATAAGATTGGAAGAGAAAGAGAGCATCACAAAGCAAATATGAAACACCTTTAAGCCTACCCCACTTCCTATGCATAGGCATCTTGTAAGAAAATAAATCCATGAAGCACAAAGCATTAAGCATAGGAAGGTAAAACAACATAAAGATAGGTGTTTTAGTAACATGAGAACTCCGGCACCCATATTTTCCTCTCTCGTAATAATTTTTAGTAGCCTCATGAACAAACTCAACAATATAATTATCATTTAAAACAGGTTTTTCATGATCTATAAGCACATAATTTCGGTCAATCTCAAAAATAGTGGGATTAAACCCACTTTCAATAGCATTATAATTTTTATTATCAAGTAACATAAGACCATCATCAAGAGCTTTATCATATAGACTTTCTAAGCACAACTCTTCATTATCATGCATCTCAATGGTTGGAGTAAATAAAGGATTATCATAAGATTTATCAATATAGCACGGATTATCATATTTAACAAGATCATTTTTATCAAAAAGGGATGTTTCAAGTGAATCAATGGGATCATAGCATTCATTCTCCTTTTGTAAGGAAGGAGGACAATCAAATAATGTATGAGTTAGAGAGTTACTCTCATTAGAAGGTAAAGATGGGTAGCTACTCCATTCTTCCTCCTCTTGTTCGTCATTCTCCTTCTCGTTTTCATCCAATGAGCTTCCAGTTTCAACAATTTCTTCTTCCATAGGCTCCTCCATGGCATTAGTCTCTTCTTCTGGGGGAGATAAACCCTTAAGATATTCAGTAATATAAGCATTATCATCTTCGTAATTATCCATGCAATATTTAAGTATAGCAAAACTTTCAGATTTATAAGGAGCATCATCATCATTTTCAAACAAAGAAGAAATTTCATAAGCACCCTTCCAAGCAACAAATTCTTCAATTTGTTCCACATCATAAAAATCATAGTTTCCCTTAGCATAAGATGATAAGGTTTCATTAGCATTGCAAGCACATTGGAAAGGAAGGTGTTCAAAATTCAAGCAACATGAAGATTCATCACAACAATAAGATATGTCATATTTAAAGCACAAGTCTCTAGCATAATTGTTCAGTTGATTTATTATTTTCCATAAGTGTATCCCTTTTTGAGACAAGCGGTATTCCTTATAATATTCTCGTTGTTCCTTTGTGAACCCGCCTTGCCAATAAGATCTAGTTTCAAAGAAGTTAACCATTGAGAACAAGTAAATAACTAAGCATACTAACAAAACGAAAATAAAGACTACACTAATTTTTTTGGGTTTTAAAATTTTGAAACAGGAAAATAAGCTAAACGAGAAATAAAGCAAGCAAGACAAAAACAAAGTAAAGAGATTGAGGGTATGAGACTCCCCTTGCTGCAGCTCCAAAGTCCCCGGCAACGGCGCCAGAAAACTGCTTGATGATGGATGTTGATAAGAGTTGGGTGGTGCCCCAAGCGAAGGCGGAATTGCAGCTAGTAGCAGTTTTCCCTCGTTTAACGAACCAAGGTTTATCGAACCAGTAGGACTTTGAAATCAACAACGAGGTGAATGTTGAAGATCTCTGGCGCTTGACCTTCAATAGACGTGGACCTGCACACACTCAACCAAAATACTTTGCCCCCAACGGCGGAAAGGTTGTCAATCTTTCCGGTCTCGCAGAAAACAAAGCGGTTAATTGTATGATGAAATGGATGAAATAATGAAAAGTGACCAGAGGAGTAATGATGATTAAAAGCAAGTAAATGAGATTGTAAACAATGTAAAAAGATGGACCGGGGGCCATGGGTTCACTAGTGGAGTCTCTCAAGTAAATAAAATATGCATGTGATGGGTGAACGAATTACAGCTAGGCAATTGACAAGATCATGACACAAACCCAATCTAGCTATGACAAAAAGAACATGATAATATTTATGGAGGCATCATGACAAGGAACAAAGACCGTTGAGTCCAACTGCGTCTTTGTCTAAAAAGTCCACCGTGGGATCGCTATCCAGCCTGTCACCCAACGGTATTAAGTTGCAAGCAACGGACAATTGCATTAAGTGAAGTGCATGAAGTAAGCAATACTAATATCAAAAGAGACATTAACACCGCTGTTTTACCCTTAGTAGCAACAGCGCACCCTCGCCCTTAGACGTTTCTGTCACTCGTGCCCAGGAACAAAAGGGGACATGAACCCACTATCTAGCATAAATACCCTCTCTTGGAGATACACAAATCACTTGGCCAAAGTAACTACGCACATCGGAGAGCATGCAAGAACATAAATCAACATATAAGAATCATGCACAATCTGAACATAACTTCATAATCCATCGGATCCCAGCAAACACATCACATAGCATTACAATAATCGATCTTGATCATGTTAGGCAGCTCACAAGATCATAAGACATGAAGCACAAGAGAGAGAGACTACCAACTAGCTACTGCCATGGACCCGTAGTCCAAGGTGAGACTACTCACAACTCATCCCGGAGGAAGGCATGGCGATGAAGAGCCCTCCGGGATCGATCTCCCCTCCGGTAGAGTGCCGGGATCAGCTTCAGATTGGACCCCGAACTAGGGTTTTCGGTGACGGCGCGTCGGGGTCGAGTTTCTGGAAAATAATGGCCGCCCTTTCGTTTTTAGGTCGAAAGGAAATTTATAGGCATCGGAGGGGGTCGAGGAGACGCCCGAGGGGCAGGGGCGGGTCCCACCCGCGCCCTAGGGTGGGCCCGCGGCAGGAGGCCGTCCCTGCCCTCAGGGTCGCCTCTGGTGCCCCCCTTCGGACTCCGTCTTCGTCTTGGCGTAAAAATAATCTCCGTAAATTTTGGTCCAATTCCGAGAATATTTCCAGAAGTAAATTTCTGAAACAAAAAGACAGCAAAAACAGGGAACTGGCACTTGGCATCTTGTCAATAGGTTAGTCTGACAAAATGCATAAAATGATATAATTGACAGTAAAAACATGTGACAATATCACAAAACTAGCATGGATCACTCAAAATTATAGATACGTTTTAGACGTATCACTACCCAAAAGGAATAAAGGCATTTTATATGAGGCTCAATGATGACCAAAAGACAGTGGCTGCTATGGATGTTCTTGTTCCAAAGGTACTGCAATAATCTCTGTAAATCATGGTATTCGGTCCTTTTTAAAGATTATTATTTACATAGCCATAATCTAGTGTTGATGTTTACTGTACTTCCTCGATATGTATAATTGATCACTCTGTAATCATCATAAAACTGGCATTGTTATTAGTAGGTCCTGCCTCTACTGAAAATTTACAATATCTACCTGAATCCTTTGATGCGATCACTTATGTTTTGACATGTACCCTAGGTTGGTGAGTTAATCGGTGGAAGCCAAAGGGAGGAGCGTCTACATGTTCTTGAACAAAGGTACTGCTGCTGGACTTTTACTCAAATACTATGTCTTTTTTTAATTATTTGTGTTGCTTGTTGGTAATATTATCAGTTCAGTGAAGATCGATGTTTGATTGTGTACTTTGCTTGCAAGTTCTTTCACAAGTAGAACACAGTAATGCATTTGAAACACTGCACTGTTTGCTTCTGCTCACTAAAAATGTGAAATGAATGGCGTCCATGGTGTTTCATATTGGTACAGTGACCATAAAAAAATATTGGTACGGTGTTACCGAAGTAGTTGGGGGTATCCGGCACAACTCAACAGGATGGAACATCATTAAAAGATGAGCATTGTTTTTTTTTAAAACGACTAGTGATCTGAAATCAGTTTGACATTTTGTGCCTGACCTCCAAATTAACCCGCATCTGCATCTCCTTGGTTGTATTTTCAACGTGTTGTTATAAATACAGGATTCTCGATGCTGGTCTGGCCTTGGAGCAGTACGACAAGTACCTGGACCTCCGACGCTATGGATCCGTCAACCACAGCGGGTTCGGCTTGGGTTTGGAGAGGATGATACTTTTCGCCACAGGTCTCGACAACATCAGAGATGTCATTGCTTTCCCGAGGTACCATGGGAGGGCCGATCTCTAAACTTGGCCGGAACCATCCCATGTTGCTACGTCCTAGGTTAACGTCCAAGTAGCATGTGCCCATGAAAACATAGTGCAGTTTCTAAGTTTTATCTTTTTTTCGTAGTTGTTTCATAGTTTGGCTTTAATTTCCTGGACCATTGAAATGAGAATGTTACTGTTGATTTCCGATACAGCTTAGGGATCTTTGGATTTATTTCAGGAAAACGAATTATGGTTGAAAGTTTATCCAACTTTTATTTTGCATGGCCAAAAATGTATCTATTTCTGTTTTTCACGCTGCAGTGTCCCAAAAAAACAGACTGGGATTCTTAGGGCTCATTACTTATTAAGCTTAAGATACTGCTGCATGTCAGGACTGAGATCATTGCTCAGTAAATGATAAAAGGTAATCTGCAAATTAGTCCACTCTTTCATAAGATCTTCGATAACATCAAAATCTTACTACTGCAACATTGTTTCTCTACATCTGTGACATTTGAAGTACTATGAACAGCAACAATCCAAACTATTGTTTACCCTACTATAATTTTGGCTGCAATTAATCTTGATGCCTCTGTGGTTGAAAACTACGATTTGGACTCCCATTCATGGGATGTGGGGTTTAAGAGAACTTTTGGATTTGAGCCTAAGGATATGATTTGCTAGGCTTAAATTCCAATGGTCACACTATAGTTGGTCCAAAGGAATTGTAACTTGTAGTCTTGCACCTGGAATTAAAATGAGCAATGCAGAGCTAGAAGAGCCAAAAATTAAAATGGACCGGGTGCTGAGAGCAAGGATTCCACATGATGTCTTGTAAAAAAAATGATTGCACATGATGCAGGCTAAAATAATATCCTCAACATTTAGAAAGCTTGGTTACATCCCTTGAAAAAACTTTGACTAACAATAATTGGGATATTCACTTCTCTCATTACCCCGCAACAAGAGAAACTGGATTCGTAGGCAATATGCATCCTACCCTATCAATCTCAATTCAGAATTATTTTTTCCCACTTCTTTCACCTCCAAACCATCAAGAAACCCTAGTGAGATCTTTTTACTCGTTCATCTTTGGTTCGATTCCTCGCACATCAACGATCCAAGGTATGTTGCTCCGCCGGCTTCAGCAGCATCACACCGCCGTCGCCGTCGGTCTCCAGTATCTTCTCGCTCTGATGCCAATTGTTGGAGCTGCATCTCGCAACGCCGCTTCTTCTTTTCTACCTCTAACTCTCAATCTCACTTGTGTCTCACAAGTACACAAACTACACACACAACATACACCAAGGAAGAAGACCAGCTACCGCTTTGCCTAGAGGTTCTACTTCTTGGCGACAACAAGAGACTACATTTTTCTTCTAGCCCTCACGGCTGTTTTTCTCATTAACTCAATGACATATTTATACAAGTGACTCCACTACCTGACCACTAATTAACCAGCCACTAACTCCATCTCATAATGCATGCAGCTACTCTTAAGCCCCACTAACAAACTTGACCTCTTCTCAAAGCCACTGGCAAACTAACCCAGCGGTGCACTGCCAGCTAGCACATGACCAATTCACTCAGTCTAAAAACATGTACTTTTTTTGAGAACACAGTACAGCTCACAAACAGTACATACACTCTCCAAAAAACGCACACACGCACACCCTATCCCTATGAGCATCTTCAAAGGACTGCGCCGACAAATCTTGAGGTTGACGAAGTCACCATAGACGTCTCGCTGTTGACGGGCACGTCACCTACCACTGAAAGAATAGCGAAAGTTAAATCCTGAAATAAATCCAGGTAATGCAAACACCCATGCAGTCTAGGATTTGAACTTGGTTGGGCTGGTTCCACCACAAGGAACCTAACCACGAGAGGCAAGCTCTGTTTGTTAAAGAAAAACATGTACTTACTTAGTCACCAATTTCACTCTAACAACATGACAAGATTAAATATCTAACAAAAATAAGCATAAGCGTAAAAGAACTCGATTTTGAGCCGTTTTCCGGGCAGCTGGCTTGTGCTGTTTCTTCACAGTGGGGGGAAGCCACTCGACCCCAGTTTCCCGCAGCTTCCCGCAATACACCGAACCATTATCTCTCATTGCCCCTATTTGACATGGTATTGACAACAAATTACCACCGCGGAGAGTCGAGCTATTTTCCCAATCAAATAAATTTCATAGAGGCTAGAGTGGTGTATGTACCGAGAGTATGTAACAAGCCGGCGCATGAGCTTGCGGCTTTGGGTGAAGTTCACTGGGGACATGTCATATGGACGTCGAACTTCCCTAATTCTGTAACCCGTCTAGTGACCGGTGTTCATGCCGTGTCTTAGGCACTTCTTTTCGGTTTCTAGAAATGCTTCTCCGAAAAGTTACCCTCCACCAACTTCTCCCAGAAATCCGACTCATAAATTCATTTAGATTTTTAAACTACTTTTTGTAAGACTAATTTAGAAGACTAAACTAATTTATGAGGCGAGCTCCTGGGGCAAACTGGTGAAGAGAATCTTCCCCGAGAAGCCTTCTACTAGCCGAAAAGAAAGAGTAAAATACACTGTAGGTACCTCTACTCAGGAATACGGCTGTTATGGTACCTATACTTGATTTGACGTGAAAATATGGTCACTCTTCGGCGTATCATGGGCGTACACGCGTCGGGCGGGAGGGCGGCGGCGTTGGGCAGGGGAGAGATGTCATTTATGTGAAAACCCCCTGGTTATCGGACAAACCTATCCTATATCCTGACCGCGTCGGCCTCTTCGTCTCCACCCGCAAACCAGGGGAGGCGCTGCGTCGGTGTCTCCGTCACTGCCGTCGCGTTGATTTGGGGTTGCAGAAGGTCGACTTCGTGGTGCGGTTGGAGAGGCGCCGCCGGTTCTCATCTTCATCGGCGTCGAGGACGCGGCGATGGCGCTAGTTCGCCGCCCCGAAGGGGACCCGCCACCGTCGTACGGTATGTACCCCTGTCCAATCTGATTGTGTTCTTCTGCGGATGAAAAGCATTGGCTTTCTAGGCCATTGCATCTTGTATATGTCAGATCGTAATGTAGGACTGATTGTGTTAGGTTTTGGCCACAGAATTGGGGTTTGGGTTAGGGGTTTGCGGGTTTGGTGTTAGGGTTTTTATCACAAAAGCACAACATTTGTTACCCTATTATTGATGATTCGATTGTTTGTTCATATTCGTCAGGACCTCGCAGCTCTAGTTTCTCAATAGAGATCAATCATGGTGGGATTTTTGTTGGACATGGAACCAACCGCAGATATGTCAATGGCCGTTCAGTTTGGTACGATCACCTAGATCAGGTTACTTGGTCACCTATCATGGGTGAGAGCATTGTGGAGGATTTTGGGTGGGAGATGGCAGGGAGGGTGAAGTGTTATTACTTGATACCTTTGCTTCCACTCAGTAGGAATGGTTTGAGGCAACTGATGACTGAAGAAGATGTTGATAGAATGATGGTATTTATCACAATTGGGCACCCTTTCTTCAGCATATACTTGGATCATGATGACAGCTTGGTGGCCAACCAAGGTGATGAAGATGATGTAGTGTACAATCCTAGAGTTCAATTACCAGCAGTTATAAGTCCTTGCAACCCTGTTCAATGTGAAGAAGCAGAGCAAATGGAGGCAGAGCATGTGCAACCCCAAGAAGGAGAAGAAGAGAATGGGGAACCTGCTCCTATGCAGGTTGTGTACCCTGAAGTTGAAGCCAATTTGTTTCTATTTGCACAAAGGGAAGAGACAGTCTCTCAACACAAGGTACCTAATGCAGGTGACAATGATCCAGTGCCAGTAGTGGTTGAACCAACTCAGCAAGCAGATGTAAGCAACATCAGGGTGAGAAGGACTACTAGGAGTAGGAAAAATGTGGTTGTTCTGCAGACAGAGGAAGGAGGATCAGATGAGTCAGATGATTCTGATTTTAATCCTGATGTAATAGTAGACAATGACAATGACATTGCTGGTGCTGATGATGATATGTATGCAGACAACGTAGATGAGGATGAGGGTGAGACAAGTAAACCAAATCCAGAACAGAAAGGGAAGCAGAATGAGGATTACAAATGTGAAGAAGAAGACACTGAGGAAGGTGATGATCTATGGGCACCAGACTCAGATGATGAAGGTTTCAACATGAGGTTTAAAACCTTCAGAGAGGATGACATGAGGTGTCCTAAATTCCATGTCGGACAGTTGTTTGAGAATGTTGGTATGGTCAGGCAAGCCATTAAGGAGTACTCTTGTCAGAACAGAGTGGATTTAAAATTACCAATATATGATAAGAAGAGAGTGAAAGCTATATGTGATGAAAACTGCACATGGTACTTGTGGGTATCATATGACTGCAGGAGCAAGACATTTATGGTGAAGAGGCATGTGCCTGAGCACACATGCAGCAAGAAGTGGAAGGTCAGGGCTTTGACATCTAAATTTCTTGCAGACAAATATATTGACAGTTTTAGGGCTGACCAAGCAATGAGTTTGATGAATTTCTCTAGAATTGTTCAGAAAGATTGGCACATGACACCAGGAAGAATGAAACTGCAGAGGGCTAGGAGACTTGCAATGCAAACTATCCATGGTGATGAGGAAGGGCAGTACAAGCTTCTTTGGGATTATGCCAACGAGGTAAGGAGGAGCAACCCTGGGTCATCCTTCTATGTTTCACTTGATGAAGAAGCTAGATTCACTAAACTCTACTTGTGCTTGGTACTGCAAGTACTGCACTGAACCAGGACACAACAGGTCTGGTTGCAAGTATTTGAAGGCTGGTGTGCCACCACCAAGTAGTGCTGGTGTTCCACCACCAAATCCACCTGACAATGTTCCACCTCCTAACCCACCTAATCCACCTGAGAATGTACCACCTCCTAATCCACCTGTGTATGAAGATCTCCTAGTTGACAACTTGGTTCAACAGGTATGCTTCATGTCATATTCATCATTTAGGGCATAACTTGGTTTAACAGGTATGCTTAATGTTGTGTATTTTTGCAGGTGCCTACAGCTAGAGTGATTCAACCAGAGCCTACTCCTGAATCTTCTTTCATAAGTGTTGCACAAAGCTTGCTCAACCAGTCTCAATCAAGCCAAGGTAGTACAAGCACCATGAGGCAAGGAGAACTAGCCCAGAAATTGATGGCTATGAAGAACCAAAGGGACAAAGATCTAGAAGAGAAGAAGAAGGCACTACTTTCAGCTAGGCAAGAATCAACTTTGAAGAAAGCTGAAGATGCAGCAAGAAGGAAACAAGAGCAAGCACTAAAAAAGCAGAGGCACAAGAGAGAAGGAGAGCAGCTGCAGCAGAGAGGAATGTCAGGAAGAAGGACGAAGCTGCAATTAACAAGGAAGCACTTGCTAGGACAAGGCAGATAGTAGCAGATGTTAAGAGACAAATAGCAGCAGAGAAGAGTGCCAAGAAGAAGCAAGAAGCTGCTGGAGCAAGAGAGGAATCAAAGAGGCTGGCAGCTGCAGCAAAAGAAGCACAGAGATAGAATGCTGCAGCAGCAAGAGAGGAAGAGAAGAGAAGAATTGCTGAACAAAGGGCTGAGGAGCAAAGGATTGCTGGACTAGAAATTGCATACACGAGGAGAATGGTTGCTGAAGAACAGAGGCAAAGGCTAGCTGCTGTTGGTGAGAAGAGACAACCCGAAGATCAGGCAACAAATGAGGACCAAATGCCAGCACTGAAGGAAGAGAACTTCTCTGTTTGACATTTTTAGATAGACAGTTTAAGTTTGTGACATTGTACTGGATGCTACTTCATTTTGTGTCAATATTTCTGTCAACTATGTGTTAATGTACTGCTATATGCAATTATGCTAGCTAATGGTACTTCAATTATGTCAACTGAAGAGAACCATATGGTTCAGTTTGTGTCAATTATGCTATTTGTTTCACTGAACCATATGGTTCACTCACACACGTAACTGAACCATATGGTTCACTCACACACATCACTTAACCATATGGTTCACTCACACACATATGGTTCTTGCATCATCAGTTGAACATATTACTTATGCAAAACATGCATTAAGAAGAAGCCAGAAATATATGGTTCACATTACTTGCATTAACATAGATACATAGTTTCAACCTTACAGCACCAGGACTTGCATTATCACCTACTACTGACAAGCATCACAGGTTCATAACAATACATAATCTCAACCCAAAAGCACAGGACTTGCATCATCCAGACCTAAGGCACGAGTCACACTGCCATCATCTACTACTGCCTACTTCTTCATGATGAAGATGGCAACACAAGCACACAACATCAGCAAGCTAACAACCAGGAACTTCATCATCAACAGCAGCTCCCTGCCCAAAATGAGCAATGCAGAAGCTTGTTGCCTGCTCATGCCATTGATAGTCCTTGGATTGCTGTTGGAAGCAATGCGTCCATCACCTTCTCCAGCAACATTCAGTGCGTCCCTCCTTTCCTCCGCAGCACCAATTGCATCCACAGCAGCGTCGCCGACGAGTATATCATGCTCAACAAGGTACCCTACGTACTCCAACTCCCAGTGCCAAAAATCACATGTGCTCTACGAAACAAACACAGACAAAAACGTCTCAGATCGAATCCAAAATTGAAGATGCAAAATCAAAAATTTCTCAATGCATGTCTCTAATTCGAGCACAACTTACCCCATGATGCACACATCGGTAGAAGATCCACCCATTGTGAGCTGCAGTGGTTGACTCGTACCACTTCACCATCTTCCCGCAGTCAGGGCAGGGGATGCAAGGGACAAAGGGCAGAGGAACATTGCCGCGGCGACCAAGAGAGCGGGAGGAGCGAACTGAGCGAGAGGAGCTAGCAGACATGGCGACGGCGAGCGGAGATGCGAGCAGAGCGGATTTAGGAGGGGGAATGGCGACGGCGAAGGGACGACGAGCGAGCTAGGGATTTGGACACTGCGGAATGGGGATTTTGTATACTTGGTGTTTGTCCCTTTTACAAATAAACCCCCTGACGTGGCTATCCTACGTGGAAGCGGCCGCAGCCCTCCCGCCCGACGCGTGTACGCCCATGATACGCTGAAGAGTGACCGTATTTTCATGTCAAATCAAGTACAGGTACCGTAACAGTCGTATTCCTGAGTAGAGGTACCGTATCGTGTTTTCGACCAAAGTACAAGTACCTACAGTGTATTTTAACTTTTTTTTTTTTGCGAAACACAGTACAGACGCAGACGCTCACATACACGTGCACACACTCACCCCTATGAACGCACACACGCACACCCTACCCCTATGAGCACCTCCGAGAGACTGAGCCGGCGGGTCGAGTCTTGAGATTGACGAAGTCACCACAGGCGCCTCGCTGTCGACGGGAACGTCGCCTCCCACTGAAGAATATTCCGCCTAAATGAGAAACACCAGTGCCAAACCTGGGGTTTGAACTCTGGTGGGCTGGGGGTACAACCACCCTCCTAACCATCCTGCCACATGCAGGTTCTCCGGTGTATTTTAACTCGAAAAGAAACATGCACTAGTAGTGTTCCATGTCAATCGAAAACAAAAAATCGTTACTGGCTTCTCTCTCCTCTCTCCTCTCTCCCGAATCGTTACCTCTCCTCTCTCCCGAGCAGCTCCTCCGCTGCCGTGTCCCGGCGCCACGGCACGCCGCCGCCGTCTCCCCGCAGCCCGCCGCCGCCTCCCGGAACCCCGCCGCCTGCCGGACCCGCGCCCCCGAGCTCGAGGCGATCCCGGCGCTCCCGAGGTTGAATCGGCCCGGCTCGATTCGGTCTCGAGATCGGCGGCCCTTGGACCGGCGCTGCGCCTCCGGACGACTTCCTTCCACCGCCGCCGGCCACCTCAACCCCCGCCCCCGACCTTCTTCAACAACAGTTAATGACCTGCTTCTCCCTCCCCTGACCTGCTTCTCCCGCCCGACCTGCTTAATATATGTAAATCCTATGTGTATTCATCTGTGTACATGTGAATTCCTATATGTATTTCTATGCTTTTTCTGTTGTTCTCCTCCCACGAGTGCTGCTGTTGATTGAACCTCAGGTGAGTACCCCCGGCGCATCCTCCCGTTTCTTCTATTCCTTGCTCTTGTTTCACAATTTTGTTAGCCCCTCCTAACTAGGTCCATTGCGTGATATTGCTTGTGCTTTTGCCTCTGATGTTGCTTGTGATTTTCCTCTATGAACGTTTGTAGTGTTTTGCTCACCCGAGAAGATAGAGAGAATGTTTGCGAGATTAAACGTGATGCTCTAGTATAAAACGCTACTAATGTTCAGAGGCAAAGCGCTGGAAATATTTACACTATAGAACACAATGCAGCAACACCTTGCAACATTGTCTGCCTCTTAGTAATTGATTAGTCGGGGAGGGTGTAAAACGATCCCGCTTTGTTGCTTCTGCTTATATGGGATGTAATTTAGGCATTTGAAGTCCAAAACTTCTGTTACTTGTGCTAGTTCGCTTTTGTTTGGATGAGCTATTCAGTCATATTGGGATGGTCTGTTGGCTTTGAGGACTGAGCAGAATGCAAGTTGTGAAGACCACCTGTATGAAGTTCAGTTCCGTATTAGCTATATTTCTCTATACTTTGCTACTGTAGCCGTCTTTTGATATGCCATCTAATTGGTAATTATACTCACGTATATATATGTACTTCTTTGTGCTAAGAGGGCTATTTTTTTTTTTTGAAACATGAAGGTGCTGAGTGAGGCAAATGGCGCAGATCCCAAACCTCGATAACTCCCCGCTCAATCTCACGGCCCTCAGGTCTCTTATCCTGATCCACTCACCTCCTGTTTGTTCCCCTAAATTTTGGCTCATTTTCTTAATGTCTTTTAACCCTGGCTTGCAGGGAGCAGTCACAGAAGGACCTTCTCAACATAATCAAGAGTGTACGTTTCCCCTCCTGCAATCCTTGTTGCAATCTTCTGTACTCTTGTTGATCAAGAGATTAAATTCCTTCTTCTGTATCAGATTAGGGGGAAGAAGTGCCTGGTCGTTGATCCCAAGCTTGCGGGCACCCTCTCACTAATCCTGCAGACATCACAGCTAAAGGTTCAGTGATAGACTGTGGATCTGCTGCCAATAGTCGATATCTTTCATCTCTCTCTATAATATGTTAATAGATGACTTTGAACATTGGCGATGCACCGTGATAAAGCCATATTGTAGTTAGTTCAACTTCTATTAGCTCAGACATGTTTCTTTTTTTTACGTTGATCAGGAATATGGTGTGGAGCCGCGCATCCTGTCTGCTGACCCTCTGCATACGGAGTGCCCTAAAGTGGTGTATCTTGTTCGCTCGCAACCGAACTACATGAAATTTATTGCAAATCAAATTAAGAACGATGAACCCAAAGGGCTACAGAGGGAATATTTTCTATATTTCGTACCACGCCGTACAGTTGCTTGTGAGAAGGTATATCTTAGTTTTTGCACATTTAAGTTTTAGTAATTTATCTGCGTATTCTATACTTCTATTGTTTTATTGGATGTGGAATTCCAGTATGTTAAAATAGTTTGTGAGACTCATGGGAATTCGATTGTTCTAGATCCCAGTGTAATAAGAATGACGACTCAGACTATGACCAAAGCCCTGTGTGGATGTGTACTAGGAATTTATCGATCCTCATATTTTACTGTGAAAAAGAGTGAACATTCATCTTGTATGGATGAATCTGCATGTGAGTAAATAGTAAATACCATAAGTATAGTTAAGCTTTGTTTGACTAGGTTCCAGAAGTTTGTCAAGCTGGAATCAGTCCTTCAGTATATTCCCCTACTTCTTAACCCATTAGGTTACTGTCAGACAACAAAGTATGCGTACCTAGTGTATGGAAACGTTGATATGTCAGGCACGAAGCCTTGTTCAAAAAAATGTCAGGCATCAACAGTATGAATTCTAAATGTTTTTTTATTGCCGACAATGCTTGTCAGGACTAAAATGTTTGTTCCAATCTGAACACCATAAAATATTTGTATAATTTCTTGTTTTGCTTCCCAACTCCCATGTATCTATGGTAGGTACCTTCTTCTTGAAGGGGAATGTGCCTTTTATTCTGCTAGGCTGCTGCATGGTAATTAATGCATACATGCAGTTTTATCCATATCAATGATATGTACGGTAGTTACTGTAGGTTGGATTTTTTTTACTGATTATTCATTTGATTATTTTCATAGCACAGTTCGAATGAGCTTCTCTAGGATCTCAGCTTGCCTGCTACTTCACTGTTATTTAAAGATGGGGCCCTTTACAGTAATTCATGGCCCATTGGACGTGTGCTGTTCTGACAATTAGAATCAAGAAGCTTGAGCTGTGTATTTACAGTGAGTTGTAATGCTGGTTATGATCATACTATTTTTATCAGTTTCTCCTGAATGATATCACCGTTATTTGAAGGAGAGTATCTCATTTGACAAGCCAAAAGAGGATCCAGGGATGCTAAGTTGCTAACTATCATACTTATATAAAATAGATAAAGCTAAACTTATCTTTTGTGAATTCCCCTGAAATGTCATATATCCACATTGCTATTTATCAAATATCTTACGTTGAACGGCAAGGACAATTGTAAGTTATAGCTCATGTAGATTTTTTTTCAGTTGTAATATTTATTGAGTAATAAATTTATAGAAATTAGCAAATACATCATTCATAGCCCATATGCAACTATTATACCATCTCATGCTTTTATTTGGCAGAATTAGCATTTCTGTTTGAAGCTATATTAATAATAGTGTGGGGATAGATTACATGTTAGATATCTTTGTTATGTTAGTAATCTTATTCTGGTGAGTTTTGTTTGCCGCCTTCCCTCGGATGTTCGAACACATGCTTAGCTATTGCACTCAGAATTTTGTGAATCAACGAAATCCTCCAATAAGGTATCTTCAAAAATATTCATTGTTTGTTTTTGCTCCCACAGATTCTGGAGGAAGAGAAAGTTCATCAAAAGTTAACAATTGGAGAATATCCCTTGTATCTAGTTCCGTTGGATGAGGATGTCCTTTCTTTTGAGCTTGACTATTCCTTGCAGGTACTTCTATATAGTTGGTGTAGCATTTAAAAAAATATATTGTATTGACTATTGAGTCTCATTGGAGCATTTATGACTTTCAGGAATGCCTTATTGATGGAGATACTAGTTCTGTCTGGCATGTTGCAAAAGCCATTCATAAGTTAGAGGTATGCGTGTCTTCCCATCCTGTATTTGTTAAGTTCTGTACTTGAAATAAGGATTAATACATTCAGGATGCCTTTGTGTAAGGCTGAAATATTTTTATGTACAGAACTATGCTTTAAGTTTGCATGTATTACTTATCAACTTTACATCTGATATCTCACAAGTTTCTTAACAATCTTTCATTATTAACTAGAAGGTCTGACACCCATGTGGGATACTGACTCCCATAAAAGTCTTAATTAAAGTGATGCACTTACACGTGGTACTCTTTTCTTTTCCAGTTTGCCTTGGAGTTATCCCCAATATTAGGGCCAAGGGTGTAGCATCAACCAAAGCTGCAGAGTTGCTGAACGATATGCAACTAGAAGATCCTGTCAACATGGATAATGTAATGCAACTGATTTCAAGATTTTGTTACTCAGATCTCTAAGTCAGCTGATCGCCTAAAATTTTCTTTGTGGTGCTTTTAGATGGGGATGGCAGAGATAGACACCCTCATTTTGCTAGACAGAGAGGTAATTTTGCTGTTGTACATTCTGTCATCATTTATCGCTTTTCTTGGCATATATGAACTTTTTCACTTATGTTTGTTCTAAGTGATAAAATGTTAATAAAAATTATAGTGGTGTTAGTTATTAGTGTGTGACACTTCTCTTCTGATGTGTCCTGCTAATGTATCTTCTTTTACTCATTCAGGTGGATATGGTGACACCAATGTGTTCTCAGTTGACGTATGAAGGTCTATTAGACGAGGTAGGCTAGGAAGTTCTGGATACTGGCATTATTCAGAAGTTATAAGTGTTTGATCTGGTAGCTTTCTCTGTTGAACCTTAATCAACAGCATCTGGTCATACAATTCTACAAGCTAGCATGTTCGTCGCATTCTAGTATTGCTTTCTCCAAAGCTGGGGCCAATGCGAAACACCACATAGTTCATGTTCTCTTGTCAGTTACCATGGTCAAAACAAGAAATTCTCCAATGTTGCGTCCATCTTTGTTGTGACTACTCCACCAGATTATATGTGCAACCGTGTAGGCCTGTAATGATTTCAGCAGTACATAGTAAATTTTAGCAACCATAGAGTCTTCTAGCAACACAAATACAGGGTGCCACCAAACACCACCTAAAACTTTGCTTGTGACATCAATGGTGTTGGCCCCTTCAGCCTTCATGTTTACTGCCCTAGTTCAAAACCATATGTCATTTAAAATGCATGCACTCAAGCTGCTGTGAATTTGATCACTAATAATTAGGTTCAATAAGCTCTAAGCGAGGAGCGACCGTTTTTTTCCTCCGCTTTTCCCTTTTCTGAAGGATACACACTTAAGCGCAGTTAAGCGTTAGGCGTTTGGCCTCAGCTCAGCGCTTAGGCGTGCTTAAGCATGCACTTTGGACCGCTTAGTTTAACTCTGACTTTAATACACTGAAGTGTTTTAGGTAAGCCTTATGTATATAATGGTGTAGATTTCTATATCAAAGTTTTTTTTTTTTGAATATCATGGTCGAAGCTGTATATTGTACTGTCTGTGCCCGAAACATCTACCCTGGAATAGAGATGGCAGAACACACTATTGTTGTTCTAATAAAGTTACTTTTTTTTTTAATCATTCATAGGTCTGCACAGATGCATACTGTAGTTGAGCTGTGTGAGAATGTCGCATGGTGCCTGAACTAACTGTGATATTATTTAGCTGTTAAGTAGTGTCCAACTTGCTTTCGGTTGTTGCCTTGAGTAGGAGATGACAAATGCTTGTAGATACGTCCGCTATTTATTCTCTTATCCTCCCTTGCTAGGTTATATGTGTTGCAAGGATAGCAATGATCGTGTTAGATTTAATTGTATTACTAATGAACATGGTGCAACGATATTCTAGTGAATGGTGGATTTGCTAATCTTAGGCCAACTGGAAATACATATGTAACCGCATACTTACACATGTTCTTTGCAGAAGAGTGTTGTTGCTTCAGATTTTAGCTCTGTGGCTGTGTGGTCTCCTTTTTTTTTTCCTGTTTTGTTCATTTGATTCTGGAACATCAATCACTAACCCAGGTGTATCCTTAGTGCATGGATGACAGTGTTGCGATGTTCATTTCCTAATTCAATGCAACAAAATGAACATAATTTCTACCATTCTAACACTGTATTTACAGTGCATAACTAGTAGCTTCAATTGAATAATGCGGTTATGTTTTATTCGACAGATGTTGGAAATTCACAATGGATCCGTGGAAGTTGATGCCAGCATTATGGGGCCCAACAAGATGGAAAAAGGTCAAGGTTCCGCTCAATCAAGGTAACTATCTCTAGTACTTGCTATCTGAGAAAGCAAAAATAAATCTGCATTCATATTTTGGAAGTACATTTCTATTAATATGTTGTGTTCCTGTGAACACGCTGTTATATCGATGTGGTGTGTATAATACAGTTTTGCCTCTGCAAAAAATGTTTTATATTGCTATTTGGATGCTTCCTGATATACATTGGATGTATTGTCATCCCACAAGTATTTCCTGTTTTTCTAAAAAAAAAACCTACAGGTATTGGTTTCCTTTTAAAAGTGCATCTCTTACGACCCAGATTTTGTATATCTGCTAATACATTTTTCACCCGTTAAGAATGAAGCTTCCCTAATCTGCATCAAACCTCTTCAGATTGCAAGTTATATATGCGCAATGCTCCTCTTGTTGTTATATTTATGATGGCCTTTGGCCTTCTGCATATTGGTCTTTGGCCTCCCACCTGTACATGTATATATGTTGGCTTTGGCCTCCTTGTAATACTAAGTTGCTATTCATAACACCTCTGTACATAAGCATGCATTTTCTGTGAAATTGTGCTGGATATAGAGCTACCAATTTATGTCTCTGTTCTTCTCTTTTCAGTGATAAGTTGTACAAGGAGATTCGAGACCTCAACTTGCATGTTGTAGTTCAGGTTCACTCCACTGGCCTTGCCTCTTGTTTTTTTTCTTACGTGAATGAGCTTTGCACTTGTTGTTGTTTGGCGTGTTATCTACAAGCTGCCATAATTTATATCACTTTTTGGTCATCACAAACTGTTTGACTGCAGGTTGTGCGCCAAAAGGCAACATCTATTCAGCAAGATTATGCTGAAGTAAAATCCACCAATGTAAGTGTAAGAATTAAGTTTTCACCATGTTATGTATTGCTCAGAATGTATTGTCCTTTCTGTATATTACTTTGGATCACTCACTAGGGAATTTGCTGTTTAGCATTCAAGGCATCTGCATGTGTATCCCAGTTTTGCATAATGTGATGTCCATCTTAGCCAAAGTTAGTTGTCTTTTTGATTGCATGGAAGTTATTTATATATCTTTGATAAACAGACACAGTCGGTTTCTGAGCTGAAGGATTTTGTGAAGAGGTTGCACTCACTGCCGGAGATAGCTGTGAGTTATTTTAATTCCTTCTTTTGTTTGCCTCTGCTTCCACTAACTATGACACATTCAATGATTCAGAGGCATGTTAATTTGGCACAACATTTGCAATCATTTGCGTCAAAACCCTCATTTCATGCCCGAGTAGAGATCGAACAAATAATATTGGAGGTGGAGAACTATGAAACGTAAGTTTGTTGTAGAAACTTCTCCTTAGTTTCTTTTAGTTACCTTACCATGCATTTATTATATTTCATTACTCACTCTCAGTTTAATGTTCCTTAAGTTGTCTCATTTATTTAAAGCAATACTTTCTGTATGCTTGCTTCTATTGGATAGTACAATTTTACACCCTGAACTTTTGTGCTCTCTTTAACCCCCTGAGCTACTTAAACATGTATTCTACCATCTAACTCGATGCTAGATCAAATACCCCTGCATTGTTGAGTTTAAGGCAATTTTGTCATGGGGCCTGACGTGGAGGGTTTCTAACAAGTTGCATGATTGAAAAAGAGTGATTGCCTTGCCACCTAGTAAGATTTTGTGTTCCCTATATGCGATGTGATGGTTAGATCCTAACTGGATATCCAATGCCCGGAGTAGTGACTGCTCAGCTGGGTTGGGGATGAGTAGAAGACCAGAGATGAGAGACACAAATGTTGAGGAAGAAGACTGGATAATCTCATTACTTGAATAATTGAAGGAATACAATGCCTCCCTTTGGATATAGCAGGCTTGGGATCTAACCTATCTACAACTGATTGATAGTTTTCTATAGTTGAGAGATGCTGCTACCCCTGTGGCGCATCCAACTAGCCATAAGGTTCAAGGTCCACATCACTAACAACGTGACAGTAATGTCTCCCATGTCAGCATCACCGCGAGTTTTTTCTCGAAAAAAACACAAAAGTTTATGTCTCGATTGATGCATTGATAGAAGAGAGAGTTATGTACGAGTCCTAAGAAGGACCACACCCGAAAGTACAACCACGACCCTTAAGAGCTTGTTGTCTCGGCTCTCGCCACTGTCTAGCCTCGGCACTGCCTAGTTAAGAAGGCAAGTGATGTAGCTATCGCGCCGTCAAAGATTACCATGCTACGTTGCTTCAAAATCTGCCAAGCCGTGAGAATGATCATCGACGATGTGCCATTCGTCATGGTGGAAGGTTTGCTGCCACCAGTCCACAAAGCTATCCCCACAGCGTGGGGTGCACCAGTAGACTGGATGCAGGAAAACATCTCGTATGGTAGAGGGTACTGTTGGTACTTTGTATATTTTGTTTTTAGGAGTAGCACAAATTTATCCATATGGTATAGGGCACTGTTGGTACTTTGTCTATCCAGTTTGTAGGAGTATAACTAATTTTATCATGGCATATCGGATAATTCAGAATAAATAATTCATCCTTCTCGTTATACTGCTGGGTAGTGGTATGCCTGTGCTTTAGATGTTCTATGCTTGGGCTGGGCTGCACGCAGAGTCATAGGCTTAAACCAGTTCTGCCACGTGGTGGTGGAGAGTGAAATGGAGGTGGGAGGCTGTGGGGAAGCGTGAACATTGCCTTTCTTGCCTACTAAAGGGTGCAAGTTCTTCTTTGCTGTTGTACATGGGTTTCTCATGCTTTCTTGGCCTCAACTTAGCTTGATTGCTTTGCTGTGGTTCCATGTATTTTGTTGGTCTAGTAACATAGATGATTATATGCTGTCATCTTCTGATTTGCTGACATGTGAAGGGGATAAAATGGAGAAGTGCTAATGACTAGTTTTTTTTTCAAGAAAACGCAAAAGACTTTTGCGTTTAACTTCATTGAAAAGGTAGAGTTTAGGTTACAATCCTCCAAACAGGTGATTAACCTCTCAATTGTCATACTGGGGCATGAAGCAGTATAGTGTTTCATGCCTAATACAAAAGAAGATATGTTCCAATGGCAGATCTAATATATGTCATAATGGTATATAAAAAAGTTCCCACGAATCAAGCTGTCAAACAGTTCCCTCTGATTTGTGTTGAAACATTAACTAAGCTAGCCACATCCCCAGGTGTTTCGAGTACATTGAAGATATAATACAGAAGCAAGAACCAATTGAAACCGTTCTTCGTCTTCTAGTGTTATTTTCCCTTACAAATGCTGGGTTGCCAAAGAAGAATTTCGACTACCTGAGGTATTCCTATACTTCGTCATAAACCATTGTATTTCTGGGCTTTTCTATTGTTGCTTGTGCATTAAATGCCGTATTCATTTTCAGTTTACAGATTTGCGACATGCATATGTTTATAGCTATATAAGTAATGTTGATAGGATCATGATCTCCTATAGTACTTGAAGACTTGACGACATGGAGTGATCATTTTAATATATTCTCCTGCTTAATTTTGCGGCATTGACCGTAACCTCTTTTAGTTACATTTGAATTTATGGATGCAGAAGAAGAGCTGCCATTTTACAGTACCTAGTAGGCAGGTGGATAAATGCATTTTATGCTTGTTGCACTATGTATTCCCAGCACCATATTGATGTTATTTCAATCGATGTGTTTTAGGAGTTTGTGTTGTGCATTTTGTCAAATATCCTTTTGCCACTTCCAGCATGTTGTCGATTTTTCACCTAACCTCTATCCTCATCTTCTATCCATTTTTCTGCTATTTGATAGGCGGGAAATACTGCATAGTTATGGCTTTGAGCATATGCCCTTGTTATACAATCTGGAAAAAGCCGGCCTCGTTAAGAGGCAGGTTAGTCAACGTAGCTTCTCGATGAATTTGGTTTTCTTTTTTTCTTTCAGAGCCTTCAGCTGCTTCTCACTGGTGTTTTATCTTGTTATTTATTCCAGTTCTTTTCACATCAACTTTCTATAATATAATACCGTTTTGTGCAGGAATCGAGGAGTAATTGGGTTGGTATTAGCAGAGCTCTGCAGCTTATAGTTGATATAAAGGATCCTGAAAAGTATTTATGACCGCTAAGACTTAATATTTACTTTGACTTTTATTTTCATGTTTTACTTACAAAATATTGCTAAATTAATCTCCACAAAATTGTCATTTTTGTGGAGTGCAAGTTTAATGATGTAATTATGGTTTAATCTCTGTTCATTTTTCATACTGATCTGCAAGTGACTTTGACTGATTGTTATATACCCAAATGGTTTCTGCAAGTCTTAATTTGTTTTGGGACACAAAATAATTTCTGCTTTTTAGTCGCTTCAGTAAATAAATTGGTAGAAAAGAAGAAAAATCACTAATTTTCATAATTTCAGTGAAAGTTCACTCGTTGATTTTTTTCTGTGTGTTCGGATATGTTTAAAACGTTGTTTTCTTCCCCTCATCATGTTAATATGTAAAGCACTACTGTGGCTATTCATGCTTCTGATTGTTGTGCATTTGTTACCAAGTTTTCATGCTTACCTGTGATCCCGAGTTGTCTTGGTCATGATAACAACTACGACTTACATGTTCATATTTTCAATCTCAGGCCTGATGATATATCATACATCTTTTCTGGATATGCACCTCTTAGTATTCGCCTTGTTCAGCATGCAGTGAGGTCTGGATGGTAAGTGTATCCCCATCAGTTTATTTTCAAGGCTTTATTCATGTTCATTAGAATGTGTTTGCACGAAAAGATTAATTTCCCTATGGTGTGAATTGTTTTCCGTAAACTAAGATAAATGTTGAACAGAGAACCTTGGAAAAAAATGAGTGCGGATTTTCTACACATACATGTGGGTATAGAGACTATCATGTCCACACATGGATTTTGAGATACATGCTGTATATAGGAGAGAACAGTGTTTCCAGACTTTCTGAATTTTCTAAAGGCAATTCAGCGACGATGCGACTGCTGTGACAGGACCTAAAGTAGTCAGGGTTGGCCCAAGAAGAGGCTAAAACACCGGAGTGAGGGTTTTATATTCATTGCATGCATCTACCCTACTACCGTAGCCTTTTTGGTCGATGTCTATAGTCCCATTTCACTCCCACCACACCTGAATCGTCTTCTCCCTCTCGCCATGTACTCTCCGCCTTTGTTCATTCTCGTACTGTCATTACATCATGCTCCCGAATGTCCATCTGAACACATGAATTGAGGAACAGCACGATGTGATGCGGTTGACTTTTGACAGCCCATAATATTTCATTTTTTTGTAAAAACATGAAGAACATCTTGGTTGGATCCGGGCTCCCCGACTGTAGGTTAGGGGCAAGGCGGTCTTCTGTAGGTCTTAAGTCGACAGACGATGTCGGAGTCTGTCTTTGCACTCGCCGGACGGCCGGGGTTGCCCGTGGCCGCAGGCCGCACACGTAACAGATGGATTCAGCCAGGCTACACTGGATCCTTGCTCAACGCCGAGATTTGAGAACGCTAGCTCGACCCAGCACTCGTAAGCATAAGCCTTTGCTTTGGAGCTCGGGTGAGCTGGCAGCATGGTCCACACGGTCCACACGGAATCAGTGGATGCAGAGCTCAAGACTGCACCGGAGGTGGCAGCATCGGAGCAACGAACTCATGCAAACGTAGAAACAAAATTCAGAGAAAAGATATCCAAGCTTGCGGTAATTGATGTTTGCAGGTGTACGACGACACTGTCCCGGACGTGGACGCAGGTGGAGCATAACCCGGACGTGGACGCGGCTGGGGCACAATCTGGAGCCGACGCCGTAGCACCCACGCCAAGGGCCGTCCACGTCCGGGTTATGCCCCACCTGCGTCCACGTCCGGGACAGAGTGTCGTCGTACACCTGCAAACATCAATTACCGCAAGCTTGGATATCTTTTCTCTGAATTTTGTTTCTACGTTTGATGGCGGCTGGGGCACAATCTGGAGCCGACGCCGTGGCACCCACGCCGTCGTGCTCAGTACGGTTGATGGTGGGGCGGTCCATGAAGTCGAACATGACGTCCACGTGACGTCGGGGACGTGGACTGGGTGCCGCCCCATGAGCTGCATGGGGTTCCACAAGGTGAAGAGCGTGACTCGGGGCGCACGCATAGTAGAAGTCCACGTGCAGCCACATCCCACCGCCAATGAGGGTGATGCGCATGGACGCATGGGCGCGGGATGCCGCCGCCGGCCCCAGCGCGGAGCCATCATCACCACGGATGGTACGAAGACCAAGTGGAAGCCAGCCAGCGCTGCCTATTGAGCAGATCTCGTGCGCGCATGGTGCGTCCCGCTGCCGGCCCCGGCTCTGCCTCCATGCTCGAGGTCGCCACTAGCTAGGACTCTGTCTGCCGCGAGGCAACATTTCCCGGCCATTGATGACCAGGACGGAAGGCAGCAAGCAAGACCAGAAAAAATAAAAAAGGATGAACAAGATCTTGATCGGTACCAGTGCAGCGCCACCGCTCCATTGGGCCATCGACGGAGAATGGAGTCCTCGTGTTGGCTCTGCAGCTGCAGCTTCTGGTGCAGGGCCACCAGGCTGAGCTAGCTAGTTGAACATGAGAGCGAGGGAAGAACAAAGGAGAAATCAGTACTTAGTTACAGAAAGTAGATGTTAGTAGTATATGAATTCGTTAAATTACTCTCTTCTGCACGAATGTTGGTAATGAACTCAGTACACAGTTGGAAGGAACGGTTTCCCTTTTTTCTTTGCACCCCTATGTCATTCTCGAAAGATATTCTGCGCAATATGGAAGTGACGTCCAGTTCACTTTCTTACAACCATTCTTATTATTTCCATATGGAATGTAGTTTTGGGGATATCGTTAGCTATTCGTTTACTGATATATTTGACTAAAAAAGTTTGCGGTCCTGTGTACTACTTCTCCTCACAAAAAGTCGTGTTTACTTTCTTCTCAGTGATATTATGTTGAGAAAATGGTTTGCTTTAATGGCCTTATTTAACTTGTGCACCACTATGCAGGCGATCTATTGAAGAACTGTTAAAATTATTGCCAGGTCCTCATCTGGATTTGAAAAGAGTGAGTGGATATTGTCCACACCGAAGTTCAATTTTTTGGGCAGCAGATGCTTTTTCTTATGATATTGATCTAATCTACTCATATAGGGTGCTTCGACCATTAGTTCTTCATTGGAAGTACTCCCAGGCTCCGTGGGACAACAGAGTACTGACCGGTAAATTTCCTTGATTTAACGCTTGTTGCCACATTTTAGGAATGCTAGAAATGGAGAAGGTTCTGGTTACCCCAATCATGTTTGCTTCATGAACTTGCTCGAAGAGTAGGTAGCGGTGTTGTTTATTGATTTGAATATCCCATTTCCCATATTATTTCATGATCTTATATTTATCTTGACTGATTTTTCCATAGAACAGTACGACTGGTCTATCTTGATGTTTTTTCCTTTTCTGCTGAAAGCAATGAGACTTTTAAGTGTCCGTTCATGTGCGTTTGTGATAAATGTCTGTTTGTTTTAGGGTTGGTCATCGCTCCCTTGTTCTGGTTGTATTTATTGGTGGTGTAACATCTGCTGAGATTGCTGCACTTCGATTCCTTAGTGCACAGGTACATATTGGCAAACTGATTTCCATTTTCTTTCAGCTGTTTATAGGAAATGGACTCGCAAGGTGTTATAAATTTGGAACAATGTGGACTATGGAAGTTCTTTGAAAATAGAGGAAAGACATGGCTATTGACTGATTTCTGAACCTTTTGTGGCCTCTGGTTTTAATAATTTAAATTAGTGTCTCTCCACTTTACAATGGGAGTCACCGCTAACTTACCTGACAATCTGAAGCTCTCTTTGAAGATTTTTTTTTTTTTTTTTTTTTTTTTTTTTGGAGCTAGCACTAACCACTTCTTGTATTGTTTTCACATTTTCCATGTCCAATTCTCTTCCGTGGTTATTTGTAAGTGATTGTTGGAAATATGACTGTAGATCGGATTTTGCAGACCAATATTATAATATCACACTGTCGGAAAACGTACCTTAAGGCCTGGGTTTCTTACTTGCCATATCATGTCTCTTTGTCTTTTGCAGGAAGGAATGGGCCATGACTTCCTGGTTGCAACTACAAAGGTTATCACTGGCAACACATTACTGAGACCAATTATAGCCAGCAGCAAAGAGGGAATGATTTAGTTATCTTCACTGCACATACCCATTTTCTTTATTGTACAAAGCAGCGAACAATCAAGCCCGAGAGTGGTTTCCTTCTTTAATTCTGGCACTGTTGTTCTGAGACCGGAAATTTTAAAGCTCCTGTTCTTCTGTTCATCTGATGAGTCTTTTGTCTTTTTTCTGTGAGTTACATCATACGGTGTATATATCAACATCTCATGTACAAATACAGCTGCACTAGCTACCGCCTTAGTGCTAGATGGAAGTGATGCGTTCTGGTTTTCATGTATATTCCCGAGTCACACATTTTCTTTTTTAAATGTACTGCTGCTTTCACCTTCATATATCAAGTGGTGTGTCAGGTATATTCTGTTTGAGCCTGTACTGAACTCAGGTCGGTCACACCATTGCTCTTGGTCTCTCGCCACCAGATAGCTCTGTAGGAGACCGGTGGTGTTCGACTCCTAGGTTGATGTTATTTCTGCTTCCTAAGTCGCAACTATTGTTTTTGTAGAAAAGGAAATCTTTCAAATTACCCTAGACATTGCATCCAACTATCAAAGATGCATATAGCCTAAATCGTAAGACGTGTTTTATTACAAATTTGAAACTTGCAGCCAAATAAAGTATGATAGGCCACACAATAGCACTCCGCTGCTAAGAATTGTAGTAGAATCATATGACCAAAATCATGACATAAACTCCATATCTTGTCTTGTGGACCGCAACGAGTTAATATACTCCCTCCGTTTCATAATATAAGATGTCTATATACATAGTGAAATGAAGAGAGTGCACGTTCTGCACCTGGCGGCATCTACCCCATTTCTTCAAAAATGTATTTTAAACACGCTTTAATGTGTCCAAAAATTCTGAAATAAATTGTACATGTACATATGGGCAGAATGTGTGCGGTACAAAGTTTTGCGAAAAAAAATACTTTTCGTTTGGCCTCCGCACACCTGGCGGCATCTACCCCATTTCTTCAAAAATGTATTTTAAACACGCTTTAATGTGTCCAAAAATTCTGAAATAAATTGTACATGTACATATGGGCAGAATGTGTGCGGTACAAAGTTTTGCGAAAAAAATTACTTTTCGTTTGGCCTCCGCAAAAAGGACAAATTTTGGTGCTGAAAAAAAAAAGGCTTGTTTGAGACATTCTTTTGTCTTTTTTACATAGATCAAAATAGTAATCGTTTTTCTGCGAAACTTTCGGCGTGCACATAGAATGTGGATGTGTATGCCCGCAATTTTTTTCGAATTATTTTAGCATGTAGAAATACGTTTTTTTGAAGAAGGGGTAGATGCCCCTAGGTTCAGATATGTATTTTCCGTGAAATGAATGAATATATATACTAAAAGACGTCTAGGTGCATACGAATCTAGAAAAGTGAGAAAATCTAAAACATCTAATATTAAAAAAATGAGGGAGTAGAAGACAACACCTGCATAAAAGATAGTGTAGTTTCTAAGTTTTACCTTTATTTCGTAGTTATTTCATATTTTGGCTTTAATTTCCCAGACCATTGAAATGAGAATGCTACTATTGATTTCTGATACAGCTTAGGTAGCTTTGAATTTATTTCGGGAAAACGAATTATGGTTGAAAGTTTATCCAACTTTTATTTTGCATCGCCAAAAAATTATCTGTTTTTGTTTTGACGCAACAGTGTCCCAAAAAAACATACCGGGAGGCTTAGGGCCTATTACTTATTAATCTTAAGATAGTGTTGCATGTCAGGACTGAAATCATTGGTTAGTCTTTGAATGATAAAAGGTAATCTGCAAACTAAAAATCGTAGTCCACTCTTTCATAAGATCCGTAACAACATCAAAATCTTGCTATGCCAACATTGTTTCTCACATCTGTGACATTTGAAGTACTATGAACAACAATAGTCCGAACTATTGTTTGCCCTACTCTAATTTTGGCTGCAATTAATCTTGATGCCTCTGCGGTTGACAACTATGATTTGGACTCCCATTCATGGGATGTGGGATTTAAGAGAACTTTTGGATTTAAGGACATTATTTGCTAGGAGCGGTTTGTTGGGGATGCTGGATCCAATATATTTATCAGATCAAAAGGATAGTGTGAAGTGGGCTTTTGAGAGAAATGGGGAGTATTCAACCAAATCTATGTATCGCTGGCTAACTTTTGACAGAGTTTCTGAGTTCTGACCTATGACTACAAAAAATTTGGAAACTCAAGAGTCCTCTAAAAAGGGAAAATTTTGTTTTTTGCCACTTTTGTTTTTGCCCATTTTGCTTTTGCCACTCTAAATTTTGACATTTTGCTTTTGCCCTCCCAGTTCTTGGTAATGCATCATTTTTGCCCTATGTGGGGCAAAACCAAAATGAAAACTGCGAAATTTGGTTTTGCTTTTGCCCCTACTCTTGTTGTTTTGGTTTTGGTTTTGCCACTTAAAAGGGTAAAAGCGAAATGTCAAAATTTAGAGTGGCAAAAATAAAATAGGCAAAAACAAAAGTGGCAAAAACAAAAATTTCCCCTCTAAAAACTAAGATTTTTTTGCGGAGACTAAAGATAGGCTCCCTACTCGGGAGCAGATTTTGACCAGGCATGGTCCTACTTCTGGTTTGTGTCCTCTATGTGATGCGACGGAGTCCATTTATCACCTCATGTTTTTGTATATGCTTTGCTGAATTTTTATGGACAACTGTCAGAGTTTCTCGGCTGACTGACCGGCAAATCCCCACTCTGTACTTGATCTGTTATCCTTGACAGTGGTGGAGAATTTTGATGTGATTTTAGTTGGAGCTGTGTCTGTGACGTGATCTCTTTGGACCATTCGCATCAAGTAACTGATCGACTTTGTGGTGGTAGCTCCTTTGGTGCGAGATACAGTGTGGGAAGCAAATAATGTAATGGCCAGCCAACCCCAGTATTTGTGGTCATGCATAGAAGGTAATTATAGTCTGTTCTTGTTCTCTTGACAAGTGTTATCGACATGATTGAGCTGGCTGATTCACTTTATAGCCTGTATATCAATGTTCTAACTAAATTAACTATAGTTGGTTCAAAGGAATTGCAACTTGTAGTCTTGCACTCATTTTATTCCTGTATGCTGGAATTAAAATGAGCAATACAGAGCTAGAAGAGACAAAAATTAAAATGGACTCGGTGCTGAGAGCAAGGATTCGCAAGAGAATTCAAGCTGAAGAAGGCCCCAGATCGCCAAGTCATTTCGGCCAAGATTGATACAAAATGTAATACCGTTGTTCATGGTTTGTGTCAGTTCCCCTTATGATTTGTGTCAGTTTGGTTGTTGACAGAAACATTGTTGCTTAATCAATAGTATACTTTTAAACCTAACGAGCATCAACGATTCCAGCAGCTAGATCACATAGGCATCACCGGAAGACCGTGTTGGCTTTGTCGTTCATTACCCAGCTTTTCATCTCCCGCATCAATTCAGTGTGCATCCACAGGGGGCCCTCGGCCAAGTGGCACCGCAACTCGCCGATGACCGGAGCGCTGCACAGCAAGAACTTGGCCAGCGACCTCTGCGCCCTGCCTCCCTGGTAATGCACCAGGTTCATCTTCCTCACCCGGTTCGCCAAGCAAGGGATCGTGGCGCCGCCGCTCGCCGCGTCGTCCAGGACACTGTACCGGTTGTACCTGAGACGGTGCGCGTCGAGGAGTTCCCCTTCCTTGCATTTATAGCAATCGGGCGGGAGCGGTCCATCGTCGTCATCGACGTCTGTCCTAGTCCCCGTTTCGAAGACGAATGAGAGCACCTCTAGGTTCGGGGCGTGCCGTAGAATCCTGCTTGTCGTGCCGACGATGGCAGCGGCGTCGCCGTCGTGCTGCAGGTTCCCCCACAGCTCGAGATAGTGGAGGTTCTGGAACACCGGGAGCCTTGTGACGGCGTCCCTACCAATGCCTGGGAAAAGGCGCTTGGACCTCAGGCGGAGGTGCTTCGCGGACGCAAAGTGGTGGAGGAAAGCCGTGAGCCTGGTGAGCTCCTCCGGCGCCGAGAGCTCCCCGCTGCAGATGTCGACGGTGCACGACGCGAGCGACGGCATGGTGAGGAACCAGCCCTCGGCGCCGAACGTGGTCAGGAACGAGATCTCGGGAACGGCGCCGCGGTACTCGAAGACGCCGAGCTCCGAGACGTCGAGAACGACGCTGGTGAGGTTATGGCAGCACCGGAGGGCGAGCCTGCGGAGGCGCGGCACGTCCAGGAGGGAGAGCGCGGTCACCGTGTCGCAGGCCTCGAGCGTGAGGTCGGCGAGGCGCGGGCAGGCGGAGATGAGCCTCCGCACCTCCTTCTCGCCGTCGGGGACGCGGGTGAGGAGGAGCTCCTCGAGGGACGGCAGGCTGATGACGGACGGCGGGGAGAGCCTGCAGGGCCCGATGCGGAGCGTTCGCAGCGCGGAGGAGGAGAAGAGAGCCCTCGGAACGGTGTACAAGAGGAAACTTTCCTCTGGAGTGGTAACTGAAGACGCAGAGCCAACCGGCGGCGCCTAGGACCTTAACCTCGATGTCGTAGGCGCGTCGGCAGTAGATGGGCAGGCACCTTAGGCGGAGGTCGAGCTCGAGCTCCGGGCCGGCCTGCATCAGGGCGTAGGAGACCCACTGGTCCACGGCGACGGCGTCACGGTACCTGTAGTTGTGCAAGGCGACGCGGATAGCACGCAGAGGCGGCGTGGCGGTTTCGGCCGGGCGTCGGTGGCGGGCGACGATGGCGGCGGTGATGGCGGCGCCGAAGCGGGACGGCGGGGCGTCCCTTGGCTCGTCGGCATCGTCGTGGCGTCTGTAGCGGCTGTGGCGGCGGCCGCCGCCGTCGTCGTAGGCTGGGACGGCGCCCTCCGGCTCCTCGAGAGAGACGGTGTGGACGCCGGCAAAGGCGTCGCGCCACCGGGACGAGAGCGCGGCGGCGCTTGCCGCCTGCTTGGACGACGGGAGGAAGGAGAGGACGTGACCGAGCACGGCGTCGTCGAGCTTGCTGATGCGATCCTCCTGAACCGGCTTGGCGGCGTGATCGATCGCCATCGTGCAGGTCGTACTACGCCGCCACGCCGGCTGGACTCGCTCGACATATCGAGATGCATATACGAACGAGGAACGATCTAGGTCGGCCTCGTTTAGAATCCTCTGGCTATACGTAACTGTGACGTGTTCATCTCAAGGAAGAATTCATCATCTAATTCTTTCTAGGAAATAGAGAAATATCTGGAAAAATATATACTAATAGCAAACGTGCCTGTGCGTTGCAACGGGTAAAAAAATCAGCTTTTAGTCGATCAAACCAGGCAACCTAGCCTCAGTTCGCCATTTCCCCGTTGGTAAATTTACCTCTCTATACCAACTCCTGAAATTCGAGCATCCCAAAGAGCGACTCCGTTATAGCAAATAGGAAAAACTTCACTTTTTAAGAAATCTAAAAGCGCAAAACCAGGAGAGTACAACTTATTTTCGAATTGGGAAGCATCGCCCCGATTTTATTGTAAATGAAACAATAAACAAAGTACATAACTCAGTTTTTTTACACGACCATGCGGTCCCCTCTACCAAGCCTACTCTTATGTCAACACTTGTCCAATCTGAAATACAGGAAGAGGAAAAAAACTTGATTTTATTAGGGAAAATGTATTTGCCTGAAGACGCCTCTTTATAAAATCAAGTATGATCTGCGGTTGCTTTTCGGTTTTCTTTGTATGCTTCAATCATCTGATCGATGTATTTCTCAAGGTTGGGCCTGCCTTCGGGATCGGCGGTTAAAATATTATATCTGAAACCTCTCCAAGATCGCCACATACATAATAGCCGACTGCAAATTAATTAATTAACGAAACTGAAGCATCAATTAACACAAACATTCTGATGGGAACTTAAGATGAACACATATAATTGAATATATTAGCATACGTACAAATCTATGTTGGCCAAGGAAGAATGGGCGGTCACTGAACTTCTCGACAGGACAGCTTCGTTCTTGTCTAGAGCAGCAAATGAAGAAATAAAGATCTAAGCTTGATCAATATGAACCGATTCAAAGATATATATTGCTTACGGAAGTGCCCAACAAAGCCAGCCAAATAAGCCAAACGGAAGTTGACAACAGGAGTTCTCCCATCAGAAAACTGATCGCCTCTCGGTGTTCTCCCAATCTGTCTCTGTTTTTTCATCTCCCAGGCTGTGGATAAACAAACTCACTACTCAACAGGGAAACACGCACAGGAATCCTACGGCAATCCAACTGTGTTCCTGCACGACCCGGTGAGCCAGGCAGCGCCGATCTGACGGAAGTTCTTCACATGCCGAAGGGCGTGGTAAGGGTGGAGATGCAGGGCAAACCTCCATGGACATGGGTCTCTCCCTCCCCTCCGTCCCCCTCCCACCTCAACTCCGGCATGTTCAGCCACACGCCCACACCTCCGGTTTCTCTAATTTATCCCTCGCCTCTGTTCCAACTCCAATTTATCCCCAAGTGCAACAGGGCAGCAAAGTGTGCAACGGATAAGGGTGTAGTGAGATGGCGCAGCAGCAGCATTGCAGCGTAGGAGGAAGAGGGAGTGGGTTGGCTCAGTCCTTACAGAAATGAGACGACGAAGTAAATGAGGTTTGGATCTAGCAGGAAATCGCACAAGACGGAGAGATTCATGGGGTCCGGCGGCGAGGTTCCTCCCGACCAAATCCGGCTTCGCCTGCTCGCTCTTGGCTCGGTTGGCTGGGCGCTCTAGCTCCTTCTGGTTTGGACCGCTCTGTTGCGAGCACCAAGTCGGACGCAGCCACACGCGACGCCGTGGTGCTCTACGCCCAGATGCACCACGTCCTGAAGAGGGCGGGCCGGTCCGTTCGCCGACGGGGGTGCCGCTCTCCGGCCACACACGTCTTCCCTTGCGGCGGAGAGACGGCAGTGGGAGGAAGAGGCGTCCACTGCGAGGCGACCGCCTCCGCCAACCTCGGTGCCGTCAACGTCACGACCGTGGGGCGAGCCTGGGAGTCGTCCGCTCGCCGGCGCCCGGACGAAGCGAGGAAGAAGCAGAGGCTTGCGGTGATTTTTTTCTGAAACCAAACGTTTTTTCAACTTAAGTGGTGGCAGTGTCCGTAATTATGCTCGAAAATAAGGGCAATAAGAAAGTTGGACGAAAAATTTGGGAGAAGCAACTCTCCCTTTATTATTATTATTATTATTATTATTATTATTATTATTATTATTATTATTATTATTATTATTATTATTATTATTATATATATTATATATATATAAAGATAAAGATAAAGACAGGGTTTGCCTATGTCTCAGTTGATTGAGAATTTCTTAAGTCCCAATCACCTCAGAAAAGTGCAACTACAGTTCAAAAAAAGTGCAGCTGAGATGAGTTGCAATTTTCTGACAGAAACGTGCAATTACACATTTCACCTAGAAAAGTGCAACTGTTTGCCTATGTCTCAGTTGACTGAGAATTTCTTAAGTCTCAATCACCTCAGAAAAGTGCAACTGCAGTTCAAAAAAAAGTGCAACTAAAACGAGTTGCACTTTTCCGACAGAAAATGCAATTGCACAATTCTGCTAGAAAAGTGCAACTCATGCACATTTTTGTGCGTGACTGAGGCATAAGAAAAAATTAGGCGCCTGAGGATTAACAAATCCGATACTAATAGGAAGGAGCGTGATGAGCTGCCAATCGAGCAAACGACACCTGTCCCCCCACGATCAACAGTACGACTGCGTATGCTCACCTCTCGCGCATATCTGCTTTTCGCCTAGGAAAAAAACAAAAAACAAATCCCAAACACGGAGGTGCCCGCCTAAGGCCTGCACCGCCGCCCATCGGCACATCGTACGAAGAAGTCCGGCGAGGTCGACCTCACCACCTCACCGGTAGCACGCCGACTCTGATTGGCAGCACCGCCGCTCCTTCGTGTAGCATAGATGCCCCTCCTTGTAGCACTCCTTCCACCAATTGGAGCATCATGGTCCCACCTATGGCAGCACCACCGGTAGCACCACCACCCCCTTGCCGGCGGTGAGGAACATGTTACCATAGGCCTCCCTCGCCGGAGAAGATGCAGTCCTGGGCTGTAGCATCGACGCCCCCTGTAGCAGTTGGTTGGCAGCACCACCAGAAAACAATGCACTTGAAAAGATAAAAATGCATCTTATAAACAGTAAAATTGCTACATCTATTCTACGGATTTGCATCATAAAAGGGAAATATTTGCTACAAAGCTTCAAACATTTGCACCACACAAAGAAAAAATATATCAGAAGAAACTTGCTACAACTGCTATGTGGATTTGCATCAGAAGTGAAAAAATTATGCTCCAATTTTTCTAAA